>OX333073.1:30203964-30786963 GCA_946863875.1 Alloplasta piceator | reverse complement strand
AATTCAGGTCAGTCAGGACAGATAACATTTAAGCCTATAATGTAAAACATATCATACAAAATAAGACAAAAAAGAATGTAATTTTAGAAATAATAAATCTGAAGAGGATCCGAATGAGGATCGAAACGTTATACCAAAAAAATTGTCCACTGTCATTTGGACCCACTGGCCGAATCGCAGCCGATTCTTCCTTCACTATTGTCTCTCTACGGCCGCATACCTAAATCACCACTTGAATTAACTGGCTCAAAACTCGACGAAAATGACCTTCTTCAACGAGATTCTGCAATTATTTGGTTGCATCATCCTCGCAGCCTTTAAACATTGGAAACGCAACAACACCGCTAAAACTCGCTACCACCAACAACTACGGTTTTTATTAAAATGCAGACAAGAAGGCCTCATACCTAAACACATCTATTCACAGAACATAAACAACATTCTAATTTTTAACAACCGAAATAAATTCAAACTCAAAATGGTCTTACACAAAACTTACAAATCTTTACTCAACATAGAGATTGACGACCTAAATTACAAAATTAAAATACTCAACAAAAAGATTCAAAAAAACACAGAATTAATCGCAAAAACTCCAAAACACATACACGAAAAATTCTTCAAATTTGAACAAATTAGACTGATCAGAATATCAAAAGAATTCTTTGACAAACACCAAAAGAAATTAAGTAATCTCAGATATGAAAGAACACAAAATATCCACCAACACATTTTTAATTACGATGAATTCCTAATAACAATCACATCACAATCGAATCAGAATCGAGAAAACATAAATGATCCAAACCAACATCAAAGAAAGAAACCAACATCACAAATCAATCTTTTTAATTCAGCCACATCAAACAATACTCAACATAACACAAACAATAACATAACTAATGACCCATTAACCAACATAGAATCAACAATCTCAAACAACAAAGTTAAAGAATGGCTGATCAATCTATCAAACATAGACATTCCCACACACATGTCAACCTTTTTATCATTGGGTGAAAAGTTCAGCTTTCCATATCTAAAACCGACAGATATCAAAACATACATCTATAAAACCATCTCAGAGTTTGAATCCAAAATAGATTACTTATTGGAAAAACCAATACAAGAAGAAATTAGAAAGAAATTCACCAAATCAATTGATAAAGTAAAAACTCCAAACTCATTCTTCAACACGAACAAAATAATCAAAGATTCATCCATCTTTCTTAAAAACAATCCTCAATTAATCATTACAAGAGCAGATAAAGAAAACTCAACTGTTATATTGGACAAACTAGACTACATCACCAAAACTGATAATCTACTTGCAGACGAAACCACATATAAAATCACAAATAAAAATCCACTTAACAGACTACAAAAAGGCGTAAACCAAATTCTTACGAGATGGAAAAATCTTAAAATAATAGACGAAACCACACAGAAACATTTAAAAGCAGAAAACTGTAATTTGGCACGATTATACTGCCTTCCAAAAATTCACAAACATAACTATCCGCTACGTCCAATCGTATCTTCTATTAATAGTCCTACACATAAATTGGCCGAATTCATTCAAACTAAACTCTCAAAATTAATAGACACAACAAACTCACACGTTAAAGACAGTTTCTCATTTAAAAGATTGGTATCGAACATCTTTATACCCGATAACTACCAACTCATTTCCTTCGATGTCATCTCACTTTACACCAATGTACCTTTGGAATTAGTCATACAAAGCCTCCAAAAAAGATCAGATCTCTTCTCTGAAAAATTTCCACTAAACGAAGTAATAAAAACAATAGAATTCATAATGTTCTCAACCTTCTTCACCTTTAACGACAAAATATATCAACAAATATTCGGCTTACCAATGGGTTCACCGTTAGCCCCGATATTATCAAACATTGTAATGATCGACTTAGAAACCAACTGCTTAGAAAAACTGAAGTTCACGATACCAATCTACAAAAGATACGTAGACGATATTATTATGGCTCTGCCTACGGACAAAATAGATTCAACACTTAACATCTTTAATTCATACCACACTAAACTACAGTTCACAGTTGAAGTAGAAACAAACAACAAATTACCATTTCTAGACATCTTACTAATCCACAAAAATAACTCAATAATCACAGACTGGTACAGAAAACCGACTTGGTCAGGTCGATTCATAAACTTCTTCTCTCAGCACCCTCTTACGCAAAAGAAAGGAATTATCATGATGTTGGTAGACAGAGCGATAAAACTATCACACGCATCCTTCCACCAAAAAAACATTGAACTAATCAAAAACACAATGACACAAAACTGTTACCCAATCTCCTTCACAGAAAAAATAATAAACCAAAGGCTAAGATTAATTCATTCACAATCAAATAACGACAACGCATTCGACTCCTCCAGATTAATAAATTTACCCTATACTGAAAATATTCACCACCAACTAGTCCGCCTTTTTCGACAATTCAATATAACACTAGTCACTAACAACCAACACAACATTCACTCCATCAACGGTTCCACAAAAGATAAAATAGATAACATGGATAAATCAAACGTAGTTTACCAAATCGATTGTAATGATTGTGATGCATTGTACATAGGACAAACAAAAAGATACTTAAAAACGAGAATCAACGAACACAAAAATAGTCTAAAACACACTAACACAATAAATACAGCGTTAGCAAAACACGGAATAGAACTAAAACACAATTTTAAATTTGACGACGTTAAAATTTTAAATAATGAAAAATAGCTCAAAAAGCGATTAATTCTGGAAATGATACAAATTAAAGCACACCCCAAAGCAATCAATTTTAGAACCGACATCGACAAACTAAGCAGCATATATAATTCAATAATTTAATAATACTCAAAATAATAACGGGAAAACCTCAAATTACCATCCATCAATTGAAAATTCATTACCAAATCTAACAGTTATCAATTTAAGCCCGATCCAAAACCGGTTAACATAACCAGTCCGGCAAGAAAACTCACTAACGGCAAACTTCCCTAACCATGAAAAACCACCCCCACTTTTCAATACTCAATCACACTACCCCATTAATACCTCCTCACTCGCCTCAATACTCAGTCGCTACTTAGCTCTCGAATCGCCATGTAATGAAAACTGTTAATTTTGATCACAAATGAATCTTGGAAATTATCAAACATGAAATTCATAGGTAAATAACACATACACAAAAGTCTCAAAAAAAAAAAAAAAAAAAAAAAAAAAAAAAAACTAAGCAATAAAATATCAAAATCCTCTTTCTCACAGACACCAAGGATCACAAAAAAATGACCCGTCTTTATACAATAAATTCATAATGAATATTATCAAAGATTCATTAAATGACCAAAAAAAATTACCCGTACAAATTCAGGTCAGTCAGGACAGATAACATTTAAGCCTATAATGTAAAACATATCATACAAAATAAGACAAAAAAGAATGTAATTTTAGAAATAATAAATCTGAAGAGGATCCGAATTAGGATCGAAACGTTATACCAAAAAAATTGTCCACTGTCATTTGGACCCACTGGCCGAATCGCAGCCGATTCTTCCTTCACTATTGCAGAACTACTTTTCATCAGTCTTCATCATTGTCTTCTCCAATCGTAGGTTAAACATTGTCTTTAATAAATAATTTGCTCAATGTTTCAGCAAGTCGTGGCATTTTTGATAAATATCTTCCATGCGACAACTTCCAATAGTTCTAAGACCATTTGCACACTCACATCCACCAATGTCACTATCTCACCATGCGGCCGTTTGCTCACTTACACAATCTAAATGGTTTCAAAATGACCTTAGAACTATTGGATGTTGTCGCGATTGTTTTGTTACGTGCGAACGTAACTCGGGGTTATTTTTCCCGATCGACTTACCGTCTTTTAATTTTTGGGCCGCCTTGCCTCGTCCTGTACAGGCCCGTTCCCGTCGCGAGATGGGTGACCGTTTAGGATATAAGTGATTTATCATATAGAATAAAAATAGATCGATTTAAAATAACTGAATTTATTAGTCGTAGCAAACTCTTAATCTTAAAAGCTAACCTAATATCACACACACATGTACATTCTCGGATTCGCTCACCCTTGATGCGAGGTTGGTTTGATTCTTTCCTTTTCGTTTCGCTCAGTTTTAATCCCATATACCAGCATCCATTTGCAATCACAATTTCAATTATGGCACAGTCACAAACAGTTCGAATAATTTGTATATAATTCTACGGATTATATAATTAGTTTCGCGAGTTCCCTCAACGCAATAGCCCACTATGCGAATACTCATCCCGCCTACACGAGGATAAGATTTATAACGCGGCGCAGGGAGGAAGAAGAGACACTCGGCGTCACCAATAGTTAAATATTTTCGGTCAAAAACAGTTCGAATAATTTATGATTTATCACGAGCTTCCCCGCTGCAATAGCCCACTATGCGATACCTATCCCGTTTACACGAGGATAGGGTTTACAGACGTGGCGCAGGGAGGACGGAAAGAAACCCGGAGTCCGAGATCCCGGTCTTGACTTTACCGAGTTCAATCTGAGACTGCTTGCAAATAAATTTCTTTAATGATTCGAAAAGAATATATTTTCCCTCTCCTGAGCCAAAAGGAGGGTTTCTGGGGGATTCTTTGTAGGGATTAAAAATCCCTGACTCAACTGTTTCATGCGTGGACCCCTGTTCCGTTGGCGCATCCCACGGTCACGAATCGCAACGTCGCCGAGAACTCGAGCGAGGTGACGATTCGCGACTGCATTTTATTAAGACACCGGAAAACGCGCCTCGTATTTTCTTGAGAGCGAGACACGAGAGCGAAATTATGAATTGATTTTGAAATAAAATAATGAATCATAAAAAATGAATAATAAACGCAGAAATGAATGTCGGGATGTAAAGGTTTATTTTTTTTCACACAGGAAATATTTGTAACAAATTCCGAGGCCTGCTGAAACATTGAGAAAATTATTTGATAAAGACAATGTTTCACCTGCGATTGAAGATGACGAAGACTGATGAAATGTGATTGAGCAATATTTTTGAAAAATACATCTTTTAGATATTTATTTTCCTTTTCATTATTTATTTATTAAAACCTTTTTTTTCTATGTTATAATTGTATTAACAGTATATCTATCAGTCTTTAAGAAATCTGCTTATTAGTGTGAACTGTTCGGGTTTATCAATTTAAAAAAAAGCTAATAAATGAATAAAATGAAACTTAGATTCGTTTGCAAGCTTAGATTTGTTCAGAAAAAAAATGTTTTTGTCTTTCATCAATTCGATAATTTTTGGTTTTATCTATGTTTCAAGTCTATAAAAATATACAAATAATCGAGTTTCATAATGAAATGTTGTTTCTTAAAATATATGTTAAAATAACTATGAAATTGTTTATTGATATTCAAATGGTTTAAGTTTTGACTTTGGCAAACAAATATTTGTTGTTGTTTTGAATACGAAATATTATTTTTAATAAATACAAATTATGAATCTATTAAAATGCGTTGAAATACAAAAATTAAACCTCGAAATATATGAATTTATTCATTATTTGGGCTGAAAAGTGGTTTTTTTCTAATATGGCGTACCGTTTTTAAATTAAAATAAATTCATAGTGTTATAGGGAAATATAGAAGCTTTGAAAAAAAAATAGTTTCATAATAGTGCAGAAATTATATCATGGTTGAAAATTGAAATTACAGGAAAAACCATTGTTTTCAAGGATCTTGTAGAGCTGTATAGCTCTTGATTTTTTTCTTTGAGTTGTTATCAGCTCCGAAAACATTTCAGAAATTTAGAGCAATCGATTCAGTCAACCCTGAGAATGTTTTTTTCTGTTTTTCACATTTGTTACTTTTTCAGATCAGAAACTTTCAGTATCCTAAATATTATTAGTACCAACTTATGCTCTAAGTATCATTTAAAAATCTTTCGGGGACAGATTCACCATACTTATACGCCAAGGGCCTTTATGGGGAAAAAATATAAAAAATGTTCAAACATTTTTACGATTTTTTTTTATTTTGATGATTATGAAGTGTTTATGGGCAATAAACATGATCCTCTAATTTTCTTCAAAAATTTGATCGCTTGAAAAAGAAAAACCGTTCGATAGATCAAACTGAAACTTTACAGGGTTTTTGTGGGTATATCGAGCTGTAAAAAACCATCGTCAATCTTTGTAGAGTATTAATTTAAATTATTCTAACCCTATTTTTTTCTGTGCGATTATTGGTTGCTGGCCAAGTATTGGACCCATGGCCAAAGACGAAGAGGTCCTTTTTTATTAACAGTCCGATATCGCAGCGAAAAATGGTCGCATCGAGATCGAAAAAAAGCAAATTGAAGCTAAATAAACAAGCTATCCGGTCTATGCAATGGTTCAGCTGGAAACATGTTTCCAAGTTACTGCATCCAAGAAAAAACTAAACAAAATTTGCACCATTTGTTCACACTATTTCTTAGGATTGCGTGGAACCTGTAGCTTCGAAAAAATTTTCGCTGAAAGATCTCAAGACTAGAAATTTGAAGCTTTTCTCAGAATTGTGTGATGCCTGTAGCTTCGAAATTTTTTTTCGCTAAAAGATCTTAAAATCAGGGATTGCGAGCGAATCGCGAGCGAGCCGAAGAATAGGTAAAAAACTCCGAACCTTGCGAGTTTTACTCGTTTAGTGAGCATGCTCGTACCGAGCAGGTAGCTATATAACTCGTTGGCGAGTTAATACCCCCGCAATATAACTCTTTGAAAGAACGGCAAATGAAACTCGGGAGACGATCCCCTCCTCGTACGAGCGCCGAGTCGGAAGGATCGGGCAGTTTGAATCGTTCAACGATTGAATCCCGGCGCTCTCGAACAGGTAAAAGATCCTCGAGGAGCAAAACCGCTCGCCAAGCGAAAGGGTTTGAAAGGGTTTCGATCTTTACCTGAGTTTGGCTCTCCGCACGGTCATCGCTACTATGCATATACCTATATAGATGAAAACGGAGCGCACAGGAATGAACGGGCGTACATATATATATATATATATATATATATATCTATATATATATTGTTACGTCCCGGTATTATTATTTATTATTGACACTTATTGTCGTTGTCGCACGAACACTTACCGTGAGCGTAGAACAGAGTAGTTGTTGTGCTCCTGTTGTTTAGACGGGAATGCGCCCATCAGGGATCGGAGCAGAAGAGTGGGATTGGTGAAATGTTTGTGCATTTTATATGATTTAGAGTCGATGTAATAATTGGCAATGGCGTTGCCATGGGCGTAGCGGGTTGTGTTGGTAGAATGAATAATTCGCTGAGGTACACTGCTTAAACTCAACAAACTAAATTTATTAAAAATGCCATCGTCTAATTTAGTCGATGGGTTTCACGAAGATTTAAAGTTCACGATTTTGGTTTTACAATGTTCGAATTCTTTTCGTTGAACTTTGGCATGGTTCGTTATTTTTGGTTTACAGTTCGCGATGGAGGCGTGCTTAATCGCGATACGCCTCGCACTAAGTTGTCGCGGATTCGGAAATTACTCGCACACTCCTAAAACGACTCGATCGAACTTGGGCACGCACTAACGATGCCGCGTAAGAAAACGTGTCGAAGGTAGACAGGACGTACCTGTGTGGTTGGATCAGAGGTGCAATTGAACGTGATCAACGCGAGGACAGAGGTCCATTCTACACGCACGTGTGGACCGATCGTTTGGTTTGCGAACCAACAACATTGTAACTGAACCGGACTCGACTACGCTGGTCGAGGTGACTTAGTAAATTGTCCTGAATTTACGTTTGTTCATAGGCTGAGACTTGTTTTACGTGGTCGACCTGAAGGGTTGATCCACGGAGTTGAAATCTTGTTAACGAATCTTCTTGAGGGTCGACCGTACCGGTCGCCCTTATGAAGACAACTCTTTTTAATTTTTCGGGTGCGACCGCTCAGGTCGCACCTCCGAACGCAACTGACTATTCCTGTGTAGAAAAAAATGGTGCTGTGCACTCCGGCAAATCAAAGCGCGACAAAAGATAATACTACGCCGGGCGCTGCACATCCTCGAGGTGTGCAGCATCTTGCCGGTCACCGTGAGATCCCATTCGTCAGCGAAATTCGCAGACGATTCTACCGTGGGATCTTCAACGGCTACTTGCTCGCACGTTGATAAGCCGGTCACATGAGATTTGCAACGAGAAGCGCTCTTCAGAGCACCTTTTTGTATTATTTGTTTATTTATCGGCAAATGAATTATTAAACATTTTTAAAATATATGTTGAAGAAAATAAAATGGTTGCCACAATAGGTGGCTAAATAACCCCGGACGTAACACCTCCCCCCTTAAGAAGAATGCTACACCTTGCTTAGCATTCGAGGGCGTGCCGCCCAGAAATGAGTACGGGGTGTACTCGATGTTCGATTTTCGTTGTCGATCCTCAATCTTTAATGTTGGCGGATCTTCTCGAGCGTTAAAGCCCAGGTGCCACATTTGGTCACCTCCTTGACTAATATTCAGCGAAACAATTAATTAATCCTAAGATTACGCGCAGCGGCGGTCAGTTGTATCACAATTGTTGATGCAGCGACAATGGATGCCTTAAGGATCATATGTCGTTACATCTATGTTCTTGGGTTGCAGGTGCATACGTCTCTCACAGCTAATAAAAAAAAAGGTCTTGATTTAATGTTTCGATATTTTTAATGTTAAATGTGGAGAGAATCCCGGTTTACTTGAAAGATTGTGCTTCAATTGAACTGAGTAGCTAATTTGAAACTGAATTTAATTATTTTATTGAACTAGAATGTTGACTTCAATATTTATAATTCAACACCTCAAAGATTGCATAGGAAATAACGGGTTCTCTCGGTATTTTGCTAGCGAAACCGAGCACAAGTTGATCAGGCTTGAATCAATCCCGCTTGCAATTTGTGTTATCGACGGCTTCGCATTTTGCTTGTCGCTAGTCGATAACTTTATTCGTTTATTTATGATTTCGTCAAGTTGACCTTGTCGCTCGTTTTGAGACTACACCTAACCTTTGAACAACGGAATTGGCATTGAGGTTTCCTCCATAGATTGCGATTCATGGTGTGTGTTCCGTAATCTCGCGGGATTCTACGGGTCTTGTATCACTCAACCCTTCAATGCGTTACGCCTTTGCGTAAACGTTTTTATTTGACGCTGCCTCGCTCGGTGCCCTAAGTGCGCCGAGTCCTACAACGTTTCTCACTCGCATCATTCGCGAATTTTCAATAGTAATTTACACAATTCTCGGGATAGCCCCGGATAATAAGTTTCAAATCGTTCCTATGGGAACCATTAGCAAAATACATGCGTTATTTAACATTTACTTGCCCCTTGTTGGACATCAAAATATTGACTTTATTTATTAAACGCTGGTCATTAATTAACTTGAGCGTTCGATAAAGTTTTTCATTCGAATTGTTGTGAATTTAATTCAAATTATTTGAAGTAAAATAAAAATGTCTAAAGATAAATATCTTCAATAGTATCGTTGATGATCTTTTGTTTTTGATGTTGACGGATTTCAATTCTAGATGTTAAATATTTCAGTTGACATTTTGACGAGACGATTTAATCGTTGCCTCAGTGACCTAAGTTCACCGGGTTGCAACGAGCGTTTGAATTTACACGATTTGCGGTTTACAATTCCTACAATTCTCGATTTGCAGGTTTCCCAACCTACGCGAGCAATTGCCTGTTTTCGCTCTCATCAAAACTGTCAATTACAAAAATTCTATATAGGGTGTGACTTTACCCTATGCGACCCCACGGTCGGCTTTTAATTAACACGAGGTATTTCACCCGATGCGACCAAGAGGTCGGCTTTTGACGCGAGGGCCTTCGGCCCGATGCGACCAGGAGGTCGGCTTATAAATCGCAGTGGACTCAACTTTACGAGCCCATCCAAATTCGTTCAAAACGTGGTAACGCGTATACAATACTCAAAGGTTGGGTTATTTCATTACATGTGGGCGTTCCAACGATTTTGTCGATAAAAAAAAATTACATTGGCAAAGTACGAGTTATGCGAACTCATACTGTAGTGCGGCTTGTGTTTATTTCGCCCCGCTGGCTAGTGCACTTGTATCGTCGTGCGGATACCAGATGAACATTAGTATCCTTTGATTTGACAAAAATACCCCTTTTTCCAAATCGTCCATATTTCATTATCTATTTTGAACGTTTAAACGTTTGACGGTCCTATAAGCGTTCCACTAAATCTAGGCAGTTTTGATAACGTGCCTGTGCCGTAATTTGATCAATTTTCTTTTTCGAATAACAACTAATTCAGGAGAATTCAGTTGTTGCAAAAATTTACTGAAACATTTTGTTAATATTTTTGAGCAATTATTCATCAAATTATTTGTTTGTTTCAAGAACTAATTTTGCTGCTTGAACAACGTCTAGACAAAAATGTTGATTATCAGAAGAAAATTCGTTTGTTCGATAATCGTTGCGAAAATAAAAACAAATTTTTATTTCAAAACTGGCTGGGGAAGTTATGCGAACTTCCACTGTAGCCGCTTATGTTGCCTGGGCGTCCTAGTGTCGAGTCAGCAGATTCTTTTCTTCGCGCGATAAGGGCAGTAAGCAAGCACGTGCCTATGCTACGCGCGAGTAAGAGAGAGATGGAACGATCTCTTCAATTCGCTGGACGTCGCTTGTCCCAGCTGATTTTATAATTCGCGATTTCGTTCGTTCCGCTTGTTACGAGAACTATGCTATACATTATTTCGAAATTTTACGAATATTTATTTTTAAAAAAAATTGCACGTCGAAACAATTTTTTTTTTTTCGAGCTTGGTTTGTGAATTTCATTTCGAAACTAATTATAACGAGAAAAATCTTTATTTGCTCGAGATAGTTGTGGAATTCACAACTTGTGCTTTTTTAAAAAATAAAAATTTTCAAAAATGATTGAAAATCATTTCGTTATTTGCTAACGAGGGAAGAGAAAAAAAAAATTTATATTTTACATTCGCAATTTTATGAATTGAATTTACTGCGAATTATATTTTATTCAATATCGCTTCGTTCGTTGTAAATAATTGATTTTTGAAATAAAACTGTTCGATTCAATCGTGAATCGATTTTCGTTCGTTAGCTTCTACCTTTTTCGTTGCGCGAGCGAGGTGTAATACGAGAAGCTCGCGTCATAGGCGCCGTTGACTTCTTTGTCGCGCTCGTGCATAGGCGATACTTTGTTGCCGGATGTTTATCTTCCGATGTAGATTGGGGAAACTCCGGTCCTTTGTGATCGATGCTGGTCACTGGATCGTTGATCGTTCTTTCTTCAGTTGAGCTTGGAGAGTTGATCAAGACAGACGAATTTGCGCGGCGATTGCTCCATTAATTCCAAAATGAGCACTGTGTACTACATCTATAACACCGATTGTTTCGAAGATCGCCGTTGGCACGGGCTGGCGTTGAGCGTAAGTGTCTTCGTTGATAATAGAAGTGACGGTGTTTTGTTTAGTGTGGTGTTCATGAGGCTTAAAAATAAAATAAACACCTTTTAGCGCCTCATACGATTCGTCATGAGGGGAGGATGGAGGATCGACGCGGCAGAGATGATTCTTTTCCACGCGGAACAACTCTCGAAAGCCATCCGACAAATAAGCAAGGTACGGGCTCTGACGGCTGGATGGGTCGATGACGAACCTGGGATCGACCGCATGCTTCGAGTCGCGGAGAGGGATGCGGAGGAGCATGACGGATGGGACTAGGTCGATCGTGAGTGTTTTCCCGCCGACCTTATTTTTCCCTCCATTGTTTGTTCGAGGGTCTCAATTTTTATTCCCCTTTTAAATTTTCAGGTGTCAGCCACGAAGTCCGATGAGCCGCGCGACACCTTCTCTCCTTTTTCGCGATGAGATGTGTTTCTTTTAAAATCAATAAAACAACAGTGGATTTGCATCTCAAACAAAACGTATTTCTTTTTACGGGCCTTCCCTAAATTTCTTCGTTTATTCCGCGTCGTTCTGCGATTCCACGAGAGAGAAGTTTTTCATGTGAGCGCCCGCGTTATGCGATGTTTTTCCGCGGGATCGCGTCACCACTTTGTCGATGTTCCTCTATTTTGGATCGACCTGTACCGCGCGTAGGTCAATCGCATTCTTATTGTCGGGGAGTGCATGTACTCGCCCGCGCGTGATAACCGGTGACAAAATGCTTTGTTGTCGAATTTTCCTTTGATAACAATTTGTTTAAGGTTCACCACTTAAAATTTTGAGCACGTGCTTTCATTATTAACCGCGTAACTATTTGCGACATCAACAAGTCGCGAAGAACGTTTGATTTAAATTTTCATTTTTAATTTTCACGTATTCTCCTCGGTTCGAGGCTTAGCCACCAGTCCGAAAATTCAAGACCTGATTTGCATTAAAAAAATACATTTTTAAATCGTTTTATTTTTCACGAAATTTCAAAAGTTTTGAAGAACGTTTTCACTGTTCGCGCACTCGCGGGTCGTTTCAAAAATATTTTTAGAAGGTCGATTTGTTTACCTTTTCGAGTCAATTTTAAAAGTCGTTTTTTTTTTGTTTTCCGCCGATCACGCACTCGCGTATCGTTTTCAAAAAAATTGTTAAAAGGTTCGATTTTGTTTTCGACGATTGCGCTCCTGCAGATCGTCTTCGAAAATTTTCACGTGTTTCCACCGATCGCGCACTCGTGTATCCCACCGCTGTCACCAAAAATTACTTCTGTTACGTCCCGGTATTATTATTTATTATTGACACTTATTGTCGTTGTCGCACGAACACTTACCGTGAGCGTAGAACAGAGTAGTTGTTGTGCTCCTGTTGTTTAGACGGGAATGCGCCCATCAAGGATCGGAGCAGAAGAGTGGGATTGGTGAAATGTTTGTGCATTTTATATGATTTAGAGTCGATGTAATAATTGGCAATGGCGTTGCCATGGGCGTAGCGGGTTGTGTTGGTAGAATGAATAATTCGCTGAGGTACACCGCTTAAACTCAACAAACTAAATTTATTAAAAATGCCATCGTCTAATTTAGTCGATGGGTTTCACGAAGATTTGAAGTTCACAATTTTGGTTTTACAATGTTCGAATTCTTTTCGTTGAACTTTGGCACGGTTCGTTATTTTTGGTTTACAGTTCGCGATGGAGGCGTGCTTAATCGCGATACGCCTCGCACTAAGTTGTCGTGGATTCGGAAATTACTCGCACACTCCTAAAACGACTCGATCGAACTTGGGCATGCACTAACGATGCCGCGTAAGAAAACGTGTCGAAGGTAGACAGGACGTACCTGTGTGGTTGGATCAGAGGTGCAATTGAACGTGATCAACGCGAGGACAGAGGTCCATTCTACACGCACGTGTGGACCGATCGTTTGGTTTGCGAACCAACAACATTGTAACTGAACTGGACTCGACTACGCTGGTCGAGGTTACTTAGTAAATTGTCCTGAATTTACGTTTGTTCATAGGCTGAGACTTGTTTTACGTGGTCGACCTGAAGGGTTGATCCACGGAGTTGAAATCTTGTTAACGAATCTTCTTGAGGGTCGACCGTACCGGTCGCCCTTATGAAGACAACTCTTTTTAATTTTTCGGGTGCGACCGCTCAGGTTGCACCTCCGAACGCAACTGACTATTCCTGTGTAGAAAAAAATGGTGCTGTGCACTCCGGCAAATCAAGGCGCGACAAAAGATAATACTACGCCGGGCGCTGCACATCCTCGAGGTGTGCAGCATCTTGCCGGTCACCGTGAGATCCCATTCGTCAGCGAAATTCGCAGACGATTCTACCGTGGGATCTTCAACGGCTACTTGCTCGCACGTTGATAAGCCGGTCACATGAGATTTGCAACGAGAAGCGCTCTTCAGAACACCTTTTTGTATTATTTGTTTATTTATCGGCAAATGAATTATTAAACATTTTTAAAATATATGTTGAAGAAAATAAAATGGTTGCCACAATAGGTGGCTAAATAACCCCGGACGTAACAATATATATATATATATACATATATATATATGTGTGTATTTATATATACGTTACTGAAACAAATTAAGAGATCAACAAATTTTCCAATTTTTTAATGGTTTTTAATAATGCTGTATCTCAGTGAAAAATTGTCCAATCGAGGTCTCAAAAGAGCATTTTGAAGCGTCCAGTTTCTAGTTTTAAGATCTTTCAGCAAAAAAAAATTCGAAGCTATAGGTTTTACGCAATCCTAAGAAATAGTGAGACAAACCAATAACTTTTTTTTTGAGTGCAGTTACTTGGAAAAAAATTCCCAGCTAAACCATAACATGAACCGAATCGCTTGACCATTGATATCTCAGCAACGAATGATCGCACAGCAATCAGAAGGAGCGTCTCACAAACTTAAATTAATGCTCTACAAAAATTAACGATAGTTTTTTGAAAAGAATAATTTTTCCATCCTTGCCATGAATTTGAAAAAACAGGAGAAAAAGGGCCATTGATTGTTTTTTTTTTTAGAAAATCAACGGCAACATTGAAAATATTGATAAAACGACTAATGTTGAGCGTGACTTTTACAGCTCAATATACCCACAAAGACCCTGAAAAGTTTTAATTCGATCTATTGAACGGTTTTTTTGTTTCAAGTTTCAAGCAATCGAATTTTTGAAACAAATTAAAGAATCATGTTTATTGCCCCTAAACATTTCATTATCATCATTAAAATGAAAATAGTATTTTGTGCATCTAGGGCCAGAGATAAGTCTTTTTGTCGAGCGTGAAGTTTGCCGCAACGAGCGAAGCGAGGGCCGCAACCACGCGAGACAAAAGACGAATCTCTGGCCCGGGTTGCACACGATCGTTTTTCCCCATGGGAGATTTGAGTGTCTTTTCAGTATACGCGTGGATAGCCAAGAAGGGGCTCTTTTTTGACACCTAAGAGTGAAAACAGACGATTTCGGGGACGGGGAAAAAGAGTCACTTTTCGGCTGTCCACGCATATGATGAAAAGCACGAAAATCTTGCATGGGTGAAAAAAAGTAATTTTTTTTAGCTTTTTTAACATTTTGATCGCAAACAACGTCTTAACTTATAAAATAAAATAAAATTTAAAAAAATTTCGAAAATTTGTTTGAAAATTTTTAGAAATTTTTGGAGGAACTCACTCCTTCAAAAATTGTTGAAAGTTAAAATTAAATTTAGAGTTAATTTCCCTTTTTTTTAGTTTTCGGAAAAATGTTTGAGCTTATTTATTACTAAATATCGTGGAATCTTTTTTCAAAAAAAAGTTTAAATTGCATTATCATAAATAACCCAATTTTTAAGGAAATGACCAACAGTAGTCTACACAAAGTCACATATCACATATTCACAGTCCAATATACAGATCTATTAGACCGTGAATAACTTTTGAAGGAGAGAGTTTATCGAAGAATCATAACAAACGTTTTCTGTAGAGCGTTCAATTCCCTACAAGAAAATACATCGCTCGTTTTCGGATATTGACTTGAAGCCGAGGTAGAAAATTTCAAAGTTTGACATTTTTTTTCCTGTGTCATTTGAATGTAAAAAATAAATTTGCGACGAGAGACCTCTAAATATTAATATTCAGAGCTCTGCTTTTAACAGGCATCTTTTTTGACTTCTCTGAAGGTAATTATTTGGAGATTGCGAAAAAAAAAATAGTCTCATTTTTTGAAAGCATAGTAACGATGACCATACTGAGAGAAAAATTTAGGTAAAGATCGAAACGTCTCGCCTTGTGAGAGGTTTCGATCCTCAGACCAGTATATCTATGTATATCTCTGTCTCGCTCTCTTGCTCTATATCTTTCTCTCTATATCTATATGGGAAGATCCATTACTTTTCGAACTTATCCTGCGGGGTCGGATCAGCGATTTGGCTGCTGATTTTTTTCAAGACAGTAGGTCATAAGAAAAGACGATCCTGAAATTTTCAGCTCAGAATAATAAAATTTGTTGGTGGTAGAAATTTTTGAATTTGAAAAAAAATCGATTATTCAGTCATTTTCACGATTTTCTTGCACGAACTTCTACGAGGCTTGGGGTATCGAGTAGAACGGCATTTCCCTTCTTTGACCTCCTATTTTCAATTAAAAAAAAAGTTTTTTATGCAAAAGCAAAATCCGGTTAATTGCGGACCCCTTCCTTGAACTTCTATTTTCGCAAAATTTTGCGTAAATTTGAAACGCTGTCAGGTCAAGGATTTTCCACGTAGACTAATTTCCGACAGCTCAAATTTTTCGTCTTGGTATATACTATAATTTCCTACACTAATTTTTAGATATTGCAACGTTATTTTTTATACACGGCCTCGCAAAGCCAACGAAATTCTGAAAAATCGCTGTTTTCAGATAGCCGTAACTTTTTTCTATCAAATTGAAATCGCTTGAAATTTTCAGGGAATATACTTTATTATATCCCCAAATAACGCTGAAAGATTCGAGCTTGGTTTTGAACCGGTTTACGAGCGGTGAATTTTTTAAATGGTCCAGTTTTCCTTGTAATCTATTCTGTTTTGTGGCATTATCAACGACTTACCGAATCGCGCGTATAAAATTTACACTTTTCTCTCAATGAGTGTAATAAAAAAGTATGAAAATCTTGCAAAATTATGTACCAAACTAATGTTATCAAAATTCGACTTAGAGCCCTATAATATCTACCGCTATATAAAAAAAACACACACTCTACGAGAATATGATTATTATAGTTATATAATATTTTTATTTACCTTTTACATTATATTTAAGAATTTAAATTTGGGTATTTGATTATCTTTATCAAACGAAGTAATACACATTGCTATACTCTTATCGTCAATGGGCTTATAGCAATGGTACAATCTTGTGTCCTTGATGGTCTCAACGCTGTCCAACGCTGCAGATGTCCAACGAAGTCGAAGACATTAAAAAAAAACGATTTGACAGCGTTAAGACCATCACGGACACAAGATTCTACCGTTGCTATAAACCCATTGACGATAGGAGTATAGCAATGAGTATCACTTCGTTCGATAAAGGTAATCAAGTACACAAATTTATATCCTAAAATATAATGTAAAAGATAAATAAAAATATTATATAACTATAATAATCATATTCCCGTAGAGTATGTGTTTTTCTTATATAGCGGTAGACAGGCTCCAAGTCGAATTTTGATAACATTACTTTGATATATAATTTTGCAAGATTTTCATACTTTTTCATTACATTTATTAAGAGAAAAAAGTGTAAATTTTACACGCGCGATTCGGTAAGTCATTGATAATGCCACAAAACAGGAAAGATTACAAGGAAAACTGCACCATTTAAAAAATTCACCGCTCGTAAACCAGTTCAAAACCAAGCTTGAAATTTTCAGTTTTGTTTGGGGATATAATTAAGTATATTCCATGAAAATTTCAAGCGATTTCAAGCTGATAGAAAAAAGTTACGGCTATCTGAAAACAGCGATTTTTCAGAATTTCGTTGGCTTTGCGAGGCCGTGTATAAAAAAAACGTTGCAATATCTAAAAATTAGTGTAGGTAGTTATAGTATATACCAAAACGAAAAATTTGAGCTGTCGAAAATTAGTCTCCGTCGAAAATCCTTTCCTGACAGCGTGTCAAATTTACGCAAAATTTTGCGAAAATAGAAGTTCAAAGAAGGGGTCCGCAATTAACCGGATTTTGCTTTGCCTAAAGAACTATTTTCTATTGAAAATAGGAGGTCAAAGAAGGGAAATGCCATTACACTCGATTGCCCAAGCCTCGTAGAAGTTCGTGCAAAAAAATCGTGAAAATGACTGAATAATTGATTTTAGTTCAAATTCGAAAATTTCTACCGCCAACAAATTTTATTATTTTGAGCTGAAAATTTCAGAATCGTCTTTTCTTATGACCTCCTTTCGTGAAAAAAATCAGCAGCCAAATCACTGATCCGACCCCGCAGGAGAAGTTCGAAAAGTAATGGATCTTCCCATATACATATATATCCACGCTTATTCCTGTACACCCCGTGATAATGTATATAGGTATAGACATTGTAGCGATGACCGTACGGAGAGCAAAATTCAGGTAAGGATCGAAACCGCTCGACTCTCGACGAGTTTTACTCTTCGAGGAGTTGTACTCCATCGAGCCCATGCACATTCGATCCTCGATGATCAACACGTTCAATGAGTTCCGACGGGAGATCCCATTGACTCAGTATACCTATATATATCTCTCTGTATACGTATATTGGATTGATTCACAAAATTATATATTTTTTTCAAATCCCCTATTAAATACTTTCGGGGAAGTGAAAAAGATGCCTGTTGAAAGCAGAACTCTGAATGTTGATATATTTAGAAGTATCTCTTCGCGAATTTATATTTTAGATTTATGTGACACAGGACAAAAAAATTCAAACTTTGAAATTTTTTACCTCGACTTTGTGTGAACTACTGTTGGTCATTTCTTTAAAAATTAGGTTATTTACGATAATGCAATTCAAACTCTTTTTTCGAAAAAGATTTCACGATATTTAGTAACAAGTTTCAACATCTTTCCGGAAACTAAGAAAAAAGGAAAATTTACCCTAAATTTAATTGTAACTTTGCATAACATTTGATGGAGTGAGTTTTTTAAGAAATCTTGAGGGGTCCACCCTAATTAGACACGCAAAAAAATGCCTTTTTTTACGATTTTTTTTCATTGTTTCAAATTAGAAATATTAATATGACAAGTATGAGGCTTGATAAATATAATCTTGAAATGAATAAAAAAATGTTGTTTCAATTTATTTTTCGGTTTTTTATTATATGAGAATGCAGGCCAAGAAAATATCCAAAAACAAGATGAGTGCGCCCTGTTGACGGAATCTCCGGAGTGAATTATCTAAAAAAAAAATAAAAAAGGTTTCAGATTCAGTAAGCCCACACAACAATAATACGTCCCAAGTACGTCTTTTGGACATCACACCAATTGTCCCGTGACGGTAATGGGATGGTCCCATGGGATACCCATGGGCTCTAAAGTGTCCGCTGTGTTTACCGGAATGGGATGGTCTCATTGGCATCTCGGGATATCCTCGGGACGTCTCTGAGACGGCAAACACAGCAGACTGGAGATATCGATAAGATATTGTCGAGACTCCTATAAGACGTCACCGAGATATTCCAGAATTATTAGTCACAAAATAATACGTCCCAAGTACGTCTTTTGGATGATCCCATGGGATACCCATGGGCTCTAAAGTGTCCACTGTGTTTTCCGGAATGGGACGGTCCCACGGCCATCCCGGGATGTCTTCAGGATATCTTCGGGACGTCTCCTGGACTGCCAATGCAGTAGTCGATAATAATTCTTGTTTCGATTTAATTTTAATTAATTTCAACTGATTAATTAAATGTTAACGAAATGTGTACGGTACAGAGGGAGTCAGCAAGGACTCCTTGTATTTGTAATATAGCCTCTTTCGAGGTCTGACTTCTGTTGGTGTCGAATTGATATCCGTGTTCGCGCTCGCCTATATAAGCATGCTCTTCACATTATCTGCATGTGAGTAGCGTTCGCCATCTCACGGCAAGGTTAGAACTAATGCTGCGCGATGGCTGACCTCCTACAGACATCCCTAAGAGAGTTGGCTGGGATCGTCCAAACATGGTTACGACGGGATATCCTCAAGACATCCTATATTAATCTAGAGCAGACCAATGTCTTACTAGTACCTCCCACAGACGTCTATAAGAGAGTGCGTTAGGATCGTCTTATCACGGTCACGACAGGATATCCTCAAGACATCCTATATTAATCTCGGGAAGACCAATGTATTACTAATATCTCCCATAGACGTCTATAAGAGAGTGCGTTGGGATCGTCCGATCACGGTCGTGACAGGATATCCTCAAGACTTCCTATATTAATATCGAGCAGGCCAATATCTTACTAGGATCTCCCAGAGAAGTCCATAAGAGAGTGCTTTGGGATCGTCTCATCGCGGTCGCGACAGGATATCCTCAAGACGTCCTATATTAATATCGCGCAGACCAATGTCTTACTAGGATCTCCCAGAGACGTTTATAAGAGAGTGCTTTGGGATCGTCTCATCACGGTCGCGACAGGATATCCTCAAGGCGTCCTATATTATATCGAGCAGACCAATGTCTTCCTAGTACCTCCCGCAGACGTCTATAAGAAAGTGCGTTGGGATCATCTAATCACGGTCGCGACAGGATATCTCCAAGATGTTCCATATTAATATCGAGCAGACCAATGTCTTACTAGTACCTCCCACAGACGTCTATAAGAGAGTGCTTTGGGATCGTCTAATCACGGTTGCAACAGGATATCCTCGAGATATCTTATATTAATCTCGAGTAGACTAATGTCTTACTAGTACCTTCCATAGACGTCTATAAGAGGGACCGTTGGGATCGTCTAATCACGGTTGCGACAGGATATCCTCAAGACATCCTATATTAATCCCGGGTAGAACAATATCTTACTGGTACCTCCCATAGCCTGACTATGTCGCATATCATACGATTTTTGATTTTTTTAAATTGGCAAAATGGCGGCCATATATCGAAAAGTAACGAAAATAACCTTTTTTATCAGTTTTTTTTATTTAAACCAAGTTAAACTCAAAATTTCAAAAATCGTATGGTATGCGACATAGCTGTCGACATAAACAATATGTGGTAAAAATTTGGTAAGGATTGATGCAGTAGTTTCCAAGATTTTTTCAACAAGCCGTACAAAAATGTCATTTAGAGAAAAACGCGATCAAAGTTTTTTTTAACGAAAAAACGAGAAAATTTCTTACCTACGCTTAATCAGCGATGCCTGCACCGTACATTATGCCTTCAGTTTGTTCATAATGTACCGTCTCATCCAAAATTGCCTTCCTTCGATTTGATCTGGCCTCCTTAGAGCCATTTCCACTGCGGCGGTTGGCAACGCGTACGCGCGTCAGATCTCGCTCAGCGACGAACTGCTCGGCGATATTGCCAATTTTGACGCCCATCACATTTAATATTTTCAATATCGGCTTCATTCCTTCATTGAAATTACACGCAGCTGTTCGACACGCAATTTCCACTGTGTTTTTCCCACTGAAGATGTGTTTAGGAACCATCGACCAGACGCAGTTGTTAAAAGACTCGTTGTTATTTTGCGTGTTTCCGCCGAGCCAGCTTTCTTTTTGGTTAATAGTTTTCTTGTCCATTTCGGCAATCACGAGCACAGATGCTAACGCTTACGAATTTCGAACACGACTAGTATACGTTGCTACTTCCTTGAAATTCATATATCCAGGTATTTTTCGAAAGGAGAGGGGTCACGAATGAATAGAATTGAAAGGTTTCAGCTGCTCACGTAAACAAAGGCAGGTAGACGGTACCGCTCCGAACGGTCACTATTAACGCGCTCAGGTAACTAAGTAAAAGTCCCTCAAAAGTACACTTAGACTGCTCGGATCTTTACGAAAATTTAATATGATACTTTCAAATATCTATACTTTCGAAAAATGGAATAAAAAAAAATCGATTTTTTGAAAATTGCAATTAGGGTAGACCCCTTAAGAGACCTTTTTTGTAAAGCGTTCCATTGCCTACAAGAATATGTATCGCAGATTTTGGTACAGTGACTTGAAGTCGAGGTGTGGATATTTCGAAGTTTAAATTTTTCTTACCTGTATTATTTAAATGGAAATTCGTGATGAGAGATCTCGAAATATTAACATTAAGATGAGCTCTGCTTATATATGTATATATACGCCCGTTCATTCCTATGCGCCCTGTGTTAATGTATATAAGTATAGGTATAGCAATGATGACCATACGGAGAGCAAAATTCAGGTAAGTATCGAAACGTCTCGCCTCGTGAGAGGTTTCGATCCTCAGACTCAGTATACCTATATATATCTCTGTCTCGCTCTCTTGTTCTATATATCTCTCTCTCTATATCTATATACACACATATCCACGCTTATTCCTGTACACCCCGTGATAATACATGTAGGTATTGACTTTGTAGCGATGATCGTACGGAGAGCAAAATTCAGGTAAGGGTCGAAAACGCTCGACTCTCGAACAGTTTTACTCCTCGAGGAGTTATACTCCATCGAGCCCATGTGCATTCGATCCTCGATGATCAACACGTTTAATGAGTTCCGACGGGACATCCCAGTGACTCAGTATACCTATACCCCAAATACACTAAAAATGGTGTACAAAAATTGGAGACAAATACATTTACGAAAGTATCTCTAATTCAGTCTTCTTACAAAACGTTGTGAAATAAATATACATGAAACTCACAACTCACATTGCCAAGCACATGTAGTTTCCCAATGTAACATTAACTGTGTAATCATGATTTTTAGGGGTAGAGTCAAAATAAAAAAATTCGAAAAAATCTTGACGGTAAAAATTTAAGAAATAGCGAAATCAAGTGAAAATTGTTGACAAAGGGAAATTATCAATGAAAAAAATAATCAAAAAAATAAGAAGTACTTGGCGAGTTCGTTTTTAACGGATGATCAGTCAAAACGGTTTTTTAGTTAACAGGTGAAAACCAGGTATGCTCAGTGAAAAAACTCGCCAAGTACTTTAGGTGTTTTTAATTTTTTTTTTCATTGATAATTTCCCTTTGTCAACAATTTTCACTTGATTTCGCTTTTTCTTAAATTTTTACCGTCAAGATTTTTTCGAATTTTTTTATGTTGACTCCACCCCTGAAAATCATGATTACACAGTTAATGTTACATTGAGAAACTACATGTGCTTGGCATGTGTGTTGGGAGTTTCATGTCTATGTATTTCACAACTTTTTGCAAGAAGACTGAATTAGAGATACTTTCGTAAATGTACTTGTCTCCAATTTTTGTACACCATTTTTGGTGTTTTTGGGGGTGATTTGTCGACTTTTTGCAAAGTGTTTCCATTCGGTCTTTCAACTGTACACAATTCATAATTCTATTTGATTATATAATTTAATATTATTTATAATTTCATGTAATTATATTATTCTTATATACTTACTTTATAATATCGCTTGTCCGCTGAACTGCAAAAATTATATTTCAGACACGAAATCATTCATCGATGAGAGAACGAATCATAAATCTGAATATAGATTGAATTTTCTTCATTGTGCAGTGAATAAAATGCTATTTATACTGAGGTTTATTATTATTTTTCTCCTCCTAACTCCACAAATCATATTTTGGATACAAATTCTCCCATCGATGAGTTAAAAAATCATAAACCTCATTACACTGCAACCTCGATAATCGGTACCTCGATCGCTGCAATTGCAGCGTCGTGGAAAAAGCGCCAAGCCGATCGCGTCAGGCCACCGTCAGCCATCAGCGGCGCAAAGACGGTTCTGTGCAATGTGCGCAACCCCACTTTTTGCAAGAGCCGGTCCCGACGGATTCCCATTATCAAGGTCGCAGTGTATTGATAAAATTTTTACCAGTGCACACCCACACGGAACATTAGGGCCATGGGACGTCCAATATCCATACATGGTGGATGAATGCTCCATCCCAGGGACGTCTATGAGTATCCCTATCACTGCTAAAAGAAGTGCGAAACGGCACCTGTTCTATGTACTGGGAACATCCCTTATACGTACCTTGAGACGGTTTTTAGACGGACTAGACTTCAAAAAATGACGTCTGATTTACGTATTTAAGACGAATAAACCAGTGATCCGAAAGATGTCCAATGATCATCCATTATACGTCCCTTTATTTAAATAATTTAATCGTTATTAACTACACATTATTAATTAATTATAAACTTTGTTACTGATTATATAATATTTGGGGCCTACGAGATATCCATATTTTACAGAAAAAAAGAAAAAAAAAATAGTTTTCGATTTTTCACACTGCGGTCACCCATCCAAGTATTGGATTCAAGGGGTGCTGCTTAACTTTTCTAATCTCCTACATACCTAGCTACCTACCTACACTTACTTGACTTATGAGAAACTTATGCATGTAAAAACCTTATACGATGTAGTTTGCTGATATACTTATATATCTTTGTCTCACAAACCTTGAATAATGTATAATCGTAATGAAATTTATAATTAATGGATAATGTGTAATCAATAGCGTTTAAATTAAGGGACGTATAATAGATGATCATTAGATATCTTTTGCAATATTGGCATTTGTCTTAAATACGTACATTAAATGTCACTTCATGTGGTCTATAGGTACCTCTAAAAAATATCTAAGGGTACGTATACGAAACGTTTTCAGCACATAGAATCGCTGTCGTTTCGCATCTCCGATAGTGGTTTAAGGAATGTCCCATGGACTTCCCCGGAATGAAATTTTCATCCAACTTAAATGATTATTGGACGTCCCCTGGCTGTTAAGTTACGCGCGGAATATATTTATAGCTCCAAAAATATGTGTCGTGGACGTCGAATAAACTTCCGCGTTATCCTTCGATAGACGTAATTTGTACGTACATACGACGGTCAATCGGCGTACCCATATCACAGCTGCCCGAAATGCTTAAATGTACATCTAAAGGACGAATGCTTTTGATTGGACAACACGCGATGGATCACACAGGACGTATATTGTATGTTCACACACGTACTATTTCTTAAGCTACAAATATACACAACACGGCCATCTATGGTATGCCCATAGGTAGACATTCAATAGCTCTTAATTCAGTATAGTAATTGAACATCTATTGGACGTTCCAGGTTCACGTCTATAGAAAATCCTACGTGGAACATCCGATAGACGTTCAATTGACGTCCTCCGAATGTGATTTTCGTTTACGAACCTGGAACGTCCAATGGATGTTCAATTACTATCCTGAATTAAAAGCTATTTAATGTTTACCTATGGACATACCATGGAGGGCCGTGTTGTGTATATTTGTAGCTCAAGAAATAGTACGTGTCGTGGACATACAATATACGTCCTGTGTGATCCATTGCGTTTTGTCCAATCAAAAGTATACCATGGATATTCAATGGATGTCCGCATTACGTCCATCGTGGATGTAGACGTGTTAAGGATCTATGGATGATAGATGGACGTCCAATGGACACTCGTTTCCGTGTGGGCAGTAAACGAAATGCTATGAAATCTGACATTCTTGGTTTTCTCATCAATTACCATGAATGATAATAAATCATATACCTCATAACCGATAGTCCTTACCTGATCCTGACGTTAATTCACGATATATGATTTATTGGTTTTAAGAAAAAAAAATCATGTATGCAGCTTTGGCGTTTTACGGCCAGCCTTTTTTCTGGAGCTAGTATCATCCGCAATAATCCACAAATATGTATATGGGGTATTCCCGCTGAAGTTTTCACGTCCCAACCCGGACCCTCTTGAATAATTATGAAAATTTTTTCCCGAAAAGTATTCTGAAAAAGAAAAGACACGGATTTTTTTGTTAAGGCTGAGAATTGATATTTATCGTCGTACGATTTTAATAAAAAATCCAAATTTTTCACTAACTCTCTACTCTAAACACGTAGTATCTTGATTATTTTTCCGACCCAAATGTCGGCCAATAGAATTGCACCATTCGACGTCACGTGGTACAACCTACATGGTATTATACTGATAATTTTTTGATTATTTTCTCTGGTAGTTGCTATATATAAAAAACAAAACATGATCCAGTCAAATTAACCACACGTCAAACTGACAGGTTGAATTCAATTGTGAAAATTGGAGATTTTGCATGAAAATGAGTCGATTTGGAGTTTGTTCTCTGTCCACCATTGATAAAAAAGTCAAAGGAAATGTTCCCATTAATACGGAGAAGGCAAAAAAAAACAGTTTGGAACCAATTTACTACTGTTAACTGTTCATTTCATCTCATGGTGCAATTCTATTGGCCGACATTTGGGACGGAAAAATAATCCCCCGAATACCACACGAGCTTCAAAATTATCTGGCATTTCCCTCAAGGTTCCCTGCAAACAAATAAAGTCGTCAAGTTTTTCAGGAAAAACTTGACTCCTTCATTTGTTTGCAACGAACCTATCGGGAAATACCCGATAATTTTGAAGCTCTTGTGGTATTATAAGTGATAATTCGAGATCCTATCGAAAAACGCCCCGGACAAAACTGGTTCGTTATAAAACGAGTAAAACAATGGATATTTTTTTAAAAAATTGTGGGCACACGAAAGTTTGTTTTTACTTCATAAAACACAAAAAAACGTTTTTTCAGCTAGTACGCCACCTCGAGTTATAAAATAAAAAAATTGTAAACATTTTATAGGAAATCACGAAATTTTCAAGACCAGAATGCGAATGGCAAATCTAAATCCGCAAAGCTACAGCCAATCAAAGATTCGTCTTGACCTTATTTTCAAGCCAGATCATGCAGAACTATATATTCTCGAAACACTATAAACAGAAATACATTTGAATATTTATTTAATTATACATGCGTATATTATGTCATACAAGTATGAAATGAATATATACGTATGTATAATTAAATATTACGAATATTAGGTATATTATTTCATACTTGTATGAAATAATCTACGTAAGTATAATTAAATAAATATTTAAATGTATTTCTGTGTATAATTTTTCGAGAACATATAATTCTGCATGATCTGGTTCGAAAATAAGGTCAAGACGAAACTTCGATTGGCTGTAGCTTTGCGGATTTAGATCTTGCCATTCTCATTCTGGTCTTGAAAATTTCGTGATTTCCTATAAAATTTTTACAATTCTTTTATTTTATAATTCGAGGTGGCGTACTAGCTGAAAAAACGTTTTTTTGTGTTTTATGAAGTAAAAACAAACTTTCGTGTGCCCACATTTTTTGAAAAAAATATCCATTGTTTTACTCTTTTTATAACGAACAAGTTTCGTCCGAAGCGTTTTTCGATAGGATCTCGAATTATCAAGATACTACGTGTTTAGAGTAGAGAGTTAGTGGAAAATTTGGATTTTTTACTAAAATCGTACGACGAAAAATATCAATTCTCAGCGTTAACAAAAAATACGTGTCTTTTCTGTTTCAGAATACTTTTCGGATTTTTTTTTCATAATCATTCAAGAGCTTCCGGGTTCGAACGTGAAAATTTCAGCGGGATTACCCCATATAGTATAGTATTATTTACAATTTTATTCAAATATATAATTTTCATGTAATTATAATAATTTGTTTGTCCAATGAAATACACAATCTATATTTGAAACAAAAACGTCCATCGATGAGAGAGAAAATCATAAGCCTCAATATGAATAGAATTTCCTTCATTATGTAGTCGACTGAATGCTATTAATACCGAGGTTGATAACTTTTTTTCTTCAACTTACATCACAAATTAGATCCTGTATACAAAATCTACCAACGATGAATAAAAAAATCATAAGACTCATTATGGATAGAATCTTGTCCATATCGTAGTGATCAAAATAATGTTGTCCTGGTTGTCCATTGTACCGCGAACAAACTTCTTCATTGTGCTATGGTCAAAATAGTATTAACATTGAAGTTTACAACTTTTTTGCAACTAATATCACGAATTGGATTCTGGATACAAAATCTTCCGTCGATGAGTGCAAAAATTATAAACCTCATTATGAATAGAATTATGACCGGTGCGCAGCAAACAAAATATTATAAATACTAAGATCGATATTAATAGTATCAAGTATGGTATTAAACTGTATGATATAAAATTTTTTCGTCAGATCATAATGAATTCTAAATATATTTTTTGACAGAGGACAATAAATTCTAAATAAATCTTTCTGAAAAAACGACGAACATGTTACATTTATAAGAAATTGAAAGTCTCCGGAAGTTCTTGGCAAAGAATTCTTAGACCGCCTTCCATAATTTAGAAGAATTATTTACCAAGAATTGGTAAATTCTTTCATAGTTTTGCGTTGAGTGAATAAATCAATCATTTTTTTGTGGAAGGGAACATTCGAATCTTCAAGTACATAAATTATTATATTCTGACAGCACAAATCACTACACCAATTTTTTCTATACAAACTGTAAATATGGTTTTTGAATTTTTATTGAGCACATATCATTTTTATGTTTCTAAAGGTTTTCAAATATTTAAGATGAATTCAAACAAATGTGATATATACATATTAACTCGATGCACGTTTTGTAAACAACTCATTTCTCCCCACACGGCCGAACATTAGAGCCATGGGACATCCAATATTCATACATGGTGGATAAAAGCTCCATCCCAGGGACGTCTATGAGTATCCCTCAAACTTCTAAAAGAAGTGCGAAACGGCACCTGTTCTCTGTACTGGGAACGTCCTGTAAAAAACGTCCTGAGACGATTTTTAGACGAACTAGATCCCAAAACTTGCATATTCAAGACGAATAAACCAGTGATCCGAAAGATGTCCAATGATCATCTATTATACGTCCCTTAATTAAAACAATTTAATCGTTATCAATTAGATAGTAGTAATTAATTATAAACTTTATTACTGATTATATAATACTCGGGGTCTATAAGATATCCATATTTTACAGAAAAAAAAAGAAAAAAAATAGTTTTCGATTTTTCACCGTACGGTCACCTATCCAAGTATTGGATTTAAGGAATGCTGCGTAACTTTCCAATCTCCTACCTACCTACCTATCTACCTACATTAACTTGACTTATGATGAATTTTTACATGCAAAAACGTTTTACAATGTAGTTTGCTGATAGACTTGTATATCTTTGTCTCACAGGCCTCAAATAATGTATAATCAGTAAATAAATTTATAATTAATAAACAATATGTAAGTAATAGCGTTTAAATTAAGGGACGTATAATATATGATCATTGGACATCTTTTGCAACATTGGTATTCGTCTTAAATACGTACATTAAACGTCACTTTATGGGGTTTATAGGTACGTCTAAAAACTAACTACGGGTACGTATACGAGACGTTTTCAGCACATAGATCGCTGCCGTTTCACATCTCCGTTAGTGGTTTAAGGAATACCCATGGACTTCCCCGGAATGAAATTTTCATCCAACATATATGATTATTGGACGTCCCCTGGCTGTTAGGTTACGCGCGGAATATATTTACAGCTCCAAAAATATGTGTCGCGGACGTAGAATAAACTTCCGCGTTATCCTTCGATAGACGTAATTTGTACGTATATTAGACGGTCAAGCGGCGTATTCATATCGTAGCTGCTCGAAATACTTAAATGTACATCTAAAGGCCGAATGCTTTTGATTGGACAAAACGCGATGGGTCACACAGGACGTATATTGTATGTCCACGACACGTACTATTTCTCGAGCTACAAATATACACAACACGGCCAATCATGGTACGTCCATAGGTAGACATTCAATAGCTTTTAATTCAGGATAGAAATTGGACATCTATTGGACGTTCTAGGTTCACGTCTATATGAAATCCTACATGGAACATCCGATAGACGTTCAATTGACGTCCTCCAAATATGATTTTCGTTTACGAACCTGGAACGTCCAATGGATGTTCAATTACTGTCCTGAATGAAAAGCTTTTTAATGTCTACCTATGGTCATACCATGGATGGCCGTGTTATGTATATTTGTAGCTCAAGAAATGGTACGGGTTGTGGACATACAATATACGTCCTGTGTGATCCATCGCATTTTGTCCAATCAAAAGTATATCATGGATGTTCAATATATGACCGCTCTACGTCCATCGTGGATGTAGACGTGTCAAGGATCTATGGATGATTGATGGACGTCCAATGGACACTCGGTTCCGTGTGGGTATTTACAATGAGTGTTGTCAAACCACCGTTGAATTTAAAGTATTTCTTAAAATAATATATGAAAACAAACTAAAACGAATGCGACGATATATATGAACTATAATATATATATATTAGGGTGATGCGAAAAAAATCGATTTTTTTTATTTTTTTACAGCTTCATCGGAAAACGTGAGTACATTAAAAAAAAAAATTCCCAAAATTTGAGATAAAAAATTTTTTTTAGATATTGCCGACCGGCTTTTCGGTCTTTTTTTAGATTTAATTTTTTTTTCTAAAAAAAGCGGTGTAATTGTTTTAAAAAAATCACATTTTTCGCTCCAAAATTTTATGTTTCGACAAAACCAAAAAAAAAAACAGTTTGAATGATTAGTTCTTATTTTTCTGTATGTTTGACTACAGATTATCACAAAAAAGATAGAGAACAGAATGAACAGTATAAGTGGGATGTTACTTGGAAGTTCCGGCTAAACAATAATTTCTGTTGGTGCTAGATGGATACATTTTCCTGTGTTCCTCAACAATTTGCAAAAGATATTGTTGTTGGTCTTCATTTTTTGTGATGAAACCGTTAAAATCTTTCATCACAGATACTGCACGCTCGGCCGTATCATTCATAACTTGCATATTTTTGAACGTTGTCAAACAGGTATTATAATCCTGGTTATTCTCCTAAATTGCAGGATTAACGTCCAAGAAACTGCACGGAAGCTCAAAACTCTTAAATAAATTCAACGATTTCGATGTGACGAAATCAATCAAGTCTCTTGAACCAAGCAATTGTAGTTCGTCGATTTTAACTGCAACTCGTTCTGCGAACACCATCGACGAACTACAATTGCTTGATTCAAAAGACTTGAGTGATTTCGTCACATCGAAATCGTTGAATTTATTTCAGAGTTTTGAGCTCCCGTGCAGTTTCTTGGACGTCAATCCTGCAATTTGGGAGAATAACCAGGATTATAATACCTGTTTGACAACGTTCAAAAATATGCAAGTTCTGAATGATACGGCTGAGCGTGCAGTATCTTTGATGAAAGATTTTAACAGTCTCATCACAAAAAATGAAGACCAAAAAAATATCTTCTGTAAATTGTTGAGGAACACAGGAAAAAGTATCCGTCTAGCACCAAAAGAAATTATTGTTCAGCTGGATCTTCAAAGTAACATCCCACTTATTCTGTTCATTCTGTTCTCTATCTTTTTTGTGTTAATCTGTAGTTAAAAATACAGAAAAATAAGAAATAATCATTTAAACTGTATTTTTTTTTGTTTTGCTGAAACATAAAATTTTGGAGCGAAAAATGTGATTTTTTTCAGAACAATTACATCACTTCTTTTAGAGAAAAAAAAATTAAATCTAAAAAAAGACGGAAAAGTCGCTCGAGCACTATCTAGAAATTTATTTTTTTATCTCAAATTTTGGGATTTTTTTTTTATGTACTAACGTTTTTCGATGGAGCTGTAAAAAAATAAAAGAAATCGATTTTTTTGCATCACCCGAATATATGTATACATACATATCTATGTTTATATATATTAACTCGATGCACGTTTTTTAAACAAAAACATATACCAGGTGTGTAAGTATGAAACCGGAATTTGCCCATAGGTGGCACTAGATGTCGATGCAGTTACCGACACATCACGTCAGCGGTGTCTTGTTATTGTATTGATATCCGACAAAGATTTCCAACTCACAATAACACGAGTTTCATTCAGTAGCATTAGTTTATTAGAGATAAACATGTCGAGTTTTGTGCCAACAAATTACGATTTGCGGATAGCCCTACTTTTCTGTTTTCATCTGAAGAATACCGCAGCCGAATCGCATCGAATGCTTCTGGAGGCGTTTGGTGAGCATGCTCTCGGTAAAACACAGTGTTTCGAGTAGTTTAAACGGTTCAAAAGTGGCGATTTTGACGTGAGAAACGAAGAACGTGGAACGTGGGATCAGAAGGGCGTAATCTACTACGAGCTGCTGAAACCTGCGGAAACTGTCAATACTCAACGCTACCGACAACAAATGACCGATTTGGATCGAGTTTTGCGTGAAAAACGACCAGAATACCAACAAAGACAACACAAGGTGATTTTGCTGCATGACAATGCACCAGCACACAAAGCAAAACAGGTCCAGAAAACGATAGAGTCGTTCCGTTGGGAGATTCTTCAGCACGCGCCTTACTCACCAGACCTTGCCCCATCCGATTACTACTTGTTTGCATCGATGGGACACGCACTTGCTGAGCAGCGCTTTACTTCTTACGAAGATGTACGAAAATGGCTCGATGACTGGTTTGCCTCAAAAGAGCAACAGTTCTTTTGTCGCGGAATCCACAAATTGCCAGAAAGATGGGAAAAATGTATAGATAGCGACGGACAATACTTTGAATAAATTACTTTGTATCATATCATTACAATAAACGTGTTTTTTCTGTACGAAAATTCCGGTTTCATACTTACACACCTGTTTACTACCACCGAAAAAAGTTAACATATTGCATTTAAAAAAACAAGAATAAACCGGAAAATGACATGTCAAACTTGATGTCGGAACAATTCAATACATTTGTATAGTTGAAAAAAAAAATCATTTAATCGACACTGCAATTTGCATCGTTATTTATTTTTTAGGTTATACATGATGGTTGGTACGTAGGTTCGCTTTATCGTCCCACGACGAGCTAATCACTGAGCACAGAAATTATATCAGCGATTGGGAGTGGCTCGTGCAGTGGGAATTCGTTCTGCGAAAAATCGAGGAAGGAGAAAAACGATGACTGTCGTAATATTCGGAAAATAACAATATAAATTCGATATCTTCCATATGCAAACACCTGTATCATCCATTTGGATGTCGACGGAAAGAGAAAAAAATCACGAACCAAACTTGCATTATTAAAATTTTCTACACCGTATGTTTCAAGTATAATCGAAAAAATCTATTTTTCAATATAGATATACTCCTGTGTGTAAGCAAGATCCTTGCTGTATAGAGAGTCCGCTGGAAGCTCCTCGTGTCGGCAAGGTTAGGTAATGTACTTGTCTCGAGTCGCTATCGCGACTCTTGAGATATATCACTGTATACGTACACCCCCGCTTAAAAGTTTGGATACACCTGTCGATATTTTTTGCTGCACTAAAAGTTGCATAACTTTGTAAAAAAAAAATATGATAATCGAATTTTAAAAAAAGTGTTTTGACAAGAAACAATTCAGCTTTGTTTCCCCTATTTTTATTTTTTTTACGATTTTTTTTCGACCCGGTATACATTTTTGAAAGTGACCGTCTTTTGGCATTTTTTCGACCATCGCAAATCGGGCGCATAACTTAAGGACATTTTTTTTTACTTTTTCATCTACGGTGCATTTGAAAGGGTTGGAAGCTTATTCATTTAAATTCCTTAAAAATTTGCGTACGATTTTTTCTCGCAAGGTTATTTCACTTTTGGCTAAAAAAGGCAAATTTTGAAAGATGCAACGTAACTCACAGATTATGGAGTTTGAGAGAAAATGTCTATTATGAAAAAAGTAGCGGAGGTATACACGGATTTACCTGGAATTATTTCAGAATTTTCACATGGAATTTTTTTTCAACTATTATCGCTTCAGCAAAAAATTTCATCTGTTTGAAATTTCCGTATTTCGTGATGAAATAAAAATTTGAAAAAATTCAGCAATAGTTGGCATGCTATAAGCAACAATTATCAATAATAATATTGCCCAAAAGTCATTAACAATCTGTTAAAACAATTGTTTAATCAATTTATTAAACAATTATAAACAATGATCAATAATTATTATTGATCATTATTGTTTATAGCATGCCAAATACTGCTAAGTTTTTTCAGTTTTTTATTTTATCACGAAGTACGGAAATTTCAAACAGATGAAATTTTTCGCTGGAGCAAAAATAGCAAAAAAAAAAAATTCATGGAAAAATTCTGAAATAATTCCAGGCGATTCCGTGTATACCTACGCTACTTTTTTCATAATTGACATTTTCTCTTAAACTCTATAGTCTTTGAGTTACGTTGCATCTTTCAAAATTTATTTTTTTCAGCCAAAAGTAAAATAACTTTGCGAGAAAAAATCTTACGGAAATCTTTAAAGAATAAAAATGGAGCGGTTTCTAACCCTTTTACATGTACCGTAGATATAGAAGACAAAAAAAATGTCCTTAAGTTATGCGCCCGATTTGCGATGGTCGAAAAAATGCCGAAAAACGGTCACGTTCAGAAATGCATACCAGGTCGAAAAAAAATCTTTTGAAAAATTAAAAATAGGAGAAACAGAACTGAATTCCTTCCCGTCAAAACGCTTTTGAAAAAATTCGATTATCATTTTTTTGACGGAGTTATGCAACTTTTAGTGCGGTAAGAAATATCGACAGGTGTATCCAAACTTTTGAGTGGGGGTGTATATTAGACTAATTCACCAAATTAGATTTTTTTTTTCGAAATCCCCGATTAAATACTTTCCGGGAAGTGAAAAAGATGCCTGTTGAAAGCAGAGCTCCAAATGTTGATATATTTAAAAGTCTCTCGTCCCGATTATATATTTTAGATTTAAGTGACACAGGACAAAGAATTTAAACTTCGAAATGTTTTACCTCGACTTTGTGTGAACTACTGTTGGTCATTTCTTTAAAAATTAGGTTATTTATGCCAATGCAATTCAAACTTTTGTTCGAGAAAGATTTCACGATATTTAGTAATAAGTTTCAACATTTTTCCGAAAACAAAAAAAAAAGGGAAATGTACCCTAAATTTAATTCTAACTTTACATAACATTTGAAGGAGTGAGTTTTTTTAAGAAATCTTACGAGACCTTTTTTGTAAAGCGTTCCATTGCCTATAAGAATATGTATCGCAGATTTTGGTACAGTGACCTAAAGTCGACGTATGGACATTTCGAAGCTTAAACATGTTTTTCCTGTATTATTTAAATGGAAATTCGTGAGGAAAATTGAAAATCACGATGAGAGACCTCAAAATATTAATATTAAGAGCTCTGCTTATATATATAATATATAAGCAGAGCTCATCTTAACATTAATATTTTCAGATCTCTCATCCCGAATTTCCATTTAAATAATACAGGACAAAAAGTTTAAGCTTTGAAATGTGATACCTCGACTTCAAGTCCCTGTACCAAAATCTGCGATACATATTCTTATAGGGATTGGAACGCTTTACAAAAAAGGTCTCTCAAGATTTTTTGAAAAACTCACTCCTTCGAATGTTATGCAAAGTTAAAATTAAATTTAGAGTCAATTTCCCTTTTTTTCAGTTTCCGGAAAAATGTTGAAATTTATTACTAAATATCGTGAAATCTTTCTTGAAAAAAAATTTTTAATTGCATAATCGTAAATAGCTTATTTTTTAAAGAAATGACCAACAGTAGTTCACACAAAGTCGAGATAAAAAATTTCAAAGTTTGAAATTCTTTGTCCTGTGTAATTTAAATCTAAAATATAAACTCGCGACGAGAGACTTCTAAATATATCAATATTCGGAGCTCTGCTTTCAATAGGCATCTTTTTCACTGCCCCGAAAGTATTTAATCGAGGATTTCGAAAAAAAAATCTAATTTTGTGAATCAGTCTAATATACATATACAGCAAGATAGATATAGGTATACTGAGTCAATGAGATCTCCCGTCGGAACTCATTGAGCGTGTTGATCATCGAGGATCGAATGCGCATAGGCTCGATGGAGTATAACTCCTCGAGGAGTAAAACTCGTCGAGAGTCGAGTGGTTTCGATCCTTACCTGAATTTGGCTCTTCGTACGGTCATCGCTACAATGTCTATACCTATATTTATTATTACGGGGTGTACAGGAATAAGCGTGGATATATATGTATATAGATGTAGAGAGAGATATATAGAGCAAGAGAGCCAGACAGAGATATATATAGGTATACTGAGTCTGAGGATAGAAACCTCTCACGAGGCGAGACGTTTCGATCTTTACTTGAATTTTTCTCTCCGTGTGGCCATCGTTACTATGCTTCCAAAAAATGAGACTATTTTTTTTTTCGCAATCTTCAATTAATTACCTTCAGGGAAGTCGAAAAGATGCCTGTTAAAAGCAGAGCTCTGAATAGTAATATTTAGAGGTCTCTCGTCGCAAATTTATTTTTTATATTTAAATGACACAGGAAAAAAACTTTTCGATAAACTCTCTCCTTTTAAAGTTATTCTCGGTCTAATATATATGTATGTTAGACTGTGAACATGTGATAACTACTGTTGGTCATTTCTTTAAAAATAAGGTTATTTATGATAATGCAATTTAAACTTTTTTTTGAAGAAAGATTTCACGATATTTAGTAATAAGCTTAAACATTTTTCCGAAAACTAAAAAAAAGGGAAATTTATTCTAAATATTCTCTTAACTTTGAACAATTTTTGAAAGAGTGAGTTTTTTCAAAAATTTCTAAAAATGTTCAAACAAATTTTCGAAAATTTTTCAAAGGTCATTTTCTTTTAGAAATTTAAACGTTGTTTGCAATAAAAATTCCGAAAAAAGATCAAAAAAATTATTTCTTCATTTTAATGATGATAATGAAGTGTTTAGGGGCAATAAAAATGATTCTTTAATTTTTTTTTCGAAAATTCGATTGCTTGAAACTTGAAACAAAAAAACCGTTCTATAGATCAAATTGAAACTTCATAGGGTCTTCGTGGGTATATTGAGCTGTAAAAGTCACGCTCAACTATTAAAATTTAATGGTTAATGGAAATTATTTTCATTAACCATTGAAATTTATGGTTAATGGGTATTATTTTCATCCACCATTAAAATGATTTCTATTAACCATGGAATGTTAATGGTTAATGAAAGTGCAATTGCATTAAAAAAAAGTAATGCATTATTCGCAACCTTGCCAATTACAATGTAGTGTGTAATAGAACAAATTTCCATTACCCATTGCAATGTAATGTGTAATGGATAAAACTTTGATTGCAATTTTGGGAATGGAAAAATATAAATGAATAAATTATTGCAATTTTCCATAACATTTTATTGACTTAGGACTTAGATTTTCAGGTACCTTATATTCGAAAAAGCATCTACTAATATTATAATTCTAAAAATCATTAACCATTACATTTTAATGGCTAATGAAAATAATTTTAATCGTTAATGAAAATAATTTCCATTAACCATTGGATTTTAATGGTTAATGAAAATGATTTCTTTTAACCATTGAATTTTAATGGTTGATGAAAATTATTTCTTTTAACCATTAAATTTAAATGTTTAATCAAAATTATTAATGGTTAAAAAGTAATGCATTATTTGCAGCCCTGCTCATATACATTACATATACAGTGGGTCAAAAAAGTATTCGTACACTGCGTTTTTCGCCAATAACTTCATAGGTATACATGATATCGAATCCAAACCTATTTTGTTTAATACTCCATCAAGTATAGAGACAATCTGCAAATGAAGGATCTTTTCTCAGGAATAATAAAAGTATTATGCAAAAAAAACCGAAAATTTTCGGGCAAAAAAAGTATTCGTACATTTACAATTGAGCTGCTAAACCTCGATACTGACTCACGCATGGTATGAACTCTGCGTAGAATGTGAACAAGTCTTTGTTCACACATTGGCTTTGACCTATTCTATGCGACAGAAAAACGTTTGGGTTTCGCAAAAACCTACAGAAATAAATCTATCGGACCCGCAGATGTTAAATTTCGATTCATCCGAGAATACGACACGTTTCCGAAATTCTATAGATTTATTTCTGCAGGTTTTTGCGAAACCTAAACGTTTTTCTCGATTTGTATGATCAATTAATGGTTTTTTCCGGGCAGTTCTGCCGTATATTTCGGCAGAATGCAAAACGTTTCAAACAGTCTGGGGACAGATGATCTTCCCTAATGTTGACGCGAGATCATTCGCTAAACTGCGAGCACTTGTGAACGGTTTTTTTGTAATCTCTTTAACGATACTCCGATGCTCTTATTCTCGGTCAATCGGGTCGTGGCTTATTTTCGGTGCTGTTTGTTGTTTCATATTTTTTTTATTATATTGCACTGTTGTGAAACGTAGATTTAGTTTTTTACTAATTTTTTGGTAACTTTCACCGCGTTTCTGAAGAAAAATCCCTCTATCTCGCATGGATATTGATATTTCGTTTTTCTTTGCCGTCATGTCTGTTCAGAGCTTGAAGATCCACTATCGCATAGAATAGGTCAAAGCCAATGTGTGAACAAAGACTTGTTCACATTTTACGCAGAGTTCATACCATGCGTGAGTCAGTATCGAGGCTTAGCAGCTCAATTGTAAATGTACGAATACTTTTTTTGCCCGAAAATTTTCGTTTTTTTTGCATAATTCTTTTATTATTCCTGGGAAAAAATTCTTCATTTGCAGATTGGCTCTATACTTGATGGAGTATTTAACAAAATAGGTTTGGATTTGATATCATATATACCTACGAAGTTATTGGCAAAAAACGCAGTGTACGAATACTTTTTTGACCCACTGTATATTGAAATGTTTCGTGAATTCGAGCGATTGGAAATATGCCGAGATGAATTTATTTAAATTTTTCTGCTCGAATTTCACGTGTTTTTATTTCGCTCGCTTGGCCTTAGCAGTGCGAGAGAGAGAGAGTTAGATATTTGTTTGGGTCTCGACGCCCTGACAATACGTGAGAGTATGCCGGTGTGCGTGTGTGTGTATGTGTGTGTTGGTGTTGTACAAAATCCTGTATTGTAGCTATCCACGTCTGAGAGGATTTTAATGCTTTGATTGAAATTAAATTATTGTTTTTATGATCCCTCAGATTTGGTGTTATCTTTCATGAGGCGTGTTACGGCACGCTTAAAAAGTTCGACCTCTCATCATCGGGACTGAAAGAGCAATTAGGGTCTGCCCTAACAACGCTCGTGAAGCGAGACGTTGAATATGACCAATTGCAAAAGGGCCAATCTCATGAAGCGAGGTGCAAATTGAAATATGGGACTTGTGAAGCGAGTTTGGAAAATCAAGATAGGTTTGAGCAGGTTTCGGTCTATGCCGTGACAGATATGTAAATACTAAATATTAAGGACTCGACCGGAAATTGGAGGGCCTTTGGTAGGAAAGGATGAATTTAAAGGGATCGCGTGAATATTTGAATTGGTTTGACGAAGATCTTCGCGTGTAAAAGGAAAGAGAAATAAGAGCGCGTGTGTAGGTGTGTGTGTGTGTATCGCACGCTTGTGTTGGTGTTTGAGATAATCCGCTTTCGAATACAATGCCTATTGACATGTGTGAGAGAGACGGAAGGTTCCTCTCACCGAATTTAATTTCGATACAATATTTCAAATATCGCTCGTATTAAAGGTCTTTATGACAAGAATTAAATTCTTCAAACAGCACGCTGACGATAATATAACCGTGGCTGATGATTTTCTTTGGATTAATCATTTAAAGTTTTCGGGTAGGATGCGTGATGCGCCTACGTGGATCTTAACACTCAATTTTGATTATAACTTGGAATTTATTTCCTGAGAGGAAATTATGCGGCTCTACGACAACTATATTGTAGGCGTGAATTTATGTTCCTTTTATACAAAAATGAATTTATTCATCACGGTTGCTAAATGTACCGTGATGGAGCTTTACACTCAAGTTTTAATCTGAATAACGTTTCCTCACGGAAACTCGCCTAGAGGCTAACCTCCCTGTCCAGCTCCACGTGCTTTGCAAAGACAGAATTTATGCAATTGATTGATTTAATGATTTCTCGGATGTTAAGAGAAAGGCACGGAGCAAACGTAGCTATCCTTAATCACTGATCCAACTTCCCAACGCAATGTGGGGGCTTCACGGAGAGTAAGGTCCTAACGCACTGAACGCAAGTAAACGCAAGTAATCGCAGTTAATGCCAATGAGGCCTTCTGGTACGAAGTGTCGAGCGGAGCCCGACGCGTGACTCAAACTTGATAAGTTTTCATAGTAGAGTGCCGGAGTGCGATGTTGGTGGCGCTTTCATATCCTATGGAGATGATGATGGTGGGAGTGTCCCTTCTCCCAGCTTCTATGGCTTTCCATCGAACGTTCTGGACAGTTCTCGAACGGTCGATGACGTAACGTATTTCCGGTGATGATTGTGCGAAAAAGAGGGAAAGTCGGCAGTGATAAGAGGCGTGATTGTAATTTTGGGGCTTGATCCGGGGCCGAGGTGTACTGGTCCCACTTCTCTCGTGACGACGAGTTTGGCGACGGGAGGCCGAAAAGGCCGTCACCAAATTCAATCATCACGAAAGAGGTGGGGCCACGACATCTAGGCTCTGGGTCATGCCCCCAATTATAATCACGCCTCTCATCACTGCCCACTCTCCCTCTCATTTTGCAAAATTACCACCGGAAATACGTCACACGATCAAACGTTCGAGGAAGATGCAGAACGTTCGATGAAAATCCATGGAAGCTTGGAGAAAGGGGACTCCCACTGCCATCATTTGGGAACCTATAAAAGCACCACCAAAATTGTCCTCCGGCACTCTACTATGAAAACTTATCAAGTTTGAGTCACGCTTCGAGCTCTGCTCGATATTTAGTCTTATAAGGTCTTAAGTGCGATTTTGCGTTCAGGTGCCTCTTTCTATGTGAAGCCCCCACATTGCGTTGAGAAGTTGGATCATAGAAAAAGGATACTTCGGCGTTGCTCCGTGTACCGTTATCAATCAATTGCTTAACATCTACGAAATTATTAAACCTACCAATTTAATAAATTCTGTTCTTGCAAGACACGCGGAGCCGGGCAGGCAGGTTAGCCGGTACGCGAGTTTCCGCGTGGAAACATTTTACGACATTATAAATTGAGTGTTAAGCTCCACGGCACATTCTGTAAATGTGGTGAATAAATTCACTTTCTTATCGAAACATAATTCACGGCTACAACATAATTTGTCATGGAGCCGCTTAATTTCCTTTTCAGGAAATACAATTTAACTGATTATTAAAATTGAGTGTTAAGCTCCACGAAGGTGCATCACGCATCCTAGGTGAATACTTTAATTTGCTATTGTGTGGAAAATCATCGACCACGATTATAAAATCGTCAGCGTGCCGTTTGAATAATATAATTCTTATTATAAAGATCTTTAAAGCGAGCGATATTCCGAATATTACCTCGAAATTAAATTCGGTGAGAAAGACCTTCTGTCTCTCTGCCCATCTTATTTGGGCATTGTATCCACGAGTGGATTATCACAGACACAAACATCAGCGTGCGACACACAGCCACACGTATCGAACTCGCTTACCACGCTCGCTCTCTCATTTCTTACACACACGGAGATTTTCGTTACATAAATTCAGATATTCATGCCAATCCCTTTAAATTTGACCACAGTCCTTCTTAGGGCCGTCCTGATTCCAGTTGAGTCCAGGGAAGTATTATTTTGCACCTCTTACGGCATAGACCGAACCCTAATATAAAATTACCCATTTTGCTATCCAAAATAGCTTCACGAGTCCCGTAATTGAATTTGCCCTTGCTTCTCGAGATTTGCCCTTTTGTTATTTTTACATCAACATCTCGCTTCACGAGCGTTGGTAGGACAGACCTTAATTGCTCTTTGAGTCCCAATGATGAGAGGTCTAGCTTTCTAAGCGTGCCGTAACGCGCTACATGAAATATAACTCCGAACCTGAGAGATTTCAAAAATAATAATTTAATCACGACTAAATTATTAACATACTTTCTGCCGTGGATATCTACAAAACAGGATTTTGTACCGCACAAACACTCACACACACAAGCGTACTCTCACTTATTCTCAGGGCGTCGAGAACCCAAACAAATACATCTCTCTCTCTCTCTCTCTCTCAGCCCAGACCGAGAGAAAACAAATACGTGAATTTCGAGTAGAGAAATTGAAATAAATTTATCTCGGAATATTTCCAATCGCTGAAATTCACGAAACGTTACAATATATATATGTTATTATTTGTTGATCCGGTTTACGAAAGCCCAGCTTCCGTTAGTGCTTACTCAATGACTGTATGTATCATAATTTTTCGGTACATTTATCACTGGTGATAATTGTCAAGCAAAAATGCGAATAAAAAAATAACAGGAAATGGTAATTTAGAAAAACAACGAAATTAACGGAAATAAATTACGACAATTCGCAAACATTAATCATGTTTACAAAAATTTGTATTTCAATACTCCTGTTTCCCAAGAATTTGAAGATGAAAAAATAATTGTTGGCTTAAAATGAAAAAAAAGATTGACTCAACGTAATTAACTATTAACGGTTGCATGCACAAAATAAAATGAAGCATTCAAAAACAATCGTCATTTCAATAGTAGAATATTTTTCAAAAAATACGTTTCCATTGAAAAGATTACATTAATCATAATATGTAATCTATGAGATTTTTGCAGTAACAATTTTTAAAAAGTTTAATGTTTTAGTATTTCATGTAAAAATGCCGTTATAATATTTCATCCAATCGTCAAGATCGTACATATATAATGCAACGCGATGCAAATAGGGAAACATCCTATGCCCAACGAGATCGAGCCAGGTAAAGATCGAAACCCGTTCGCGTCGCTCGAGGTTTCGATCCTCGGCGAGTTTTACTGGAAGAGTTCTCGGACGTTTCGATCCTCATAGGATCGATCCGACGGACTCGAGACACCCAATAACTCGCGATAGGATGGAAACCTTGTCCGAGAACTATTTACTCGCTCGCGATACGATCCCCAAAAGTAAATGTCTACTCGACTCGCGAGGAGAGGGAAACTACCTGAGTCCCTTTACGCTCCCTCTCCGATTTGCTCGTCCCAGTATACCATAAAACTCCTCTCCCGATACGAGCTACCCTACGTATTCCTGCAATGTACTCGCTCAAGGATGAAATCCCCAATCGATTAAATCCGCAATCCCGAGGATTAAAACCCCAAACGATAGGCTCGCAACCCCTGCTTAAAACTAAAAACTCGAAGCTTCAAAATTCTCCATTTTAGACTTCGTTACAAACATTTTTGACTGAGATATAGCATTGTTAACAACCACTAAAAATGTAGGAAATTTTCTTGATCCCTTAATTTTTTCCAGTAGTGTTTATAGTGGTGCAATGATGTTCAATTACTCAATTACAAATGAGGTGCTGAATTTTTTGTCCATATGGTATGGTATGGCCTGTGAATTATACGGGCACTCAGTCCTGGTGGACCATTGTGCCCGAGCTCTGCGCGGGGCAAGCTTATTAGGCCTGTCGGACCAATAGGCAAGCCAGCTTCACGCACTAAGTGGATTAGCCCGCTCGCCCAAGTGACCTCCAGATCGAGATTGCTGATAGCATAGGCCCCCAGAACGTCATTTCGGACGTTCTCCAGCCCTGTGCATCGCGTTACATGTCTCGACGGTTGGGCCTTAAGCGAAGCCCCACCGTCGGCATGAACGCAAAGGTATTTATTGCATTCCCGAGCCTGCGCAGACGACCGTCGATGATCCAGAGCCACATTCAAAGGGGATGCCATCCTCCTTGCGGGCACTTCGGGCGGCACGAGCTCCACTGGCACGAGCTCGTTGACGACCAGGAGCCACTCCAATAAAGATGTCACCCCCCCCCCCCTGGCAGCAGTCTCCGTTCACTAATAAACCCATCGAGTGTTCAGGAACGAATGGTCCACCCCGACAGAGCCTGCATGTAGGGGTAAAGCTAAATACCATGGAGGGTCGCCGGGTACTCCATGGGCAGCGTAGCGAAACTAAAACCCAAGTGCCATTCAGCCTTCGGCACGATAGCTCCCGCCTTGGTTTAGGGGAGTTGGTCCGCGACGAGTCTTTTGTCCCCCTGAGCCGGGTTCTAGTCCGGCCGGGTTCCTTATGGATCCCGTTAACCAGGTCTTTCCACCGCCCCTCTCTCTGCTTCCGGTCGCGGTCATCACAAGACGTACCGTTTCCCGAGCAGGGGGAGCAGTTTTGTCCCTGGCCGCTGTCTTATCCGCCACCTGGAGACGCGCTCAGTCGGGTTTCAGCCGCCTCCTCGCGCCCCTTTACGAGGGTTAAGGAGCCCGAGTTTGTAATGTCGTAGAATAGCGTGTTTGATGGACAGTATAGAGGGTTGATAGAGTGTCTGATTTTAGTAAGGCGACGTAGTGCTATCATTTTCGCCGTTTTTATGTATTCAAGGCCGTTTTATTTTAGTTTAGATACCGAGGCTAATCGTAGTCTTAAAGATGGAAGTAATGTTATTGGCCTATAGTGTGCTCCGAGTATCAATAAGTGGTCTGTGTCAGGTTTTGATATCGTGATCATCATCTCGTTTTTCTATTCAACCCTTATTAAATCGAACCCCCTTGAGCGGGAGTTAAACCGTGCCAGTCTTTTCACTGTTTCCTACTCGTTTCTGCCTTTTTGTGTGCTGATTCTTTGCAGGCGTTAATCAGGAGTGTATTTAGTATTGTTTTATCATTGTTAGTATTCGCTTGTTAATTTCGTTCAACCACGTTTTTATTCCTGGTAATGGGCTATTTTTGTATTCTCCAAAAATTCTTGGTTTCAATTTCGTAATTCTAATTTTTTATGGAGGTAGCTGCACATGTGTGAAATCGTTCATGTTGTATGCCGCGTGTTGGCTTGTACGGGGGAGGTGGAGTAGTTCTTTTTCACCTGTAGCACTAACCGCTGAAAATGGTTGCTAGTTTTGTGCATGGACCCGTGGGCGTGCGTGGGTGCGTGCGTGTGTGTGTGTGTGTGCGTGCGTGATTGTTTTTTTCATTGATGTAGAGCACAAATCGATTGTATGGCTCTTCACTAGCCTGTCGAGTAATTTCTTGACTTTTGCTTTGTCTATGTTTAATTTCAGCAAAATTATATTGGACGTTTGTTTGATTACATCTATCGAACGTTTTTGTGATAACCATATGTTTGCAGGCTTAATTACTTTCAGAAATTGTAATTAATATTAATATTAATATTACATTCAGTAATTATAATTTATTCGAACGACATTAAAATTACTTTCAGCAATTGTAATTTATTCGAACAACATTAAAATTACTTTCTGATGTAATTGTAATTGATTTGAACGACATTATAATAACGTTCAAAAATTGTAATTTATTCGAACGGCATTAAAATTACTTTGAAGTATTTGTAATTACCCTTCAGATTAATACAATTTAATGAATGTGACTGAATAAGTGTGATTGTGAGTACGAGGGAATGAGTGTGAGAACGAGTGAATGAGAATGAGTGCAATTAGTAAATAACTGTAAGTGTGAGTGAATCAGAGTCAGTGCGAGTGCAGGAGGATGAGTGCAAGTGAATAAGTGTGGGTGTGAGTAAGTGGCAGTAACTGCGAGTAAATGAGTCTGAATGCGATCGAATGAGTATGAGTGCAGGTAGATGAGTATGAGGACAAGTGAATGAATGAGTGAACAAGTGTGCGTGCGAAGGAATGAATGTGAGTGTTAGCGTGAGTGAATGAGTGTGAATGAATAAATTTGAATGGGAGTGAATAATAAACGTGAGTTCGAGTACATGAATTCACGTATTAGTAAATGAGTGTGCGCGAATAAATGTGAGTGTGAGGAAATAAGTGTAAGTGAATGAGTGTGAGTATGAGTAAATGAGATGCGTGGATGAGTGAGAGTGAGTGACTGTAAATAGGGGAGGCCGGGCTTCAAAGTGTCGATTTTCAAAAAACACGTGAAATAAATATCAAAAACAGGTCTAGTCCGCAAGATTTTTGGATATGAAGGTGGAAGGCTTATTCTTGTTTTAAACAACATGGTCATAATTATTAAGTCAATAATATCTTCTTGCTCAGAAATATTTTTTCTGGAAAAGTCGACAAGGAACAATCCACCCCTTCATGGGGCTGGTTGTTCCTTTCTTGGGGTAAGTTGTTCCAGTAGCGATTGCAATCATTACTGATGCAGTAAAAGAATATGAGCATGTATAAATTGAACGAAAATAATTGAACAAATGTTCTTACGTAATCTTTTAAAAACTTTCAGTTTTATTATTTACAAAATTTACCTGTATTAACAGTTTTAATACGCATAAAATATTTTTATTATTAATCGACTTTTATAGTCTACATAGATTTTCTTTTCCGCCGTCTAGATATTGTTGACAGTAGGCTGTCACGATCCAGAAACCACGTGAGTGAGGACCATATTTTTCGGTGTCCAAGTCCACCGCTTCAAAGAGTTTGGTGTCCAGGTTGCCAGTATCATAGCTTTCGGTGTCCAGGTCAACTTCTTCACAGTTTTCGGTGTGCAGGTTGACTGTATCATAACTTTCGGTGTCCAGATTGACTGCTCAACAATTTTAAGTGTCCAGGTGGACTGCACCGTAATTTCCTGCGTCCAGATTGATCGTTCGATAGTTCTCGGTGACGATATGGATCACCTAATAGTTTCTGGTGTCCAGGTGGATCACGTAATAGTTTCCGGTGTCCAGCTATATGCATCGCTTAATATTTTTTGGTGCCCAGGATAATCACTCGAGCTTCATACTGAGAAGTCAGGAAATATGAAACGATTGACCTTGGACACTGAAATCGACGAAGCAGTTCACCTAGACACCGACAGCTGTCGAGCGGTTAACCTGGACACCAAAAACTATGAAGCGGTGGATTTAGATATCAAAATCTATGGAGCCATCCACCTGTACACCAAAAACTATGAGAAGGTTGACCTGGACACCGAAAGCTATGATACAGACAACCTGGACACCAAAATCTATGAAGCGGTCGACTCGGACACCGAAATCTATGGAGCGATCCACCTAGACGCCAAAAACTACAAAGAGGTTGACCTGGACACCAAAAGCTATGATGCAGTGAACCTGGACGACGGAAACCATGGTTCTCGCTCGCGTGGGTTCTGGTCAAAACGAAAGTAGAGAGTGATTGCTCACCAGCTTCTCAAATGTTTCTATCAAAATAATATTTTCTGTTTGATTACAAAAAAGTACTCGCGACGCCGCCTGTTGATTGCCTGACGATTAACATACAATGACTTATTGTGGTGATTTTTCTGATAATTGACAGTTCTGGATTATGTCGTTTCTGAAATGAATCATTTCTAGACTATGGCGTTTCAGAATTGTGACAGCCTACTGTTGAAGACAACCGTTTTTACTGACATTATTAGCTGCTTGATCGCGGGGGACGCTGTTCCGCGGCACAACCAGCCCCGAGCCAATGGAACTTTGAACTCCGAATTCCATTTCTTGGGATTATCTTAGATTCTAATACAATTGGTAAAAAAGGTCCGATCCTGTTATTCAATAAACATTCCCTACAGTATTTCCAACTGATAAGTGCAAGTCACACATGAAAACCTATTAAATTCATTGAAATTGACAGAAAGTTTAAATACGAAAAAATTTACTTACGTGACCTTTAATAACCACCCAGTGAAAACCACTCTTGCTTGTCGTCTACAGGTCATTAATATGGCTGCAGAAACAGCTCGATAGTATGATGTTTTGCTGGGAACTTTACCCTTATTGCTATCTCTAATTTTCGCGAAGTTATTCGCATCGGAACAACGTACCCCCGGCACTTTGAACCCCGGCTTCCCTTAAATGAATGCGAGTGTGCGTGAATTACTGATGAGGTGAGTACATTCTAGAAGTAGTACACAGTATACCTCTACAGTAGTACTCATGTAGTAGAGGTATTCTGCGCATTCTGAACATTACCCGCGCTTAGTGGTCGCGCAGTTCTATTGACTAAAGACTACATATTTAAATGAGATCACCATTGCCCTTTGGTGGCGCTCGTGCTCTTTATGGAAGCGATGATAAATAAATTGAGCTTTCACTTAACTGTTTAATCTCACGATTAATTAGATAAGTAAAAGCCCTCGTAGCCTAAAAAAACATTGCATCTCATAAAATGTTTTGTTAATTCAATTGGAATTTCTAGCTTCATATTAAATGTAATTTTTTTACGGTAAGCAACACCTGAATCGCCTTGAAAACATAAGCTGTTCATTTAACTAAACCATTTGATTATGCAATCGCATATTTGGTAAAGTTTACCAAATATACAGGGTGTCCCATTTTAAACTTACAGTTGATGTATTTCGAAAAATACTGCTCCGACCAAAAATTGTGTGGAATAAAACTGTTCGGGTTCAAAGGGGGATGTTAAAACAAAATTGTTTTGTCCAAATTTTGTTCACTAAAAAAATGTAAGGTCAAAACTAACAACTTTTGAAAGAATATTTTTTTGATACTCTCGATGATACAGGGTGTTCCATTCTGTTCTTACAGCTGATTTATATTGAAACACGTTTCTGATCAAAAATTGTGTACTATAAACTTTTTCGGATTTAATGAGGGACATTTAAAAAAATGTATGTCGGTTCAAAATTCAAAATGGCGATATTAAGATGGCCAACATCTTTTTTTTGAAAATGAAAACATGTTTTTGTTCCACCAGAAAAAAATTTCAGGTCATAACAAATGACTTTTATAGGAAGATTTTTTTGATACAGTCCATAATAGATAACCATTTTTGAGTATTTTAGGGCTATCCAGGATAATGACGAGGACGTGGAGGTAATCTTCAACATCCCAAGTAACAGTGGGCCCGTGTGCGTGCGTTGATGCATGTGGAATACTCAGAAGGATTGGGTGTCTACGGTCCGTCATTTCAACAGTATTTGTCGACTGTAAACAACCCGTCGTTATCCCGAATAACACTGAAATAGTCAAAAATCATAATCGAATTATGGACTGTATCCAAAAAATGTTCCTTCAAAAGTTGTTAGTTTTGACCTGACACATTTTTGAGTCGAAATAAAAAATTATGTTTCCATTGAAAACAAATATGCCAGCCATCTTAATACCGCCATTTTGAATTTTGGACCAGAAAAAATGTTTCATATTACTCAGTTCAATAATGGATGCTTTTACGTCCGCAAGCGGAGGTGAAAACGTCCATATTGCACCGCGTGATATAAAATATCGTACATCACTCGGCGTAAAAACATTTTCTGACTCGTGTGATTGCAGGACTCGCCTTCGGCTCGTTCTGCAAACTCACACTCGTCGGAAAATATTTTTACATCCTCGTGATGTAATGTACTATTTTAAACGTCCTCCTGTGAACCCTAAAATTTTCATTTTACTCAATTTTTTATCGGAGCAGTGTTTTTTGAGATAAATTAACTGTAAGATTAAAATGGGACACCCTGTAGAATCGAAACAATGTAATTTTCTATTTTACGGATTCTCTACTCTGTTTTGAGTCAATAGAATATATGAATTCATGGGAATGCAATTTTTGTTTGCATTTTGATATACGTTTGGAGTTAACTGAATTACACATTTCGTTCGCTACCCGTAACTACCATGTTTAGTTAATTCAAGCCAAATTTTTTTTACTTCACCAAACCTTTTTCTCGGTGTACCAAACCTCCCACATTCACACCTAATAAAATGCATGCCTTCATATTGAAAAATAAGGATTTAAGTTTCATAATAATTTTTTTGCAATATATTTTATTGAAAGGCACACGCTTCCGCTTTTTGAAAAGAACTATTTTTTCACGAGCTTGAGTGTTCATTGTTATATAATAAATCATTTGAAAAAAATCTATATTGCAAAATTTTATCATAATGTAGAAGACTTGATCGTGAACCATAAATGTTTTCAGATTTTTAAGAACACTTTTCGATTTCTTTCAAGCATGAGGTCGACTCGACCCCCCCCCCCCCCCTACACTTGAGTATTGCAAAAAAACATTCGTAATAAATGAGTTGATGGTGAATTGTTGTAAATGGTGACAAAAAATTAGAATTATTCCAAGTAATAATAATTAGTAACATTAAAATTACAATTATTTCGAGTAATGGTAATTGATCGTAATGAAATTATAATTATTTCGAGTAATTGTAATTGATAGTAAGGAAATTACAATTATTTCGAGTAATTGTAATTGACAATAAAGAAATTACAATTATTTCGAGAAATTGTATTTGATAATAAAGAAATTACAATTATTTTGAGTAATTGTCATTGATCATAAAGAAATTACAATTATTTCAAGTAATTGTAATTAATATTAAACAAATTACAATTATTTTGAATAATGGTTATTCACGCGTGATGAAGATACAAAAGTAATTTCTGCTGCCCAACTCTGCACAGGAATAACAGTGTAACATTACATGTAACTTCCATGTTATATTTCTGCAATATAACGTGTTCACTGGGTATATTTTATGCTGACGATGAGCCGAACTATCACTTGTATGTGAACACTGAAGCAAGTGATAGTACGTCCGAATTCTCTGACCACTCAGTGAAGACTAATTCTTTTTCCATTATTAATGCCGTCTCAAAAACAATAAAAGATTAATAAAAAAAACTTGTATTGGTCGAAATTATAATAAAATCTAGCAGTTGTAATCAATTTTTGGATTGGAGGATCTGATCAGATCAACGAAATTTTTCCCTTATCGATATTTGTACATGGGGTATAATCTAGATATTGTCATTTTCCTCGAGCGTATTTCATTCGAGACTCTTTGCGGTGATCACTGCAGCTTGTAAACAGATAATCTAATTCTTAAAACTCGGGGAGTTTTTATTGCTTTCGATCAAGAACGGCTTTTACACGGCTGACAAAACAAGCATAGTTTGGAGCAAATCGGCTTCGACGCATTCCAAGATAAACTTATTTTGTTAAGATTGCTTAATGAAAAACTAGTTTGAGGTTTCATCTCAAGTTACACGTGAATAAAAGATTTTTCAATCTGCTTGTATGCGCGGGTGTTGATGGAATCAACTGAAAAATTTCATTCAATATTCTTTAAATGCTATATTATAAAGAACTGCGACAATTGCAGGATAGGATTTTCAAAAATATCATCTAATCATAAAACTATCGTTGATGATCAGTTTATAACTGGTCTTTCCTCTTAAATTTAGCACGGTATGGGAATTCCTTCCGTGGGTATACTGCTTCACGAGGTCATCAAGCTCATGTATCACGCAAAAGTGAGAGATCCGATATTCTTCCGGATCGGTACGTGCGGTGGTATCGGCTTGGAAGGCGGCACAGTCGTCATTTCCGAAGAGGCAGTCGATGGAATGCTCAAACCATTTCTTGAAACGGTGAGTCTTATTCTCTCATAACAAATAAATAGAAAATGAAAAAACACACAAAACATCTGAAGATCCATTTTATTTTGTCCGAAATGGATCTATAACATATTCAGTATATTTATTATCGATGTCAAGAATCATAAAATATAAATGATTAATTCAATCTAAAATTAAACTAAGCGAAACTACAACTAAATTTAATGTCGCTGACTACCGATGAAAAAGACGTAAGCTACAACATTCTCGACTTACTGATTAAAAAGAGCGTATTCCAAACAATTTCCATGTGGTTTACGTTTTTTTTGTTAGTATGTTGTGGTTTACACCTTTTTATACTTTGAAATTAAACTACAAAGGACTGTTTATTTGTGACTAAATAAAAAAAGCTTTCATAGCAACATAAGGAATGACGTGAATAATGTTCTGTTAAAATTTCAAACGGATAGTTTGAAAACTCTTCCTTTGAGAGTGGCCACCGTTTTGACGAATACCGTCTCGAGAAACAAGTGTTTAAGGTAGGTGTCTAGTCTAGAAAGCGAAAAAACAATCTTATTTTTGAAAACGTTTTTCTGAGCTTTTTTATTACATATTTACAATGAAATTTTTTGCAGGACATAATTTATCCTTGTAAAATAGAAAAACTGGTTTACTTTGCTAGCGTTTTTTATCCAATTTTCAGAGGGCGCCAAAGTCGTGTCCTCAAAAAAAGGTGTTCCCATGGTGGACAAACAACCTTTGGATTGGCACATCTGAAACCAAAATAGGAAGAAACATTTTAAAGACGAAGGTATGCCACGTGGTAGTTCACCACCGTTTGCCAAAAATCGATGATAGAAAAAAATGGCCACTATTTTCGAACAATTTCTTTCAAATAGCCGCCATTTTTTTCTATTATCGATTTTTGACAACTGGTGGTGAATTACCACGTAACAAACCTTCCTCTTTAAAATGTTTTTTCCTATTTTTGTTTCAGACGTGCCAGTCCGAAGATTGTTTATCAGCCATGGGAACACCTTTTTTTTGAGGACTCGACCTTGTCGCCCTCTAAAAATTGGACAAAAAACGCTAGACGAAGTAGACTGGGTATGGTTGTGACAATTTTCATTTAATCGGCCATCATTTTGTTAGTAAGCCTGTAAGCTGGACGAAAACTGTTCTTTATAGTAAAGTGTACATTTGTCTACGTTTAAATACCAAAGTTTTGTTCCTAAGTACAATAGTTAACTCATATGAGCAAATTATAAAAAAACGAAAAAGTGTCACAACCGACTACACCCCAAGGGTGGTTGTGACAGTGCTTGGGGTCAGAAGTGACAGGTTAAAAAATCCACCAAAACGGTCTAAAATAACTTTTATTGCAAGTCATATGTAACATAACGCTATAACAATATAACTTTTACAAACGATATAATCTTTTTCTGGAAAAAGTTAACATTTACAAAACAAAAGAAATAAAATTTGAGAACACTTTAATCGGTTATAACTAATAAGCCACTGTAGAATCTATACTTATCATACAACAGCCTTCATATTAAAATCTAATCCCTTATAATGAGTAGGGCCCTGTACGAATAAGTTATTACAACAGTCTTCATATTATCATTTCATATATCATCATCATATATCATATATCATACATAATATATCATATCATATCATATCATCAGTCAAAACTTCTTTCCTTCTTCATAAGCGATTTTATATTTTTTTCCGTCACACTGCCCTCTTTCCGTCTTCCTCAAGCGTTTTCTGGACATCTAAGAGCGAAAAAAGCAAATTTTAGTAGTGTCACAACTGTAGCCAGGAAATATGTCACAACCGTACCCAACGCACTCCTTCGCAAAAAAAAACAATCGCCATGACAATAAAAAATAATCTACGTAAAAAGTAATCATTGATATTTTACTAATACTAATTTTCAACTTATAACGAGGAAAAAAACTCATTACGCTATCTGTACAGATATAACAACAATTATTAAAAGAAATCAAATAAAAATACTTACTTTCGACTGGTGAAAAGCAATGCAGGCCTCTGCTGGCGTTAATGTCACGTGATGGCGAACGTAACACTGTGAAATATGTTCAGTTAGACATGCCACTCCTCTCTCCCCTTGCACCCCCGCCGGTATTCCTTATAGTTTCGCTAATATGGCGACTGTCACAACCGTACCCTGGCACAACCGCACCCAGTCTACCCTACACCATTTTTTTCTATTCTACAAGGATAACATTATGTCCTGGAAGAAATTTCATTGTAATATCTAATAAAGAAGTTGAGAAAAACGTTTCCGAAAATAGGCTTGTTTTTTCCCTCTCTAGACTAGACACCTACCTTAAAGTTCGGAGCGCGCCAGGTCTCTCGCTCAGCCTTTCTCAGAAAGGCTGTAGCGACTGAAATAATTCGAATTTCGTTCTACAAATTGGACAGAACGTTTATAACCGTGTATACTATTGGATAATGCAAATAATCGATGTTTTGAAAATTTTACTACGCTACTTGTTGTGGGTTCAATTCCAGCTATCGCTTTTTAGGCACTCACCATACATGAAAAGTGCCTATTAGTATTGCCTTCCAAAAATCTATTTCTTATGAAGACAATCATACAAACTTTATACCAACATATGTTGGCATATTATACAAAAACAATTTTTTTTGGATTTTCCGTCCCCTCGGCTGTCTGTATGTGCTCATAACTCAGCAATCCATCAATGGATCCGGTTCAAATTCATAGCACAATTTTGTTTCACTATAATCTCAAAACCTTTTTTGACTCAATCCATTCAGACAATGTTGAATATGAAATTTCCCACAAAAAACAGCTATTTTTGAGCCGAAAAGCCATTTTTGTGTCCGTCCAGAGTCAGATCTCCGCAACCTGTAAACCAATGTTTTTGTAACTTATAGACTTTCTTTATAGGATCATAAAGAAGTGTCCTGTAGAGTTTGAAGTCTTTACAGTTCTTTGAACTATTTTGTTTTAACGAAAATAACTTTTTTTCAGTTTTTTACTGATTGCACGAAGATGCGTGAACGAATTTTTTTAATTTTCACCATGTACTTTCATTTTAATACACTTTAACTATTTCAAGAGTTTAAAATGATTTAAACAATTTTACCATGGAATTTTTAATATTTTTGTTTTATTCATTTATAACTTATTAACGTTTTCGCCAAAAAAACACTGATTGGACAAAATTTATTGACATTTACTACTATTTGATAAAACATTATTTTTCTTTAAAATATAATGATTGATAATTAGTACACTTCTATGTATTGTTGTACCCTGAGCAGGTTGCAACAATACGTTATTGCCACATAGCAAGAGTATTGGCCGGACGTTCCAGAATGTTCGATTTGTTACCGCTAACAAATAAATTGCAGGTCTTTGACCACTGCTGACAATGCAGCGCGTGTACAAATGACGAAACGCGATTATCCAAAATCGTGAGCCTTCAGCTCACGACTAAATTTGACAGTCTTCGAGGAACTCTCGAAGCGGTTGGTCGATCACTAAACTCCACTTCTAATTACATATTAATCATTAGATTAACCATTCCGGTTTTTCTCAATAAAGTCAACGTGCTTTTAAATTACGTCGAACCGAGCAAATTCATTTGCCTTGGCAAATAACCCACAAATCCGGACCTCATTTCCTCCTCTCGAGTTGAGTCGAAATTCGAGGTCACAACATTGGTGGCAGCGGTGGGATGCCAAAAGTTCGATAATCGATACAATATCGATGGTACGAGAAACTGGATGAGAGAAGATACTCCAAGACTCTAGACGACAAAAAACCAAGGATCTGAGGATCCAGGAAGGAAGGAAGGAAGGAAGGACGATCAACCGAACCGAAGACTCTCTGAAGAGGCACTTGGTATCCAACGACGACATCGTTGAAGACGACAATCAGTAGTCCAGCCAATCAACGCGAAGAGGGTCAAGATCATCATGCGTCTTCTCATCATACTGTAAGAGACGGAACAAATTTTTGTAACTCGCCAAAGCCAGAATTTTTTTAAAATCATATGTCGGACGACGAGCTAGTAAACAGACTCAAATTACGCGGAAATCAATCAATTTCTAGATCGTTAGACTCGTTTTTTGATCGTTCGTTAGATTACGATCGAGTAGAAGAATCAAACAAAGAAACAACAAAACGACGTAGAGCGACAGACAGTTCTGAGGAACTTGCACGTACTCCTGTACCAGCTACACGTACGAAATTTATAAAAAAGAAAAGGAGAGTCACTGTAGCTGGACCCGACCCTGACTCAGAAGACATTGACTTTGACGAAGTAGAAACCGACCCGTTTGACCTTGTAGAAACAGAACGCGGTCGAGAAATAGACCCAATTGATTTTTCGTTATTAAATATCGATGGACAGACGAACAATATGTCTAGACAAGAAGTTGTAGACAATGCGGAATATATGTCCCTAAAAGAGGCCCGTAACCTCGTACCCCGGTTCGACGGATCGAAGCCGGAAGAAGTAGACGATATAATTGAAGCCTACGGTTATGCCGATAGAAGCGCGGCCGAACGAGATCGCGCGTCTTTGTTAGAATCGGTATTAGTGACAAAAGTTGTAGGAAAAGCTCGAAAAGATACGCGATATAAACAGATAAATTCGTTCCGACAATTTAAAGAAGAAATGACAGCTCTATATGGCACGCGACGTACAATAGCTGCGTTGCAAGTTGAATTTAATACGTGTAAGCAGAAACAAGGAGAAACGGTATTAGCTTACGGTCAAAGACTTGAGGGAATAATGATGGAATTAATCGACCCAAGTACGATAAACGAAGCCACAGCCGCGGGCAAACAAACGGTCGAAACATATGTACGTCAACTAGCTCTGCATAATTTCGAAAGAGGATTAAAAAGGGAATATCAGGTAATAATTAAGGCCCGAGGATTCACCGATTTAAGCGCAGCGCTCAAGGGCGCAATGGAAGAGGAAAAATCAATGCAAGGAGGAGATTCAATCCATCGTCAAACGCACGTAAAAGAGTACGATTCACCGAAATGCCACAAGTGTCACAGGATTGGACATTTGGCCAAGGACTGCCGAAGTACAAATTCCGGTCATGGGAGACAAAGTCTTCCGGCAGCATCGTCAAAGGGTATGAATCAACTAGAAGTAACCTGCCATTACTGCAAGAAGCCAGGACATTATCAAAGGGATTGTCGCAGTTGAATGCGAGATCAAGGGCAACAAAATAATCAAGGACAACAAAAACATCAAGGACCAAGAAAGGACTATCAAACGCAAACGGATAAGAGCTGGAAAAATCGAGAACACGAAAAATTTCGTAACGAAAAACGAGAAGGAATAGCCGAGAAGAAAACCCTAAGTTCACTCGACATTGGAATGCTGATTCGTAACCAGGGGAAAAATAATACGGGCACAGCTGTGAGGTCAACGATACGCACATTACGCGACGTTGGAGATAACGCGCCCGAGAAGACGAAATACGATCTGCAGCAAGGACGTACGGAAATTTTTTTTAATATGGATGTTCCGACGACAGAAGAAGCAGCCAACGATTTCTTTATCCCTTCAATGCATGCGAAGAGTAGAATGCTCACACTGAAAGGAGATACAGGCGCGCAGTGCAGCGTCATCAAAAAAGGCGTGCTCGATCAAAACATCGAAATAATAGATGAAATCGTTGAATTTAAAGGAGTTACCGGAATGACGTTCCGTGCATTGTGCAAAATCATGCTAGAATTGGAGACTCCTACAGCAAAAATAATTCACCAATTTTTTGTTCTCGGAGATGATGTACCATTAGGAATAGATGGGCTAATGAGAATCGATTTGATGAACAAACATGAAGTCGACATTTTAAATGAAGAGACGTTTAAAATATATGGGCACTGTATGCCCTTAATAAGTGGATCGAAAAAATTGTCCCTGCCAGCAAGAGCAGAAATTTTAATTTGCGCAAAGGCGACCGAGCCGACGCAAGAAATCATCGCAGGACGAACCTTGGAAAAGGGCGTGCAGCTTGGCGAAGGGTTTGCCAAACGTAACGGTCACTGTTGTTTAACCGTGATTCGTAATACAAATGAATATTCGCTCGAGATAGAGAGACCGACGGTCGAGCTCGAGGAGGACAGAGGAGACTCCGCTGACGCAGCAGAAACCCGAGCATCTACAGCCGCGTTAAATACAGTAAACTCGTACTACGCGAATGAGCGTTTAGAAAATATATGTAAAGAAATTACGAGAGAGACCTATCTCAACCCGGAAGAAGAAAAATATCTCAGGAATTTTTGCCAGGAATATGCAGACGTATTTCATATAGAGGGTGAACCCCTATATGGCACGGACAAAGTGCAGCACGAAATACACGTAAAGGAAAATACTCGATCGATCAAAGTACGTCCCTATCGACTTCCGGAAGTGCACAAACAGGAAGTGATGAAACAAACAAAGGTAATTCTAAAAGAAGGAATTATTCGACCGAGTAAAAGCCAATGGAATGCGCCATTGCTAGTGGTACCGAAGAAAACCGGTGCTGACGGCGTAATAAGAAAAAGAGTCGTTGTTGATTTTCGCAAATTAAATGACGTCACCGAAGGCGACTCATACCCGCTGCCCAATATCACAGAGATATTAGACCAGTTGGGGCAAGCAAAATATTTCTCGACTCTAGATCTCGCATCGGGTTTTCATCAAATACCAATGGCGGAAAACGACAAAGGTAAAACCGCGTTTTCCACCCCGTTAGGGCACTACGAATTCAATCGCATGCCTTTCGGTTTAAAAAACGCGCCACCGACGTTCCGAAGATCAATGGACGCCGTATTAGCAGGAATACAAGGTATCAAATGCTACGTATATTTAGACGATATTGTCGTCTACGGAAGATCGCTTAAAGAATATAACGATCGACTCGAGGAAATTTTCGAGCGACTGGGAGAGGCGAAATTGAAAATACAGCCTCGAAAATGCCAGTTCCCGAAAAAGGAAACACAATATTTGGGACACATTATAACGGAAGTAGGGGTAAAACCAGACCCTTCAAAAATATCGGCAGTACAGGATTTTACTGCTCCAAAAAACGTGAAACAATTACAATCATTTTTGGGACTGATAGGATATTACAGAAAATTCGTTTTGGATTTCGCAAAACACGCAAAACCTCTCACTGAGCTAATAAAAAGGATAAAAAATACGATTGGACCGAAACATGTCAAGTTGCATTCGAAAAATTAAAAGAGAAACTGATCACTGCTCCAATTTTGCAGTATCCCGATTTTTCGAAACCCTTCATTATCACGACCGACGCATCGGACAAAGCAATAGGAGGCATATTATCGCAAGGAAAAATTGAATCAGATTTACCCATATGTTACGCGAGTAGGACACTGAATAAAGCCGAAATAAATTACTCTACAACAGAGAAAGAGATGCTAGCGATAGTATGGGCGGTAGCTTAATTTCGACCTTACGTATATGGAACTGCCTTTACAATCGTCACAGACCATAAACCGCTCACATGGTTATTCAGCATAAAAGACCCAGGATCGAGATTAATGCGATGGAGAACAAAACTTGAAGAATATGACTATACAGTCGAATACAAAGCTGGAAAAATAAACACAAACGCCGATGCCCTCAGCAGGCTGTACCTACTCGCATTGAAACAGCCGGGTGGAGCGAGTGATACGGTGATAGTAGAAAAGAGAGGGAGGGGAAGGCCGCGTAAGGCCGTTCGCGCGATCGCGACACCCGCCTGCGATCACCCGGGGCTGGAGGGGCCGCGGAAGAGAGGAAGACCGCGCAAGGTAACACCGTGAAGCGCGACGCACCCACCCGTCACCGACTCGGAGACGGAGAATGAGCAACACGAGGAAAAGGAAGAGGAGACAAAAGACGAAGGAGAAAAAGAGAAAGAAACAGAGAATGAAAACCAAGAAACAGAAGATAGCGACATCAGCTGTAATGAAGAATATGTCGATAACTGGTCATATGTTAGTCCCACCGTGGATGAGAGAAAAATAATCTTAAAAAAATACCATGACACACCGTTAGGCGGTCATCAAGGAATTCAACGCATGCTAAACAGAATTAAAAAAATATACCACTGGCCGAGAATGAAGAAAGAAATAGAAGAATACGTGATCAAGTGCGATAAATACCAACGGAACAAGACGGCATACAGGAAAAATGCACCTCTAATGATTACCGACACACCGGAACATGCATTCGAAAAATGCGCTGTTGATATAGTAGGACCATTGCCCAAAACCGAACATGGAAATAAATATATTTTGACATTCCAAGATTTGCTAACAAAATTCAGCGCAGCTATACCATTGGAAAATCAAGAAGCGGAAAGCGTCGCTAAGGGACTCGCGACGGAAATAATTTGCAAATATGGAACACCCAAGGTCATTTTATCGGACCAGGGTACGAACTTTTTGACTGAAATATTCAAGGATCTATGCAAACTGTTCAAAATAAAAAAGATTCAAACAACAGCATACCATCCAGAATCCAACGGTGCGCTAGAAAGATCGCATAAAACATTGACGGAATACCTGAAGGCATTTGTGAATAAGGATCAAACGGACTGGGATAAATGGCTACCATATGCCATGTGTGTGTATAACGTTACGCCACACACAGCCACGGGATTCTCGCCACACGAACTGGTGTTCGGGAGAAACGCGGTGCTACCGACCACGCTCCAAACACCACCAAGCACACAATACACCTACGATAATTATTTGCAAAATCTCAAACACAAATTGAGAACTGCATGGCAGGAAGCAAAAGAGAATTTAATGGAAAGGAAGTTAAAAACAAAAAATATTATGACCAAAAAACTAAAGAACAAAATTTCAGGGCAGAGATGGGCAGTAATCGATTACTTTCGTAATCGATTACGTCCGACTACGGATTACAAATGTAATCCGTAATCCAATTATTCGGATTACAGATTACAAATGTAATCCGTAATCCAATTATTCGGATTACAGATTACAAATGTAATCCGTAATCCAATTATTCGGACTACAGATTACAAATGTAATCCGTAATCCAATTATTCGGATTACCGATTATAAATGTAATCCGTAATCCAATAAGTCGGATTATAAATGTATTCCGTAATCCAATCAGTCGGATTATAAAATATGCAAAAAAATACGAAAAACGAATTTAATATTAATAAAATAATGAAAAATATAAAAAATAACTGTTACTTCACGGTGTTTAGGAATCTCATAATATAAAAAATACCAAAAATTCGGTTTCCGTATTCGACGAAAAGAATTACGGATTAAATTCGCAATTTGGAATCCGACTGATTGGATTACGGATTACATTTATAATTAGTAATCCAAATAATTGGATTATGGATTACATTTGTAATCTGTAATCCGACTTATTGGAATACGGATTACATTTATAATCTGTAATCCGAATAATTGGATTACGGATTACATTTGTAATCTGTAATCGAGTCTTGAAGTTTTGTAAAACAAAAAATAGAACGAAACATACTTAAAGTTGTCATTGGATCCTTAAATCATTTCTTTTCCTCATTGAAATTGTACTTGGTCTTCAGCTGGTTAATCTGCTCTATTTTGTTGTCGAGATCGATGCGCTTGAACGCCTTGGTACTTGGATAATAAAGAACGACCAGGTAACGATTGCAAATATTCATGTCGCTCAAATGATCGCACACATTTTTGGCGTCGAATATATCTTCATAGACAACGAAAGGTGCCTCAAGTCTCTGCGGGATTGCCACTGAAATTACATAATTAATAATTACGATTGGATCCACCTGCAAGATTATCCGTGAAAACAAACAGAAACGAGGAATCGACGAAGATATTAATAAAATTTTGAGGTTATGATGAATATATTGATAAATTCGTTATCGTTTCAAAAAATTTTGTGATTTAAAATTATACACTTACGTTTGTCCGTCTTTGCAACATTGCCATCGGCATGATGAGTGTGTTATTGCGTGCGAATTTCCTTTAAAGCACGTTAAAACTGAAAAGATCGAAAGCGGGACGCGCAATGATAAAAATTTGGTCGCTCTCTCTCAGGGGAACAATGAAGATTGATGAAGATTCTTCGATGAAGATTCTGCGCGCATGCGTTCAAGCCATTTGAGATATTGTCGCATGTCGCAATTGCGACGTCGAGGAGACGTCGAGGAGACGTCTTTTTAGAATGCCGTAAAGACGTCTTTACGGAGACGTTATAAAGACGTCTCGTCAGAACATCGCAGCGACCATGTTGAAAAGACGTCGACATAACGTCTTTTTGGAATGCCGCAAAGACGTTCCCAAAAAGACGAAATAATGACGTCTTTGTAACATTCGTGTTGTCCGGGCCGAGACACAATGACAAGAATAAGAAATAAGGAATAAGAATTAGCCAATGGCAGGCGCACTTCAGAGAAACTACGCCAATCGGATGGCTAATTCTTATTCATTACTTGTTATTTTTGTCATTATGTCTCCGGCTTTATTTACACGCCTACAGCACGTATAGGGGGAATTAGGGTCTTCACTGGGACCCTTGCGTAGTTGAGGGCATCACTGCGACTGGTTCCACAGAAGCGGGAAGATTTAATTCTCAAATTGACTTCAAATAATTAGACAACATGTACATTAATAAATTTGTTATCAATTCACTCGTTTCTCTTCTTAATCGACAATTTACGCATTGTCAAATTATGGACAACATAAATATATTTTTGTTATTGCACAAATATAAGCGTAGATATATTAGTTATCCATATTTACTGACTGTCAGTATCATGTGTATAGCCGGCCAACATAACCTTACTTTATTGCAACTTCTCATGTGCGTTGTATCCGTGCTCGTGTCCAATAAATATTATTTGGAAAAACAAATGAATTAAAAATGACAAAGTGTTGCGTACGTCATTGCCAAAGAAATGGTTATTTTGAATGGTAAATTAAAAATGGAATTTGATTTTGCGCAGGCAAAAATCCAAGAACATCTACGCCGAGTTTGCCGAATATGGACCCTAATCGCGGTCGTACATACAGGTCTTGCGGCGAAGCGGAATTTCAATGGTGGGGGTAGGCACCCTTGTATGTCACATTTTTCGATCCTCGTGTCGCCACTAGGCGTCGCCGTCGCTGAGAAGTGTGCTCCCACTCTTGCGTGCTATGCGTGAGTGTGTGGCGTGCGTGAAACGTCGCATTGAGCGCATGCGCGCGTTTAAGAGAGCAAGAGAGACAGAAGACTCTTTCTATCTTCGTCGCACACCGCACTTTTCTACGAAGGCGCACCTTGCAGCGTAAATCGGAATGAAAAACGTGACAGAGAAAGGTGCCTACCCTCACTACCGTCGTTGCAAGACATGTATGTATGACCGTGACCCTAATTCTGACACGGGCGCACTGCGCTTGAGCACTGCATAATCCGGCGTACCCATTGGTCAAAATGAATTTCGAGCGTGGCATTGTGGCGCGCGAAATTCAATTCGACCAATGGGTACGCCAGATTGATCAAATCTACTCAATTCTCGGTATTACAATTGTCGAAAAAAATGAGTAAAAATGATAATGTCTTTTTGGCTGTTTTGAGCTAAAAAATTGGATTTTCTCTCCATGGGACGTCTTCGATTAAAAAAAATATATAAAACTCTACGTAAACAAACAATATTTTTAAGATTTTACTGAAGATGGGATTCAAATAACTTATTTAAAAAAAATCGGTTTTTTTCGTAATAATGGTCTTTTTAGGCACTCACTCATTTATGACAGAAAGTGCCTATTGCAATCACCTCGAAATCTGTGTCAGATGTCCGTCCAGACCCAGATCTCAGCAACCGGTGTACGGAATTCAATTTCCTTTGGAGGGTAGTTGTGTATGGTTGTAATCTCTATGCCCAAGGAGTTTAAATCCAAACGGATATTAAAAACAATGATTTTTGAAAAAAGTAGCCATTTTTGAGCAAAAGTAGACGTTTTATGACCATATGTAGTTGAAACTTGGAATTTCTCTAACGAATTTTCCTCCAACTCACAGAATGTGTGTATATGAATGTAAACAAATGTCTGAAGAAGTATGAATCCAATCAGACACCATTAAGGTTGCAATTTTGGCAAAAAACACCATTTTAACAAAAAAATGCTATTTCTATCTATATGCACTTGGATCTCCGAAGTTCACGGACGAATTTTCTTCTAACTCACACAATGTCTGTATATAATTGTAAACAAATGTACCACGGAGTATGAACCCAATCAGACACCATTAAGCTTACAATTTTTGCAAATAAAACACAATTTTTAACGAAAAAAGCAATTTTTGTTCATATGCACTTGAATCTCCGAAGTTCACGGATGATTTTTTTTCTAACTTATAGAATTTCTGTATATGATTATGAACAAATGTCCCCTGAAGTTTCAATCCAATTAGACACTGCTAAATGAATAAATTTTGCACAAAAACAATATTTTTAACAAAAAAAGACTATTTTTCTCACTGACAGAATTTCTATATGACTGTAAACAAGCACATATCACCCTCACCGCTTTCACGTAGAGCATGGACCGGCGCACGCGACGTCGCCACGTACGTGACGTCACGACGCCACTACACCACGTACAGAGTGAAAGAGGAACTAAACACGGCCTGAGCGCGCCAAATTCAAAACCCATATTTTGCTCTTATAGAAAGTACATGGTTCTTTTGTGTGCTTGCGCTCCATTGGCAATATGGCGATCACCCACGCGTTTCAAACGTGAAAAAACAGAGTCTGAGCATTGATTTATAACCGGAAGCTTTTTTTACTCATTATAAATGCACTAATAATCATTAAATGATTAAAGTGTTATAATCAATATGCCCATCTCAAATGTCACTAATATTCTTCAATACTGCCTAATATTGTAACAATTCTGTGAATATAATCTATCAAAACATTTAAATGATATGATTGTTTAGATACTTTTATATCATATTGATTATATTCAAATCTGTCTTTTTAATTATGATTAATAGAATTTATACGACTACTTGGTGTTCACAATGAATCAAAGTGTTTAAATAACGGTGAGAGTGCCTATTAAAACGTCCTTAAAGGACATGTTAACCAACATTCAAAGTATATCACAAAAACAAAATATATGATCACTATATTATGAAATTGTGAGTGCCTACTAATATAATTCTTAAAATTCGGTCATTAACTTTATGAATCATTGCCCCTATTGAGAATGGAAAATGTGACTTAATATTATCAAAAAGAATGTTTAATAACATAAAAACAATATAGTATTTACATACCGAATAAATTAAGATAATAATCAAGAATACGGAGCGCAAAGCCCCCCAACAAAACGTTAAGGGGGGTTCGGGGGGGGGGGGAAGCCTCCCAACGAGTACGCGAAGCGTACTTGTTTCCTTCTATGACTGCAATAGTTGATGATTTCAATGGTGTTAGGATCAATATATTAGCTTCTCTCATATATTTCCTTTGTGAATTATATTAACATTAAGAACTACAACTTTTATGTAAAGAAATTGAATAAAGTTCAAAAGTACTTGAATTGTAATTCCAATTGTTAATTATTATAATTTACAAAGGAAATATGAGGGAGAAGTAGAATTATTTATTTAAACATAATTGAAATCAACTATTTTAGTCATGGAAGGAAAAAAGATCAAACTTACGAGAAAAAAAGTCGAACAAAATTTATTTTAATATGAAAAGCTATTTGAATCCCATCTTCGGTAAAATCTCAAAATCTTCCTTTTTTACGTAGAATTTGATAATTTTTTTTGAAAAAATCTGAAGGCGTCTCATTCAAAGAAAATCCAATTTCTTTAGCTTAAAACAGCCATAAAGACAAACAATTTTTCTTCTTAATTTTGGATATTTTTTTCAAAAAGTACATTAAAAAACAAACAAAAATGACCTTCTAGCAAATTAGAATATCGTGGTTATTGTGGAAGTTATAATTGTTTCAAGAATATTTTTCTAAACATCGATAACTTCGGTATGGTTTAAGAAAGAGAGCTAAAAATGTACACGGATACTTCTTTTTGCATGAGTAATAACATATTGAACAATAATAAAAAATCGAAGGGGTCATCGACAAAACGTCGTCAAATTGACATGGAATGACTCATATACAAGTATAGTGTATTCATACGAATATTCTACTAAGAATAGAAATTTTGTTCTTTCTGGAAAATAGAAATTCCCGCTTCTTCAAGAAAACGACTAATAGTAACACTTAATTGTCGTACGTAATGAACAAACAAAATTCGACAGTTGAGGTTATGTTGCCCTGTGTAAGTTTCGAGTGGGGAGAAAGTTATGAGCGCGGTCAAATCATGGGAGATTCAATTGTGGGAGCGAACACTGTACTTTTATATCGAATAATATTTTAATTATATATTCAAATCCGTCATTAATAACGATTAATATAATTTATCAGAATAATTAATCGATGTTCACAATGAATCAAAGAGTTTGAATTATGGTGTGAGTACCTATTAAAACGTCCCCAAGGGACCTGTTAACCAACATTCGAAATATATTCGAGCACAACGGAATAAATCAAGACAATGATCAAGAATACGGAGCGCAAAGCGTGACAACGGCGCGCGAAGCGCGCGGGGGTTTTGGGGGCGAAGCCCCCCAACGAGTACGCGGAGCGTACTTATTATTTTTGATTTTCAATTGCAATGCTAGTAAACGTTATTTCTTTACTCACTTTAATTGAAATTCAACTCTTTTATTATATTGCGTTTAGAATTCTTGCCCGCGTGATTGTAATCACCGTTTCAAAAATGTTGAACATTTTATAAATTTGCGAAGCTGTCCTATCTATTCTACAACTAATATTTCGTTTTTTATTTTTGCAACACTCTGCACATAGAAATGTAGTAAAATTTCAATCTTGCAACGAAAGATAAATGACCCACATATAATGCGAATATTGTAATCGACAGAGCGGTAATTTTTTCATTTCCTCATGTTTGGGAAAATGCCTGAAGTGACTGGTTGGGAAGTTAGGAGAAAAAAGTGGAAGATTGAGGGGAACGAAGTGGCCGGAAGTTCGTTGCAAACGAAAACAAAACTCACTTGCGTGCACACAATCTTTGTTATTTGATAACAAGAAGTTCAAAATTCACAAAATAGATAATCAAAGTTGCAAAAAATTCAATAGTCTCGCCTTGGCGATGACTATGCACAATCGATGCGATGCCGGAATATGGCGGTCGTAACGTAAGACGCCACGTGTCGCGCGAATAATAATTACGCGCGAACTCTCGAAGAAAACTGCACCGAATCGAAGTGAATATTAACCGTGAAAATTACTGCGTGAAGCCAAACCGTTTTTCGCCCTTGGCCGGTCGTAAATCGTCCAAGGGCTGATGGAAAGACAATAAAAACCGAGAGAATGAAAAATGGCTGACAATCGATGTAAATCGAAGGGCTCGCCAAAACGAAGTGAAGAGGCGATGCTCGATCGCCCGATAGAGCGCTGCTGAGAGGAGGGGGTAGCGTTGTGGGAGCCACGGGTAATGCAGAGTCCAGCGAGGGAGTGACCGTTTGCTGAGGATCTCTCACGGGATATTTGACAACTACGCGCTTTCCTGAATACACGCCCCGCTTTCAGCAAGCTCCGTTGGTGAAGAGTCCGTCGGCAGATGCTGTTCAAAGTGTGATGACTCGAGTGAGGCTTTCTTCGCCAGGGTGAAGTTCGAGAATCTGCGCGAGTGGCCACCGCGTCGGAGGAAGTCTTTCGTCTGTTATGAGAACGAGTGACCCCACTCGTATCTCATTGGAAGGATGATGTCATTTTGAAGTTGAGAGACTTTGATGAAGGTACTCCCTTGACCATCTCTGCCAGAAGTGCTGAAGCCGTGCTTGAAGAAGTTGCCATTGAGACAACCAAGATTCCGCCGTTGAGGTCAGAGATGGCTCAGGCACTGTGGTAAGCGCCTCACCGACGATGAAGTGACCTGGAGTTAAGGATGACAAATCCTCCAGGTCGTCCAAGAGAGCACAAAGCGGCCTTGAATTGAATACTGCCTCGACTTGCGTAGGAAGAGTCGTAAATTCTTCGTACGTAAGTGCAGTCTCATCGATGACCCGCCGAAGATGATATTTTGCCGATATCACGGCAGCCTCTCATTTTCCACCCATGTGAGAGGCTGCCCGATTGAAGGACTACTCTGTGCAGAGGCTGGTTAGTGAGGAGATCGTTTGGTTCATTTCCATTAAACCAGCCTTGGAGAGAGCCTGAAGAGTGGCATCTGAACCGCCGAAGTTCGTTCCACAGTCACTATACAGCGTGTGACAAACTCCCCATCGACCAGAAAACCGCCGGTATGCTGCTACGAAGGCTTCTGAAGTGTAGTCCGTCACCAATTCCAGGTGCACCGCTGAAGTAGAAAAACGGACGAAAACGGCGAGATAACCTTTGTATGTTTTTGCTGCTCTTCCTCGCCAAGTCTTAACCTTGAAGGGGTAACTCGTGGCGAGGGAAGTTGCCCCATCAACTGCTGAGCTCGAAAGGTTCGAAACCGTGTGCAAGTGGTGAAGCGAAGAGTATGTGATCGTACCGTTGCGTGACCACCCAAAATCCAGTACGATCTGCGGAGATAGACTAAATTAGCTTGAGTGCCGCCGTGAAGAGTCCGGAAATAGGCATCTGAAATTATCAGAATCGTTAGCCGTGAAGTTCGAGTTATAACAGGTGGATGTTTTGCCTCGAAGTGGAGGATAGAATATCCTTGAGGCATCCGCCCACACGAAGAACTTCGAGTTGGTCGATAAAAGGTGTGAGGGCGGCCATTGCATTGCTCCGTTGAAGTGTCGCTCCGCTTGAAATTGTCCGTAGCTCAGCAGTGAAGTATGACTGTTGGATGAGGCGTATCCAGAAATATTTTGCGTCTTCCAGGTCTCCCGGTGAAATCGGGTTGGTCATTGAAGTGTGTGGAACTCCCTGAACCGGACAAGAGCTTTTTTGCATATTGCCGTAATCCGAAGTAGCCGATTGACGGAAGGTCCCAAATCGGCAGCCGTTCCAGAATGTCCCAAATCGGCAGAAGCGGCCCTGAAGTTGATGTGAAGGCGGGACCTGAATGCTGTTCAAGATCGCAGTCAGTGACGATCTCGAACGACGAAGTGGGCCAACTGGTGCTAGGCTGCGAAAGCCAGGTTGGTCCATTTCGCCAGAGGGAATGCCGTGAAAGTTGACGTGGCGTCATCCCACGAGATGCACAATCTGCGGGATTCTCCTTGCCCGAGATGATGCGCCACGTCGCGTGCGAAATAATCTCTTGAATTGAAGTGACTCGATTTCGGACAAAGTCTTTCCAACGAGCCGAATGCGACGTGATCCAAGTTAATGTTACCGACGAATCGGTCCAGAAAAACACTGGAACATCTCCAAGTTCGAGTGTCTTCTGGACGTACGAAACCAGCCGCGAAAGAATTAACGCAGTGGTGATCTCAAGCCACAGAATTGTCAGTCACTTGAGCGGTACAGCCTTCGTCTTTGAAGCGACGAGTATGATGATTGGAGAGCCATCATCTGAAGTGGAACGAATGTAAGCCGTGGCCAACATGGCCAATTGCGAGGCGTTCGAAAAAACGTAAAGCTGAACCATTGCCGAGGGTTTTAGTTGAAGCCACCGAGGGAGAGAAATAAGCGAGAGATCCACCAAGTTCTCTCGGAAGTGAAACCACCGTTGTTGAAGCAAAATCGGTCGAGGGTCGTTCCGGTAAAGTTTTGCCAACCAGAGCTCTTGAAGAAACATCTTTGCCGTGATAATGATAGGTGAATCGAAGCCCAACGGGTCAAATAATTGCGCCGTTTCCGAGAGAATAGTCTGTTTTGTCACCGATTGACTGAAGGTCGGTTGAAGCGTAAACCTGAAGTGGTCGGTTTGGGAATTCCAAACGAGACCGAGAATTTTAACGCTGGAGTCCTCTGGTTGAATCACAACCGCGCCAGATTGTGACTTGGGATTGCCAACGTCTTGAAAAAGTTCCGTGGAATTTGACGACCATTTTTAAAGTGGAAAACACCCTTGTTTGCAAATTTCTTGAAGTTGGAGTGTAGATGCCCAAAGTTCCGCCGTTTATCTGCACCTCCGAAGATATCGTCGACATACCTGCCCTTTGTCAAGGGGAGTACCGCCAATGGAAAGTTGTGCCCTTCGTCCTCGACGAGTTGCAGCATTACTCGAATAGCCAAAAACGGGGCACAACTGAGGCCGTAAGTGACGGTGGTCAGGCAATAAGGGTTCATGCGCTCCTGCTTATCAACCCAAAGGATCCGTTGAAGGTTCCGATCATCCGAATAAAGTTGAATTTGACGGTTCATCTTTGTGATGTCCGTCGCGAAGATGAAGCGATGCCGTCGGATACAAAGAAGTACGTCAGAAGTGTCCTGTTGAAGTTTGGCGCCCGTGTAGAGGAGGTCGTTAAGCGAGACATCACTGCTCGTCTTGCACGACCCGTTGAAGACCACTCGAAGCTTGGTGGTGGTGCTGTGAGCCCGAAAAACACCATGATGGGGTAAATAGTACACGGGAGTTGAAGCTGGCTCAGTAGAAGCTTGCACCATGTGAGACAACGTTTCGTACTCCTGAGGAAAACCGCGATACAACTCTCGATAAGTCAAATCGAGCAAGAGCCGCTTTTGAAGTTGAAGAAGGGAGCGCCGCGCTGCCGTGAAGGAATCCCCGAGAGACGATGGTGAAGTTTTGGAGGGAAAGCGGACTATATATCACCCATCGTCATCCCACGGATGCGTGCCCTTGAAGTGTTGCTCACAGGAGTAATCTTCGGGCTCAGATGTAGGGGCTGAGTCCGACGGAAATTCCTCCTGCTCCCAGAATTTCGAAAGAAGCGAAGAGACATCATCATCGATGGAGGCATGCTAAACTCGAACTGAAGTTAAAGTTGAAGCGTCAACTGGACCAAGTATTATCCACTTGAGAAGAGTCCGTTGCGGTATCGGGCCAGTTGGTCAGCCTTTTACCACGTCTGATTCGATGAGGAAGCCATACGAATCAGCTCCGATGATAATGTCGATCGGCCCTGGCGTCTGAAAATCAGAATCGGCAAGTTTAAGGTTTTGGAAATGCGCCTATTTCCCGTTAAAGGAGAATGGCGGAAATGACGCTGACAAGACTTTGAGCACAAAAGCTGTGACGTTGACGAAGAGAGCCGAATCATGTATTGAAGAAAGCCTGAAGGTGACAGCTCCCCACGTGCGACCTGCTGATTTATTGCCAATGCCGAGAATATTCAGCAAGGCCGACACGCGCTTGAGGCGAAGAAGCTGGACAATTCGCTCCGATACAAAAGATAGCACAGCGCCAGGGTCAATTAGAAGACGAATCCGTTGTGAAGAGTCCGACGGTGAAGAAGCGATGGCTTGGCTCGTAGCCAAGAAGACTGAAGGTCGAAGAACTCGCATCAGCGATGTCGAAGTCGAAGTTGAAGATGAAGAAGCGCTTCGAATTGCTGCCAGTGAAGTAGAAGAACTGCCGAGGGAAGTAAGACCAATGTAACTTTGTCGCATGGGTGACTTGTCTGGAGTCACGCCCGCGGCTCGTTTGGCGACGATGTTGCCGTTGGCGTCGAGGCGGCTGCCTGTCCATTCGAAGCACCCGAATTTTTCTTTGCTCCAATGTGGATTAGAGTGTGGTGCTTTTCTCCACACTCGAAGCACTACTTGTCAACTCGGCAATTGACAGCGGAATGCGGCCCGAGGCAGTTGTAGCAAAGCCGGCGCTGCTCTGCTACTTCGCGTCGCTCCTTGGCGCTCTGCTGCCAAAAGAGCGGACATGAGGCAATGAAGTGTCCCTTGAGGCAGAAGTGACACTGTTGCGTGAGACCATACCAGATGAAGAGGCACTTTTGAAAGCACCGCTGCAGCGGACTTCTTGTCCAGGTCCGATTGTTTTCCCTGCCTCTTCGGCTTTTCAGAAGAGTCCTCAGCCCGCGAAGTGTACGCCCTTGCGCTGCTCGATTCGCGCGACGTTTTGGATCTCGAGGCGCGAGCATCTTGGGATGAAGTGGCCGTCTGAGGTGTCGTATCAGCAGTACGCGCCTCCAGACTTTCAAGAGCTCTGGCACGGGTGATGACGAACGACCGAAACTGCGCGAACGTCGCAGAGTCGGTTGAAGCACCCAATTCTACCTCCCACTGCTCTCGAAGGTGCTGGTCAAAGAGTTATGCAAGGAAGTGAACTAGAACAAGATCCCAATGATCTACTGGGGCGTCGAGTGCCTGAAGAGCGTTCGCAACCTCAGCCGTGGTGTTAATGAGGTTGTTGAGCACCTTGGCGGACCGTGACGTGACTCGAGGGATGCCCAAAAGTTTATCAAGCTGTGAATTGATTAAGATTCACATGTTCTCATACCCCTCCTAAAGGGTGTCCCAGGCTGAAGCGAACGACTCAGAAGGGACCGGAAGATTGGTGATCAGCTGCGCTGCCTTGCGCTTGAGAGAAGTGCGCAAGTAATGCATCTTCTCAACCGAAGTGATGTCCGAATTGTTGCCAGCCATTGAAACGAAGAGGTCATAGAAGGAGTGCCAAGCCCTGAAGTCTCCGTCGAAAATCAGAAGTTTAATGTCCAGGAGCGTCCGCCGTAGCGCATTAAGCGCGGTTGCCAAGAGGTCAGCGAGAGTCGCTCCAGTGGGCTTGGTCCGCTCGAAGTGCTCCTTGATGACGACGAGGCTTACCTTGGCACTTTCGTAGGCGCTTTGGCATTGAGCCTTGACCCCATAGATGAAGTATTCATGTTCTGCGAGGTTCTCGCAGTTCATGTCCAGAAGACTTGTGTGCTCGTGCTGAAAACGAGCCCAATTGGCCTCGAGTTGGTCCAGACGAGTCAGCGCAAGTGTCTTGGACATCGTCTGAGGGGTGGAGGACGCGGTTTTCTCAGCGATGCCATCGATGCACTTAAACTCGCTGAGGAGTCCGGCAATGCGACGCTCTATCTTCGCGACGTTGGTCGTCATGATGGAAGAGAAGACGAAGTCGCGATACGCACACAAACTTAAAAATCGAGATTTTTTGTGTCAAGCGTATGCTCATAATATCAAAAAAACGCAAGAGACGCGCACACACTCGACGCTGCGGAAATTTTTGTGTGACACGCACTCGAAAACTTCCAAAGAAAACGGGACGTACGCGCACACACTTGGCGACGAGAATGTCTGTGTGACACGCACTCGAAAAAGGCCAGAAAAAACACGAAGTACGCGCACACACTCGGCGACGAGAATGTTTATGTGACGCACTACAACAAAACAAAAAAATAGAGGATTAAAAAACGAAGTTCGTGCACAAACTCGGTAACGAGAATGTTCGTGTAACGCGCACGACAAGCCAAAAAAAAACGAGGATTTAACACGAAGTACGCGCACACAATCGTTGCCGGGAATGTTCGTGTAACGCGCACGACGAACCAAAAAATCGAGGATCACCAACGATGTACGCGCACACACTCGGTGACGAGAATGTTCGTGTAACGCGCACGACTAACCGCGTAAAATCAACGCGAAGAAAGTCCTGAAGCGTTCGAAGAATCACGTGACGCGCAACCCTACTCGAATATCGAGAATGTTCGTGAGACGCGTTGAACGAATATCCATAAAAATCACGATTAACGCCGACAATGCAAAGAAAGTACCGAAGCGCACGAAGAATCACGTGACGTGTACCCACACTCGAATATCGAGACTGTTCGTGAGCGCGTCGAACGAAGATTCCGGAAAATCACGGACTACGCATACACACTCGTTAAACGAGAATGTCCGTGATATGCGTAGAATCGAAAATATCCAAAAAAGAAGCACGACACGTGTACATCGTTTCAGTAAATGCGAATGATCGCGAGACGCGTAGATCGGCTTGACGAACAATCACTGCGCACAAGAAAGTCACGTGATATGCGCACACACTCAAAGCACCAACGAAGCACGGACCGTAACAGACAAGCCGAATACGATCTCATGAGAGCGAGAGAAAGAGAGAGAGATCGCCACGAGGCTCATGCGGGCGAAGTGACGAGAGAGACGGCGCGTGCACGAGTAGAGGCGCTCTCTTGAAGTTGCGGTGCTTGTGCGCTGGCCACGTGATGCACGCCGGCAACGAACTCGAAGTTTCTCGAAAATTACCGATGCACTTCCACCATTTTCACCAATCTCCCGATCCGGCTCGAAGGGCCATGTTTGGAAAAATGCCTGCATTGACTGGTTGGGAAATTAGGAGTAAAAGGTGGAAGATTAAGGGGAACGAAGTGGCCGGAAGTTCGTTGCAAGCGAAAAGAAAACTCACTCGCGTGCACACAATTTTCGTTATTTATTAACAAAACGTTCAAAATTTAAAAAATAGATAATCAAAGTTCCAAAAAATGCAATAGTCTTGCCTCGGCGATGACTACGCACAATCGACGCGATGCCGGAAAATGGCGGTCGTCACGTTAGACGCCAAGTGTCGCGCGAATAATAGGTACGCACGAACTCTCGAAGAAAACCGCACCGAATCGAAGTGAACATTAACCGTGAAACTTACCGCGTTAAGCCAAATCGTTTTTCGCTCTCGACCGGTCGTAAATCGTCCAAGGGCTCGTGGAAAGACAGAATGAAAACCAAGAGAATAAAAAATGGCCGACAATCGATGTAAATCGAAGGGCTCGCCAAAACGAAGTGAAGAGGTGATGCTCGATCGCCCGAGAGAGCGCTGCTGAGAGCAGGGGATAGCGTTGCGGGAGCGACGGGTAATGCAGAGTCCCGCGAGGGAGTGACCGTTCGCTGAGGGTCTCTCGCGGGACATCTGACAACTACGCGCTTTTCCGAACACCTCATATTAACAATAATAGAAGTTAATAGAAACAATCAAAAAGCAAGAAATAATTATAAACTACGTAAATGAAGAATATTTAAAAAAAGGAATTGCATATACAACATTTTTGAAATGGTGATTACATTAAAGCGGACAAGAATTCTGAACGCAACATTACAAAGTTGGACTTAAATTGACGTAAATAAATAAAAGTAAGGTTTAAAAGTATTTCAATTGAAAAAAGCCCTGTAAATTGGACATTTGCACGTTGCTTTCTCATCTTTATCCATAGTTCACATAGCTGCCCTTATCACAAAGTATAGCGATCAAATTTGGCCTCCCCATGGAAAAAGCTTTATTAACTATCGTAAGACATGAGCAATCAATCTACAAATTTGTCAAAATCTTTTAAATTAACTTCTTGCTAAATTTGATTTTTGCCAAATTCAATAGCAAACAATCTTGATGACTATTTTCAATGTGTACAAGATTTCAGTACAATTTGTCGCAAATAGCCGAAGTTAGAGTACGCTATTTTACAAAAGAACCAAAATTTCATAAAAATTCAATCATTCAATCGATTTTTGCCAAATTTAATAACGAACATCCTCGATAGATTTATTAGCTCTATGCAAAATTTCAGTGCAATATCTTTAAAATTGTACAAGTTATAGCGCTTACACTATTTTTCAAAAAATAAGAAATTTGAGAAAATTTTAATCCTTCAATGATTTTCGCCAAATTCAATAGCGAACAACCTTAATAGCTCTACTAGTTCTGTTCAAAGTTTCAGTGCAATATCTAGAAAATTGTGCACGCTAGAGCGCGTAGGCTATTTTTCAAAATATTAAAAATTTCATAAAAAATTAATCTTCCGATTGATTTTTGCCAAAGCCATTACCAAACAACCTTAATAGCTATAGTGAAGGGAAGAATCGGCTGCGATTCAGCCAGTGGTTCTAAATAAAATTGGACAATTTTGTATAACGTTTCGATCCTTATTCAAGTCCTCTTCAGATTTATTATTTCTAAAAATTACATTCATCTTAGTCTTATTTTGTATAATAGATTTTAATATGTTTTGAAATGTTTTACATTATAAGTTTATGTGATGTGTCATGACTGACCTGAATTCGTAGGGGTAATTTTTGATCTTTTGATGAATCTTGGACGATATTCATTATAAATTTATTATGTCAAGGCAGGTCGTTTTTTTGCGATCTTTGATGTCTGCGAGAGAGAGGGTTTTGATATTTATTGCTTAGTTAATGTTCTTTGTAAGAAGGTGTGTATATGTTATTTACCTATGATTTTCGTATTTGATATTTCCCAAGATTCATTTTTGATCAAAATTGACAATTTTCATCACATGATCTTGTTAAACGGTCAAGGTGTTTCGAGAGCTTAGTAACAACTGAGTATTAGAGACGAGTAAGGCGGTTGGGGCAGGGGGATCGAGTATTGAAGAATGGGGGTATTTGTTACGGTTGAGGAAGTTGCCATTAATTATTTTTACATGCCAGACGAATTGTGCTAACGAGTCTTGAACCGGTTTTGAATTGATAACTGTTAGATTTGGTAATGAGTTTTAAGCTGATGATTGGCAATTTAAGATTTTTCAGTTATTATTTAAAGTTTTGTTAAATTATTGAATTACATATGCTGCTTAGTTTGTCAATGTCGGTTCTAAAATTAATTGCTTTTGAATGCGCTTTAATCTGTATCATTTCAAGAATTAATCGCTTTTTTAGCCATTTTTCGTTATTTAGAATTTTGACATCGTCAAATTTAAAGTTGTGATTTAATTCGATTCCGTGTTTAGCTTACGCTGTATTCTGTGTGTAAGTGTGTTTGAGACTATTTTTATGTTCGTTGATTCTGGTTTTTAGATATCTTTTTGTTTGTCCTATCTACAATGCATCACAATCGTTGCAATCGATTCGGTAAACTACGTTTGATTTATTCATCTTGTCTATTTTGTCTTTTGTGGAACCGATGATAGAGCAAATGTTGTGTTGGTTGTTGGTGACTAATGTTATATTGAATTGTCGAAAGAGACGGATTAGTTGGTGGTGAATTTTTCAGTATATGGTAAATTTATCAATCTAGAGGAGTCGAATGTGTTGTTTGTATTTAATCGTGCTTGAATTGATGTTAGTCTTTGTCTTATTATCTTTTCTGTGAAGGAAATTGGATAACAGTTTTGTGTCATTGTGTTTTTAATTAGTTCAATGTTTTTTTTGTGGAAGGAAACGTCTGATAGTTTTATCGCTCTATCTATTAACATCGTTATAATTCATTTTTTTTACTAAGAGGATGGTGAGAAAAGAAATTTAGTAATCGACCTGACCAGGTAGGTATTCTGTACCAGTCGGTGATTATTAAGTTGTTTTTTCGGATTAGTAAGATGTCTAAAAATGGTATTTTGTTGTTTGTTTCTATTTCAACTGTGAATTGTAGTTTAGTGTGATACGAGTTAAAGAGATTAAGTGTTGATTCTTGATTCTATTTTGTCTATGGGAAGAGCTATTATCATATCGTCTACGTATCTTTTATAGATTGGTATCGTGAATTTTAGTTTTTCGAGGCAGTTGGTTTCCAAATCGATCATTACAATGCTTGATAATATTGGGGTCAACGGTGAACCCATGGGTAAACCAAAAATTTGTTGATATATTTTGTCGTTGAAGGTAAAGAAGGTTGAAAACATTATGAATTCTATTGTTTTAATTATTTCGTTTAGTGGGAATTTTTCTGAAAAAAGATTTGATCGTCTTTGGAGGCTTTGTATGACCAATTCTAATGGCACATTAGTGTAAAGTGAGACGACATCAAAGGAAATGAGTCTGTAGTTATCAGGTATAAAGATGTTTGATGTTAGAAAAAATTGGTATCAAAAGATAATTAAAAAATTTCCTCACCTTATACAAGAATCATCGTTTTCGAGATTCTTATACCCGACGCGAAAAATTTCGAAAACATCGAAAAAATATAATTACAAAAAATGTCCGGATGTATGTGCCTGTTTATATGTATAGCTCTTAAGGAGGTTCATCTGGTACGCGATTTACAATACAGGTGTTGATAAAAAAATGAGAATATAGTAATTAATATCTAAAAAGTCATCTGTTAAAGTTTCAAGACCTGGGGGTAAGTTGTTCGTGAGAAATAAATAAAAATGTAAATCCTAAATAATATGGGCTCTTATGCGATACCGTCAGTAGTAGGTGTACCACTATGGGGCCCCTCACTCCGATCCCCACTCCTACCCCCACCATGTGGCCTCCGCCACCCCAATAATTGTCCCCCACCACCGAGGAGGTTTATCGCGGCGCGGAGAACGACAGCGCGGGGGGAGGAGGGGGGTAGGCGAGGGCCCTATAGTGGTACATTATGATTATTATTATTATTATTATTATTATTATTATTATTATTATTATTATTGCGGTCTTTTAAAAACAAGAAGGCACCAGGCTCTGACGGTTTACCAGCAGAGGTGCTGAAAGCCGCAGTTGAGAGGCATCCAACGATCTTTCTCACGATGTACAACGCCTGCCTACAAGCGAGAATCTTTCCACGCCGCTGGAAACTCGCGCGGCTGGCGTTGATCGGGAAGGGCAAAGGGGGACCAATAGACAATCCATCGTCCTACAGGCCCCTGTGCATGCTAGACACGGCTGGCAAACTTCTGGAGAAGCTTGTTCGACCTCGCTTCCATGCGGCCATCCAAGCCTCTGGAGACCTTTCTGATAGACAATATGGCTTTCGGAAAGGGAGGTTGACGATACACGCAATCCAGGAGGTTGTTGGAGCAGCCAGTGGTACGGAGCGGGGGAACCATTTCTCCCGCCCCGTCTGTCTACTGGTCACTTTGGATGTGAAGAACGCTTTCAACTCAGTGCGGTGGTGTGACGCGCTACAGGCGCTGGAACGAGACTTCAGGGTCCCCGGATATCTCTACTGGATGTTCGAGGATTACCTGAACGATCGCTCCCTCGTTTACACCACTGCAGATGGTCCGATTAGCCGAAGGTTAACGGCAGGGGCAGCCCAAGGGTCCATACTAGGTCCCGATATTTGGAATGCCACATATGACGGGATTCTCCGAATGGAGATGCCTGAGGGTTCTTTTCTGGTTGGGTATGCGGACGACGTAGCCGCTATTATCATTGCGCGTACCGTAGAGGCAGCGCAGATGAGACTCAACCAGGTAATACGTCGGGTCCACTCCTGGATGGAAGACCACGGCTTGGAGCTAGCGCTAGCGAAAACTGAGATCGTGCTCCTAACCAAAAAGCATATCCCGCTTAAAAGGGATATGCAGGTAGGAGAGACGACGGTCCAGACGAAGGCGTCTGTAAAGTACCTGGGGTTGAAGCTCGATTCTCGGCTCAGCTTCGGGGAAGAAATAATATCGAGAGCGGACAAAGCTGCGGCAGTGACGACGTTGCTGAGCAGGGTAATGGCCAACATTAGCGGTCCTCAGCCCTACAAGCGTCGCCTTCTGCTACGCACGGTCGAGTCCATAATGCTCTACGGTGCCAAAGTCTGGGCCGATGCGCTCCGGTACGAGAAATACCGGAAGCGCATGGCCGGAGTGCAGTGGAGAGGGGCCCTCCGTATCGCCTGCTCTTACCGCACGGTCTCAGAGCCGGCTGTGCTAGTGATAGCCAGGGTCATGCCGATTGACCTCCTCGCCCAGGAGCGGAAGTTCGTCCACCAGGGCCTTCCCGACGAGGAAGAGAGGGAGAGACGAAAAGTGCTTGCCAGGTCCCGTAGCATGCTGACCTGGCAAGAGAGATGGGTGAGGATCCGCAGGCCAGGTGGACAGCGAGACTCATTCCTTGCTTGGACACCTGGATCAACCGCCAGCATGGTGAGGTAAATTATTACCTCACACAATTGCTGACGGGGCACGGGTATTTCCGGTCTTATCTGTGCAGAATGGGTAAAGTGCCGGACTCGTGCTGCATATCCTGCGGATCCCCCAGAGACGATGCCTTCCACACATTCTTCGAATGCGAAGAATGGAACGTGTGGAGGGCACCATTGGAGGAAAAGTTCGGGAGCATAACCCCGGAAAATGTTATCGGAGTTATGCTCCTGGACGATGAAACTTGGACGGAGGTCACTTCCTTCGCGGAAGCTGTCCTCCGTCGGAAAAAGAGAGTTTTGGAGGAAGGAACGCCTTAAGGGGCGTTCAAAACAACTAATGGCGCCACCCCGAAGTAATGCTAACGCGGTTCCGGGGTGGTCGTCTGGAGATACAGGGGGGGTTTTAGTCGGTAGTCTCTTCGGAGGAGTCCGACACACAGGGAGCCAAACCATCGCTCCCGACAGTGCGTAAAGGCATTTCCCCCCTGTAGAAAAAAAATTTATTATTATTATTATTATTATTATTAGGCGAATATCGAAAAATATGTGTGTGCGCGTGTGCACGCGCGTGCGAAGAGCTGTACGCAGACTTCGCTGGCAAAAAGCTAATGAAGTTATAATGAAAAAAGAAATGATGCATCTCACCGAATTCAACGTCCTTACCGCGCCTCCCGCCCCTCTAGCAGAGCGTGTGTTACACGCCCGCGATGACCGTGGTCCTGGAGACACGTGCAGCGCAATGAATACACGAGTGAAATAGATACGTGCAACGTAGCGTCCGCATGAAACTGAATTCTTTTTTTTTATACGCGGCATGTGAAGGCCCACGATGAGTCGTATCCCCTCTCTTCCGCTGAGGACGAGCCAAAGCCCGAGACCTGCGTTGTCTTTATCAACGACGACGTAATAATAATAATAATAATAATAATAATAATAATAATAATTCGATTATCAACGGCAACGTAATAATAATAGGTCGATTTATCACGATTTTCGGTGATTTCATTCGATTTTATAAAATGAATGTATACAATGAATTTATACAATGATAGAGAGCACTTCATTACTGCTAACGAGGAATAACAATTTGAACGATATATCCTGATTAACCACCATTAAGAGCACTGATATAATTTTTATTTTTGCGATTCTTTGAATTCCAAGTTGTTGAATTTTCCTCCGTAGTATTGCAATATTAAATTATTTGCGTGTGCTACGGATATCATCTGATGGAACAGAGCGTTGTCTTCTTCGAACAGCTTGACATATCTCGTTGGAAGGAAGCAAGAGAATTTGTCCTCCACATCAATGGTGATTTAAGAACCCCTTTTTGTCTGAACACGTTTGATATCGGTGACGATGTATTCCTTCTCCGGTGTCAGATCAACGAGCCGTTTTACGGGCAAAAATTCTGTCAAGCGGCCCACTTTGTTGATTCTCGAGAAGTCCATTATTGTTGAGATTGAGAGCGTGCAATTTTCTCGATAAATGACGAAATTCCGACGTAGTATGGATAATTTTTTTAATTGCCGCAATATCTTTTAAAAGTGCTTCTATTCTTGCTTTCAGAGCGCGTTGCTTTTTTGTGTGCTTCTCATTAAGGAGCGCTCAAGACTGAAAAAATGTTCCACGGGTGCATCATCATTCAAGATACCCCCTTCCAATAAAACCACGCTACTCCCCTTACCAATATTGAATATGATCCTTGCTGAAATCAGAATTCTTATCCGTTGTCGCCGCCAACAATGCGCGTGGCTGGGGCCTGACTATCTGGCGATGGAATTTTCCACTCTCCTATGATATTCAATAAAAGTTTTAAATGTGGTTTCAACGGCTATGCGTTTCGTATATTTTCCATTAATAGAACATTTACAATCAACGAGCCCCAGGATAACAGCTTTGCATACAATGAAAACACTGAGAGCTAAAAACATCATGATCCTTATTTCTAGATTTTGAACTGTTAAGCTTTTTAGCGTAAGCGTTGTAATAATCATAGGCTATTTTATCGTTGCGGGATAAGTCATTTGAAAATACACTTCTAAACTCATCAATGCCGAAGCCAGTGCACATATAATGAAGAAACATAACGCAATACTGTCCGCAACACTCCGAATCTGGACCCTGATATTGAGTGGTGTTGTATCGAAAGAGTTTGCAGTTGCTTCGGAGTCATTTGAGATGCTGTGGGATGATCGGAGGGAGTCCGTAGCTATCGAAGAACCATTCGTGTCCATCTCGATCAACGTAGAGGGCGACCCAGTTGGCTCCTAGCTGCTTGAGGCCATCGGTATTAACCACAAGAGTTGTCGGTTCCGTCCACACCTTCGGGATACGATCCGCTGGGTACACTCCTATCTCGTGATTTTGAATATGCTGCAGAGCTCGTAGAATTTACAGGCTGTTCATAACAAGCCGCGGCAGAAAGTTTTTTTCGGAGACGCTTGGCCCGGTCTTCTTGCTCCGAAAGACCCACGTTCCACGTCGTGGTCGTCATATACTCCCACAAGGAGCTGTAGCGGTCTTGGTGACAAAGCCACTTCTTGATTCTTGTTGTATTATGCAAAGAACATTGATGTTTCACATTTTTGCGTAGCAGACCGTGGTATATGCAGAATTTTTCGATTGCAGGGAGATTACGGAATGCTGGTACTTCATCGTCTTCTTCCAAATTTATAATAAAGCATCCTGTGATATGTGCCAGGTACAACGATTTATCATTACCTCTTGTGAATATTCGGGTAGACCGAGCTGTAATTTTCTTCAGAATATTTTCAACATCATATCATCATAGGTGCCCTCACGCCACTCTATACCATGATGATTATTTTTCAGCTATTTGTTTTGTCGTTGTATGTGTGGCTGTAGCTCGCTATAGGAATGAGGTGTTGCCACAAGCCAGTGAGCATAAAAATCAGACTCAATCGAGATAACAGCAACTTCTTCCGGTATAATGTTGTTAAATTTGTCCTTTAACCCTGTATGTCAATCACGATATTCATTATGATACACGTTGTAATTCTTCAAAGCACTAGCGCATACTGAAGACTCAACCGCCTTATGCTGCGAGGTGACCGAAACGATTCGGTGCTATGTGTATAATGATTTTCGGATCAACCGCTGAAATCCACTATTACTTGTCTGGATGCGTCGATTTCCAGTACGTTATCATACTCCGCGTATACTATGCAATTAATGGTCGATGCTAGAGCTTCTTAAAAGGGTACTTCTATTCTGACACTGCCGTGCCTCACCAAATTCCAATGGTTGCTACTGTTGGCCGAGAGATCGGGGGTGAGTTCGAATGCAAACAGGCAATAGCCCAAACGGTAAGACATACGCGAAATACAATTGCCCTGATTGACAAAATGAATTCCCGTACCGGAAAACAAAGTATGGTAGGCATCCACGTACTGGTTGTCGTTTTGGAAGTCAGGTTGCAAAGGTTTGGACGGTATCTGTACACCGTCCGCGTACAACGAAAGATAATTGATACCGTCATTATCAAAGTTGAAGGGGTTTAATTTACGATCGCCATTAAAGGCCTTATTATTGACGAAGCCTATTATTATGCGGTTTGGCAGTTGACCCAGTATGACATTATCCAAAGTATCACCATACACGCCAGCGTGCTTGCTTTACCGCCACACGCCAGCGTGCTTGCTTTAACCTCTACACGGGTCAGCCAATATTTTGCGGTTGCTTTAGAAAGAGCTCTTGCATGAGCTAAAAGCACACCAGACGCTATCTTAGCACGCCGTACGAGAAGCGATGCTTCCACTATACGAATACTGCAATCCGCTGAAGTCATGAGACAAAAGGCATTATTGGTGCGCACTAGTCGCAAACGCATTTCAACACCATTTATTAAAAATCTCCTGATTAAAGATGTCGCAATGAAGATGCCCCAGCAGATCCACTGTTTTTCCAACGCTCAAGAGCTCGCCGCGATTTTGAAGACCGATATTAGCGTCCGCAATATCATCCATTTTACCAGCTGTATCGTTATACCAGAGATCACTCGTAAGGTGGGAGGTCTTCGCACCAGCCCCATAATTTAACAATGTTTCAATGTATGCTAGGTATGCATAAGCCTTGTTAGGGGGTGATACAAGTTTTTGGTTCAAAAAAACATCGACCAGATTGAACATTGAATGTAGCAGGTTATTGATGGGGCCGGCTACGGCAGCAGCCGCTGCACCGTCCTTTGGTTTTATCCTTATATTTATTTGAACGCGTAAGCTCAGCATGGTATGGGCAAGATCGATATACTTATCACCCTGCTCAGGTACCACAAATTCAATAGGTGAATCATCGGTCAAGGATGAAATAGGTTTATAGTATACCCACTGTGTGCCCTCAATTGCAGTCTGAGTTGAAGGTAGCGTAAATAGTTCGAGCTCAGACTTCAAGCACTCGCACGAGTGGGCGTGTAGGAAAGCCATTTTTTCTTATATTGGGGAGACCGTTTTCAAGCAAAAATATCTGCGACAGTCCTCAGTGCCTTCTTCTTCTTTCCTTGGGTTTTTGCCCTTAACCTCTTCACCGATGATGTTTTGACGCTCCTCTTCCTCTTCTTCGTTGATGTAGATTTCTTTCTCTTCGCATCGATGTGACGTGCTGCGCTTCCACTAGCGGAATGTAACAATTTCATGATTTTATCTGGCTTATAACCGGACCCTTGCATGAGAGTATTAATTTTTTCTTCCGCTTTCCGCTTTAAATTCTGTCCTGATTCACGCAGACGCGTTTTAAAAGCATCTCTTGGTCTTATCCCGCTGTCTATTATGTCACCGGCTACATTGATACCCGAGCGCAGCGCTTCCTTACCAACAGCTCGCGCTCCTTGTTTTAATAATGGTATGATGCTACGAAAGAGCCCTCCGAGAAAGCTGCCAATACCGTGCCCGCGCTGATTCGGTGAACCGATGTATACGTGACTAATGCCACTATAGCTTGTCCTAGCACCACCACCACCAACCTGCGCTTCAAAGTGCTCACCGTAATAATCCATTTTTATCAATCGATGCGCTTGAATTGTAATTTCACCGTTAGCGTCCCATGCTTGAAGGGTGTCGGGGCTCCAAACTCATCCCTCATATCAATGTCAATTGTTTGGAAACCAGTGCACAGAAGAGGCACGTAGCGCGGTGGTGAGAAGCTTTTGATTTTCACAGATCCGTAATTGTAATTATCAGAGGCATCGGCTGATAAGACCCGTAGCAAAGGCGTCTGGACATCTCCTGTAATATAGGGCTCAAATATGTTGGTATAGACAAACAGCATATTGGGGATTCCATTGGTGAGGCCCGCTATTCGCTGTCCTATACACGTTGAACTGCTTTGCACAACGATCCCAACAGAATGCGTAAAGCCTAAAATTTTATTCAAGACCGGGGAAAAATAGAAAGAATGCTCCAGATTTGTACAGTCGTCACAGATGCGTGTTGCCGTCCATAACCGTTGCGTGTGCGCTGGAATCTCAAATGACCAGGCACACACAATATCTCGTTAATTGTTTCGAGAAGCATATCAACGTTATGGTACACGCCTGCTGGTACATAAACCCGATCTTCTGTAAAATCGATATCTGCGCCGCCGCTGGTAGGGTTCACAATGTTTGTTACGACGTGTATGAAATTTTGTTCGGCATCAGTAGGTGCGTGTAAAATTGTCATGGGTATGTGTATTTCGGCAGAGACACAGCCTAGTTACCGTGTAAAGACACTGGCTACGGTAAATGTGTGGTGTAACGAGTTGTCGTATTATCAGGATAATATTTCTTTTCTTATTAACAATACCAGCACCGCTTTGCACACGGTGCTCCAATTCACTGTTATCGGTATCACTGTAAAATTTGGAATGCTGTATGTCGCTGATCTCGGCATCGCCATCGCTGCTGCTGTGATCGCTCTGTCTTTCTTGCATAGTTGAGTTAGCCCTGGAATTCAACCATAATTCCTGATTCCCGACAAATTCCCTCGGCGTTTGAATTGATTTTAAAAATTTTGCGAAAGCCTCGCGACCAATTGGTTTGGCGGCTTTTCTCGCGGACATGGCATCGTTCACGAGATCAACAATATTTGAGTTCTTGATCTCTCTTCCGTCCACGGAAACAACACCTGCTAAATTCCAAGAGAAATTAGTTGGTGCTGCATCATGTAAGCGTCTCAGCAGATGTTTTGCTTTGCCGCGAAATTTCAACGGTACACTTTCAATTATGATGGAATCATTCATACGCGTGAGACCTTGTTCGATTTTTTCTTAATTCTGGGTGATTGGTTCCTGCTTTAAGAGAGCAAGATGTTGCTGAGCTCGTTCACCGTCGGCAAAATCGAGGTAACGCTGCAGCACAGATAAATACGCGGCCCACTTTTGCCGCTCGTCTTTGTATGAATCGGAATTCAAAATCTCGTTCATCTCAATGTCTAGTCTGCTTAGAGTGGAACCAATAGCTCGTGCTGCTGGAGATGGGGCATCTTCATGGCCAAAAAGCGTCTGAGGATAATTTGGGGCACGCCACTTTGATAAATTCTCAGCTGGTACGAGCACCATTTTCTTCGCATGTTCCATTATCAACGACCGCCAATGAGAATGGAGAGAACGGTGCCCAATATTGGTGCCAGCAAAAGTGGTAAGAAGCCGCCGTTCTGGACGACAAAGCGTTTCTCGCTCTTCCAGCAGCCTTTTTTCGCTGCTAAACGTCGAAGAACAGTAGTTTTTCCGCTGTTCAGGCTTCAAACGTACATTGCCGCGAAGAACGTTTAACGCGCATTCACAAATAGACCGTATTATTTGGGGATCCGCTTTACGCAAAACAGCCTCTCGCTGCTCCTTATTGAGATGCTGAAGGGCTTGCAATACTGCAACGTGCTTCCTGCAGAGAGGTGATCCTCTGCGAGCCATTACAATCATAGAACTGGCAGCTCCCCGCTCGTGGCACCACTTTTTAACTTTTTTCGCGGTATGTAAACGAAATGATGAGGGTCATCGGGAAAAATGGCGGTCCGAAATCTACAATTATCTGGAGTGGATTGTTTCAAATCAAGTAACAAATAGCCATGTGGCTTGGACGTGGCATCATGATAAACCTCTTGTAAAAACCGAGGGTTTTCCGGATACACCTGGCGTGCAAGATGCTGTATTTGAGCACGATCACGAGGATTCTTGAAAACAACTATATAGTTAGCATTCAGCGAAATATACCTCTGTCCGGGGCCTTGGTGGAATAAGTTTTGCGTAATTAAAATTACGCTTAAATTCTTGTGGTGACTGCCCTTGGTAAATAGATCGACAACACTATTGTTCGATGCTTCATGCATTAAATCATCGATAATAACGAGTTTAGCCCGTTAATCGTTTGCATAATCTGCAGCTTGAGGCAGACCCTCGTGAAATTCGATTGAAGCACCATATTCCACGTATGCTGACTGCCACTCAGAGTAATGAAAAATGATTCTTTGAAATGGTTAACTACTCATTTGCGCAATGAATTTTAAAAACTTTTTCACAAAATACGTTTTACCACAGCCCGTGGGGCCACAAATCATCGATATCCAGGGATGCTTCCACCGCGTATCCGTTTTACAGAATGACCGAAAATTTTCCTGCTCAGTCTGTTTAATAAGATTTGTTAATTGAGAAATCAGGTAGACAAAATTATTCAACATGCAAATTTTTATTAGCCAATCACAAATTTCTTTTGCTCAACAAAACTTTTACTATTCTTTATCATTAGCAGAATGTAGATATATTAAAGTATCTATCTAGTTATAATAGCCGTATGGTAAGGACGTGTATGTCCCATCGGACCGCCGTTTTACACTCGACGGCTTACACTTTTTTTCGGGACGCGTGACGACCTGGTGAAGTTCTGTACGCCGAATCGCATCATACTCTAATAAAATAGGCTCGTTTGTCTCTCCAATTATATACGCACGTATAGAGTGGTAGTAGATCAAAGAGCTATTTACAAAATTAAGCGTTATACCTTTAACCCTGCACACCTCTTTTTTCGAACCATTGGGGCGTCGAACAATAAAAGAATAAAATTTTGGGCCTCCAGACATAAACGATTCAATGTAGCTACCCTCCCCGTGCTCTCTAAGCTCGTCCGTTAGGTCACTCAGAAGCTGCCCGATCGGCGGCTCGTATTCGTTAGGGTCTTTTTTCGTTACATAAATACAAGAGTCGGTATCACAATATAGCGCGAGACGGTCCAATTTTTCGAGATAACTGTATAATTTCAATCGCGCCTGAGCCGTGGTGTATGCGGCAACAACAGCGTTAGCAATAGGGTATGATTCTACAGCCTCCTCGGTCTTGATATAATTAACGTACAATATTTGATTAAAATGTATTTATTACCAGTGTACAGCATTGCTTTATACTGATCCCCCCCCTTTCCCAGTAAGGCCGGGGCTGCAGCCCGCACCCTACACCTTTTCCATTCTGTATCGCAATTCTGCCGAGAGTGAAGGGAAAACTGCAGAAAAACCTTCACTGATACAGACGGTAAACTCTACCTAAGCGTCCGTCAGTAGCAATGTGAGCACGCTCTAGCACGACTATCGTCGGTCGGTTAGGTAGTTACCTCCTCCATTGCGATCCAGTGAGCCAGTCGCTTGAACAGTTAGGTGAACCACCATCCGAGCGATAAGAACCGCGTTGGCAGGCCCCACCAAAACCGTACAATTAACCGCCCACTCATCGCAATGAGGTATTTGGGATTCCATTATTTTACGGTGGGGTCCCAACCCACCGGGATTGCAGCTGATGAACACTTAAAAAATTAGAATATTTTTCACCGGTGTTGCCGGGGTTCGAACCCGGGTCCCGCGGATTACGAGACCCGCGCTCTAGCCACTTGGCCACTGCTCTCCCTTAAAATTATACAATATTTGATTATTAATAGGCAGTATTCCTGTGATTTCGTACTCTGGATTCGCCAATAGTTCCATAAGTTTCTTGCGGGTCGAGACTATTACGGTTTGCGGTAAGTTTTCACGCTGGCCGAATTTTCCCCAGAATGAGTTCAAGCAGAGTTTAGCTACGGAGCGTAATCCCGGGTTCTTTTCTATATTGTTACGATTTAACTTAACGCCCTCGGACCTCTTGAATGTGTCCATGTATCGTTCTTTTAAAGGTTCGTCTTGCAAACAGTTTTCGGGCCAACCGCTTGCTTCCCGTTTAATTTTCAGAAACGTATTGATTTAATCTGCAAATAGCCCGCCCTCACCCGTATCGCGATTGAACTGCGTGACTTCATACTGCCAAATTTCTATTACACGCAGTACTTTGTACCCGCACAAAACAGCTTTTCGCACCTCATCGATAACCCACGTACCCTGAAAAGCACGTTCAGCCGGATCTTCATGCACGCAGTTTTCCTGACTCATAATTTCAGAGCAGCTACGACAAAGAGCGAATAGCAGGCGATGATGCATACATACGGGCAATACCGGGTGATAGAGATTGCGCGGCGGTAGCACAACACATTTTACGAGACCCTCTATGCGCGAAAGATCAGTATTGTCGGGACCCGTTAGTTCCATACACTCATCGCCCACGTAAACTTTTGGATGACCGACGGGATATTTACCGAACTTACAGATATACGCGTACAATGAACAAATGTCGACGTAGCGTATCCCTTCACCCGCTTTTACATCATATAGCGTGATGATATTTTCGGTACGACCACCAAAGAACGCTTCACGCGGGTTTAACGGCTCTATGCAAGCTAGAGGATGATTCCGCACGAATGCGGCCATTTCCTCATTTGCTTTCATCATTCGATCGTACTCGCATTCCTAAATTTCATTCAAAACATGACCACCGGCTCGGAATTTATCGGCTATTGCTTTGGTTCTTTCAAAACGCTTATTCATTGATACACCGTCGGTCTGTTTTTTTATCTCTATTCACGAGAAAACATTTCGGGCATCCGTGCCAATAACAACTGTGAAACTGCAATACATGCTTACTGGCAAGACTTTCATACTAACCATCTACCAGCAAATTCTGTGGTAATCTGAATTCGTGGGAGCGACCGGCGTGTACAATCGGGTGACCAAGGTATTGCTCCATCCAAACAAGCCATGAGACGGCTTTTTTGACTGTCTATGAGCCCATCTATACCCTGTAGATGGAACAATACCTATAGTATCATCTTTCAGAAAGTTTTTTCGGTAAACGCGAAAACAAGCTGATGCGGTAGTAGTACTCTCGTCAAACGGGCAAACACGACCACTAGATATGAACATATCCCGAAAAACCATACAAGCACGTCTCAATATTGTGACATCCATCGTGCAATAGCTAACAATTTCTTTCGAAAAATCAAATACGTAACGCTGGTCTTTTAATTTGTGATACCATTCCAAAAAACACTCGCGTTCCTCTGTGCGCATTGTATCGACCGAGTAGAACTCTACGGCCGGTAGCTCCCCTACATAATTTTAATTTTCAGGCCTGTTAAAGAGGTGGGGAAATGTACCTTTTCCAGCTATGTCTGAGAGGCCGAAAGCTTTCGGGAGTGCAGACAGCGGCATATGGAAATAATGTAGGCTGTCAAGAAATATGAGTTTTTCGATACGCATGCTAATAATATTTGTACCGTTTAAGATCAGTGTGGGCAGCTGCGTTTTTTTCCCTCGATTAGATAGCGTAGAATAAACTGCACGTCAAAGCCACCCACGTTATGCGCTGTGCAGATTGTATGTGAAAAACCCTTTACCTGCTGCATAGCTAATTCGACAAGCTGCGCGACAGGATTTTCCCGGAAAATAAACTCGTGCACACCGCAGCTTTTGCACGACTGAACAAGTGTGCCGTCATTGCAACAGTCTTGACATACACGCTGAGCTACGCAAAGATTTGGGGTGTGCACGAATGTACTTGGGTCCCCCTTCACAGGCGTACACTGCTGTGTTTCAAAATCGTAAAAAATGAAAAGAATTTTTCGTTTATCAGCCTGCTTAGCACGAGTCGGATTCATAAAACACAGATGGTTATATGGTCGCTCGGTCTTTCACGTATTGCAAAAACTTATACCGCATTGGTGTTTCTTTTTTTTTGCAGAGGTTTGATCGTTCTAAAGCAGCTATGACGGCATTTGATTGATCGACAGACACGACTATTTTTATGTTTCCGAAAACATCCGGTGCCGAAAAAGTGGCGATTGCATGCCACGCATTTGATTGTATCGGTAACGGGAGAAGGTGGGCCCTACGACCACGAGGGCATTTTTTTGAGCATCCATGTTCGTGTTGACGATTGAATCATTTATTGCACAATGTACAGAAATCTCGACTACCGACAGCTGCTCTTAAATTTCAAATCGGCTTGAAATGATGGGAGCGCTCGTAATATAATATATAAAGCGTATGTTCAACTGCCCCGACGGCATCTAAGACTCTTTGTGTACCGTCAAACAAGGGCTCCTCACCGCGTCCCAGTGTTGAAAACTCGTAAACTATGATCGCAATACCGTCTTGCAATAAAAAATTTTGATAACGTGCAATTTCGCGCATACCGCATCCGCGTGTCGGTATGCTCACGCCTGCTGCCCGAGTAAGTTCTTCTGCTTCTTCTCTTTGTACCGATCTATGAGCTTTTCTGATGCTCTACCAGCGCTTGTGCAGATTTCCCGATCGAATTTGCCCCCTCGCCGCGTATGCTCGTGCAGCCACCAATGAACGTGGTAAGCATAAATAATCAGTGTTCGGTAATGTCAAAATAGATCGTTTCGCCACACCCTCATATGATTACCCCTTTCTACCCGTTCCCTCGACACCGCGGACAACACAAGTCGCGATACGGCTTGTATCGTCAATATTGAAATCGCTTAAGCTTTGCGCGATGCTACTTATGAGGTGCCAAATATCCTCGAAAGAGTAGTCTCGCCAGGACGAAAAGACAACCATACAGGGCCGTGGGCTAATCCGCTTGCAGCGAACGTTATACCTACGTAGTCGATCCCCTCGCATGAAGCCGTGATATGCGTAAGGAGATCGCGAAAGGCTCCTTCGAGCCAGTTTAACACAGAGGCGCTGGAGCGTGGTTGACGTATTCGTGTGGTGGTTTCACGGCCGCGAAGTTTGAATTGTTTGAAATACCGGGAATAATCTTCTATAATGTCGAATCGTTAACCTGTATTGTGAGTATGAAAAACGATAATTATTGTTATTATTATTATTATTGGTACCTCATGCGAAGCTTGCGGTATCTATATAAAGCCCATTCATTATTGTCAGGAACGAAGCCTATTGAGTAACCTACGATACACAATCACATGCCTCAATTTTCATTGAATAAAAAAATACATCCATGCAGATTTGATTTTGTACATGCAGATGAAAAAATCAATAATTACCAGACATATAATCCTCCTGGGCAAAATCTTGATACTGTTGATCAGTCTGTTGGAAAGGCAGTGTGTTTGCCTCCTCCTCCAGGTGTACGAGATACTCGTCACACAAACCAAGCTGATTTTCGGGCCATTAATGGATGCTTTCTTGGAGAGGGTATGGTCAGCCTCCCAGTCTTCATTTTCTTGTGGTCAAACTATCCTCTCTTCTTCTTTATTATCAGCTTGGAAAAAGAGATTTTTTTTCGGGGATGACGTTTGACTATCATCATTATCTTCAGAATTCAACGATATGATGGAAAACTTCATTTGCTTTTGCAACCCCGAAAGACCAGCTATTGCAATATCTGAAGGCTCTGATGCATCATTAGTACCGCCTTGCCCGTTTTCTTCAGTTTTTTATTATCACTGTTAAAATAAATAAGCTCCATTTTATTATTTTAAATCATAGGAACTTATAGAGCGATACTCATATATAAAAGGCATTCCACGCCATTGACAAAATGTAAGATTTTTGTTGAGAGTGGACAACTTTTCGACCGTTCGAAATGGCGTGGAATGCCTCATATATTGAAGTCTTGTTACTCACGTGAGACGGGCGTATCTGCTTTCAAAACTGTCTCGGCGTTATGCTGCACTTCAATTATTTTAGAATTTTCCACTGTGACAGCTGCTCTTATCATTTCATCCTCCTCATCAGCTGCAGCATCAAAAAACGCCCGATAATCTGGTTTAAGTAATGAACACCCATGAATCAGTTGATCATCGCTCGTTAAGATGATTGGCCGATGATTATTGAAGAACTTATTTACCCAATAATATATAAATTATTTAATGCATGAATACTTACTGCGTATTTCAGTAGCAAAACCATCCGTGCATTGAGCATTATGAAGACCTCACCGTTGCCACTCCTCAAACATACACGTGAACATGCGTAGCCCTTTGAATACACCCCGCGTATACGCCCTAACGATTACACGCAGAGGTGTCCACCAAAGCACATATTTAAGACGACTTATGAGAGCGTTCTCAGGCAAATGTAATTGCGCACACCACTGATTATTACACCGTCTGCGTAACTGAGAGGTGCGCAGTTTTACCATACGCGCAATGTTCAAAATACACTCGAAAAAAATAATATTATTGGCCATTGCAAGGCACGAGAGCGGAACAATAGTTATGTAGCACGATCAAAAAAGAACTAACAAGCTCGGGTTTTTTCAAAACAAATATAATATTCTTATATAAGAACGGCTATATCTGCATCTGTGTGTGTGTGTGCAGATCACATTTGTTTTTGTGCTGATTTTGCATTTTTCGAAGATGCGGTCGAATCCTTATGTATGGATTAACGCGTATAAGCGCACCATTCCATGTATAATATAATAAAAATAAGAAATGATTTAAAACTTTGTGCGAAAAAATGAAAAACGGAAAAGCGTGTGAATAAATAAAAAATAAATTAAAATTGCGTACAAACAAATAGTATTAAAAAAAATCATCGCCCGAAAATTATAATAGTGGAAAAAACATTGCGCGCAAATAATAAAAAATAATCAATTAAATAATAATAATAATAATAATAATAATAATAATAATAATAATAATAATAATAATAATAATAATAATAATATTTTTTTTTTTCACAGGGGGGAAAATGCCTTTACGCACTGTCGGGAGCGATGGCTTACCTCCCCGTGTGTCGGACTCCTCCGAAGAGACTACCGACTAAAACCCCCCTCCCTGTATCTCCCCGGAACCGCGTTAGCATTACTTCGGGGTGGCGCCATTAGTTGTTTTGAACGCCCCTTAGAGCGTTCCTTCCTCCAAAACCCTCTTTTTCCGACGGAGGAGAGCTTTCGCGAAGGAAGTGACCTTCGTCCAAGTTTCATCGTCCAGGAGCCTAACTCCGATAATATTTTCCGGAGTTATGCTCCCGAACTTTTCCTCCAATGGTGCCCTCCACACGTTCCATTCTTCGCATTCGAAGAATGTGTGGAAGGCATCGTCTCTGGGGGATCCGCAGGATATGCAGCACGAGTCCGGCACTTTACCCATTCTGTACAGATAAGACCGGAAATACCCGTGCCCCGTCAGCAATTGTGTGAGGTAATAATTCACCTCACCATGCTGACGGTTTATCCAGGTGTCCAAGCGAGAAATGAGTCTCGCTGTCCACATGGCCCGTGGATCCTCGTCCCATCTTTCTTGGCAGGCCTGCATGCTGCGGGACCTGGCAAGCGCATTTCGTCTCTTCCTCTCTTCCTCATCGGGAAGGCCCTGGTGGACGAACTTCCACTCCTGGGCGAAGAGGTCAATTGGCATGACCCCGGCTATCACTAGCGCAGCCAGCTCTGAGACCGTGCGGTAAGAGCAGGCAATACGGAGGGCCCCTCTCCACCGCACTCCGGCCATACGCTTCCGGTATTTTTCAAACCGGAGCGCATTAGCCCAGACTTCGGTGCCGTAGAGCATTATGGACTCGGCCGTGCGTAGCAGAAGGTGACGCTTGCAGGGCAGAGGACCGTCAATGTTTGCCATTACCCTGCTCAGCAGCGTCGTCACTGCCGCAGCTTTGTCCGCTCTCGATATTATTTCTTCCCCGAAGGTGAGCCGAGAATCGAGCTTCAACCCCAGGTACTTTACCGACACCTTTGTCTGGACCGTCGTCTCTCCTACCTGCATATCCCTCAAAAGCGGAATATGTTTTGTGGTTAGGAGCATGATCTCAGTTTCCGCTAGCGCTAGCTCCAAGCCGTGGTCTTCCATCCAGGAGTGGACCCGACGCATTACCTGGTTGAGTTTCATCTGCGCTGCCTCTACGGTGCGCGCAATGATAATAGCGGCCACGTCATCCGCCTACCCAACCAGAAAAGAACTCTCGGGCATCTTTATCCGGAGAATCCCGTCAAAAAAGGCATTCCAAATGTCGGGACCCAATATGGATTCTGCTTTTGTGAAGCAGCTATCGAGGTCTCGGATCTCGAGCCGTGACTTCGAGACCAATTCCTCAATGCTGCCGTCCTTCCCAGCTGCGACCTTGAGAGCTTCTACTAGGTGCGCAACTAAGTTTCCGGGTTTTTTTGACCTATAAAAAATCGAAAATTTCAAGACAAATACAAAAAATGGTTTATTCGAAGTATTGTCCCTCGCTATTTACACATTTTTCCCTCTCTCTCGCAATACATAAATCCCGCGACGATAAAAAGACGCGTCTTTGGACCGAAACCATTCGTCCAACCAATTTTGTACTGCATCATAATTGGCCAAGTGTAGTCCACCCAAGCCATGCGCCATCGACCGGAACAAGTGATAGTCTGAAGGGGCCAGGTCTGGCGAATACGGTGGGTGCGGTAGCAGATCCCACTTCAGTGTTTTTATGGTGTCCTGGACGATGGAACTGCGACGGCACGGAGCGTTGTCGTGCTGCAATATCACACGTTCGTGTCTCGTGTCCCATTCTGGCCGTTTTTCGAGCAATGCGTGGCTCAAATTAATTAGTTGTTGTCGGTAGCGATGCCCATTGACAGTTGCGCCCGGTTTCAGCAGCTCATAGTACACGATTCCTTTCTGGTCCCACCAAACGCAGAGTCGATGTGGACTCTTCGCCAAGTGAAAGCCACGATTTTCTGCGTTTGGGATTCTCGAAATATATCCACTTTTCATCGCCAGTAACAATTCGATGCAGGAAACTCTTTCTGTTCTGCCGCAAAAGCAAAATTTCGGAAGTGATTCTTCGATTTTCCATTTGTCTCTCAGTCAACTCATGCGGCACCCACTGTCCTTCCTTATGAATTTTTCCCATTGCGTGCAAACGTTTCGAAATACATTGCCGCGTCACATTTAATGCCTCGGTGAGTTGATCTTCTGTTTGAGTGTCATCTTCATCCAATAACGCTTGCAGATCGGCGTCCGCAAATGTTTGCGGTCTTCCCGAGCGCTCCTTGTCCCCAGTCTGAAAATCGCCACTTCTGAACCACTTGAACCAATCTTCACACGTTGTTTTTGATGGTATATGTTCGCCGTAGGCCTCTGCGAGTAACCGACGTGCTTCAGCTGCTGTTTTTTTTTAGGTTAAAGCAGAAAAGCAATGCTTCCCGCAAATGCTGTTTATTTGGCATAAACGTTGACATTTTCGAGGTTAGAAAAAAGGTCGTTGTGTTGCGATATTTCTTTATATTACGATTGGGTATTCTTGACAGATGTCCAAGCTACGAAGACATTCAATTTCAGATTCGTATGCCGACTACATGTGTCGCTAGCGCCATCCATGTGTGAAACCCGTAAACTTAGTTGCGCACCCAGTATAAAAGCAGCTCTTGAATCGGCCGATGAGTTCCGCAGCTCGAGCAGGACTCCTCCTGCTCGTGTGCGCCGGATCGACTGTACATCAGCTCCGTGGGCTTCGGGATTCGCCTTTTTGAGGTCAACGTTGAAGATCTCCGCATAGGTTTTACCCTCTGCCGGTTTCAGCGCAATCGCCTCCGGTTTACTCGGGCGCGATTTCTTGGCCGCAGCTGTTGTCTTATGAGGCGTATTTGCGGGCCTGCTGACTTGAAGGGCCGGCGCGACGCTTTCGTTGCCAGCTTTTTTCCTTTTTTCTTGCCTTCTTGCGCTGGACTCCCGTCCAGGCCAGGGGGTACAAGCCACCATAGTAAATGCTAAGGCAAAGTTGCGCTGGTGGCGCCTCTAGTAGACGGGCCCCGAACTAATGCCTATGACATATATATATATAAATATATATAGATATATATAAAGGTTAACCCCTACTCTACGACCCAAAGCAGGTTTATTATTATTATTACTTCATATTAAATGTTCCAGGATACAAAAATATAATAAAAATACCAGTATATTTGTGTTGCAATATATTTCAAACATTTCGTATAAATATTAATCTGAATATATGAATATTTAGAACATTCATTTTTACACATCGAGATATTTAACAAGCTTTTATATAAAAAACCAACTTAACAAATTTCTTTGTATTCGCGTATCACATGAAATTAATTAGTTATAACTTTGCAAAGTTTTAACCGTACGATCAGTTTTCACATCGCAAATTTAATGAGCGTTTTTATAAAAAAACAAAATTAACAATTCTTTTTCTGTTTGCGTATCACATAAAATTCATCAGTTGTAACTTTGCAAAGTTTTAACCATACAATCAGTTTTTACATCGCAAATTTAACGAGCGTTTGTATAAAAAAACCAAATTAACAATTCTTTTTCTGTTCGCGTATCACGTAAAATTTATCAATTGTAACTTTGCAAAGTTTTAACCATACAATCAGTTTTTACATCACATATTTAACAAGCTTTTGTATAAAAAACAAACTTAACAATTATTTTTCTGTTCCTGTATCACATTAAATTCATCAGTTATAACATTGCAAAGTTCTAACCATACAATCAGTTTTTACATCACATATTTAACAAGCTTTTATGTAAAAAACAAACTTGACAATTCTTTTTCTATTCGCGTATCACATAAAATTAATCAGTTGTAACTTTGCAAAGTTTTAACCATACAATCAATTTTTACATCACATATTTAACGAGCTTTTACATAAAAAAATAAAAGTAACAATCCTTTTTGTATTTGCATCGAGTTTTTCTGGAAAAGAATTCCAAACCGTTTTTCAATCAATCGATTCATTAGTCTATGAGTGGAAATATCATTTTGCTTTTATCTAAGCTTTTAATAATACGGACAAATAGACAAATAATACGGACAATCTGTGCTCAATTTCTCTGTCCTTTTAAAAGTAATATTTTTGGTCCAAACATAGTATTTAACATTTTAATGTTCGGCACCAAAACGATAGTTATATTATAGGTTTTCTATTACGGAGAAACGTCTCACGAAATTTACTCTGCAGCTGCAGCGCAGTAACTTTAAATAAGAATGTGAGTTTTATATATAAATAAGACCTGACTAAGATATTAGTTTAAAGTATTAAACAAAGATAAGAAAATTACCTGGAAGGTACAGAGTCGGAATTGCAGTGTTGCTAAGTTTTTTCGCCAACATATATTTTTGTTCAAAGTGAGCTGAACACAAACGTCGATTTGTTATCTGTACTGAAAAAACGCTCAGCAGCTCAGGATTACCGCTTGCAGCCACCCACTTCGAAAACCGATCAAACTCAGTCATAGGATTTGGGAATTTGAAGAAGCATGGAGCCGTCAACGAACATCCCACTACGTAACACTTCTTCGGTATAGCTGTTACAAATAATAAGTAAAAAGAATTTTTTTAGGTCCATAATACTTATAAAAATTGTGCAGTCCACTTTCAATACCACATATTTGCGAAAATAAATAAATATTCTGTTAAGAATTCAACTTAGGTCAAAATACGAGAAGAGGTTAGGTTGATGACAGAACGGCATATATTTACCTTGCTTCGGTGAAGATGAAAATGATTATTACAACGATCGCCCAATACTATGCACTTGTCTTTTCTGCAAACTGCACAATATATTTGCAAAAAGATAACAAAAAACGGCCGAAAAAAACATTACGACAGACCAGGGATCGGCAAAAAAAAATTACCATTTTCCATTTTTCAATTGACGAAAAATCAATAATTTAAAAAGATGAAATACCAATTGATGAAAAATTAAAATTATACGAAATTTTATTTTCAATTATCCAAAAAATCGGTAATTGGTCGAAAAATAATATCAATTACCCACCAATGCTTAATGGGAAAAAAAAGTTCCTATTATGCAAATAATCAGTAATTGGTCCAAAAATAATATCTATTACTCAGAAAATAAGTAATTGGTTTGAACATATTTTCAATTATCCGAATAATCGACAATTGGTCAAAAAATAATATCGATAATCAGAAAATGGGTAATTCGTTGGAAAAATATTCTCAATTACCCGAATAATTGTCAATTGATCGAAAAATAATGTCAACTTTTCAGAAAAATGGGTAATTGCTTTAAAAATATTCTCAATTACCCGAATAATCGTCAGTTGATCGGAAAATAATGTCGATTTTTCGGAAAAATGGGTAATTGGTTTAAAAATATTCTCAGTTACCCGAATAATCGTCAATTGGTCAAAAAATAATGTCGATTTTTAAGAGAAATGGTTAATTGGTCCGGGAATATTCTGAATTACCCGAGTAATCGTCAATTAGTCGAAAATAATGAAATACCAAGTAATTAACTTCTCGCTTTTTGAGATGTCCAGGTTGACCGCTGCGTATTTTTCGGAGTCCAGGTTGACAGCTTCGTAGATGTCGGCGTCCAGGTCGACCGCTACGTAGTTTTCTGTGTCCAGATCGACAGCTTCTTAGTTGTCGGTGTCCAGGTCGACCGCTGCGTAGTTTTCGGTGTCCAGGTCGACCGCTGCGTAGTTGTCGGCGTCCAGGTCGACCGCTACGCAGTTTTCGGTGTCCGGGTCGACAGCTTCGTAGTTGTCGGTGTCCAGGTCAACCTCTGCGTAGTTTTCGGTGTCGAGGTCGACAGCTTCGTGATTTTCTGTGTCCAGGTCGACAGCTTCGTAGTTGTCGGTGTCCAGGTCAATCGCTGCGTAGTTTTCGGTGTTCAGGACGACCGCTGCGTAGTTGTCGGCGTCCAGGTCGACAGCTTCGTAGTTGTCGGTGTCCAGGTCGACCTCTGCGTAGTTTTCGGTGTCCAGGTCGACAGCTTTGTGATTTACTGTGTCCAGGTCGACAGCTTCGTAGTTGTCGGTGTCCAGGTCGACCGCTCCGTAGTTTTCGATGTCCGGATTGACCGCTGCGTAGTTGTCGGCGTCCAGGTCGACCGCTACGCAGTTTTCGGTGTCCAGGTCAACAGCTTCGTAGTAGTCGGTGTCCAGGTCGACCTCTGCGTAGTTTTCGGTGTCCAGGTCGACAGCTTCGTGATTTTCTGTGTCCAGGTCGACAGCTTCGTAGTTGTCGGTGTTCAGGTCGACTGCTGCATAGTTTTCGGTTTTCAGGTCGACCGCTGCGTAGTTGTCGGCGTCCAGGTCGACAGCTACGTAGTTTTCGGTGTCCAGGTCGACAGCTTCGTGGTTGTTGGTGTCCAGTTCGACCTCTGCGTAGTTTTCGGTGTTCAGGTCGACAGCTTCGTGATTTTCTGTGTCCAGGTCGACAGCTTCGTAGTTATCGGTATCCAGGTCGACCGCTGCGTAGTTTTCGGTGCCCAGGTCGATCGCTGCGTAGTTTTCGGCATCAAGGTCGACCACTACGTAGTTTTCGGTATTCAGGTCGACAGCTTCGTAGTTGTTGGTGTCCAGGTCGACAGCTTCGTAGTTGTCGGTGTCCAGGTCGACCGCTGCGTAGTTTTCGGTGTCCAAGTCGACAGCTTCATGATTTTCGGTGTCCAGGTCGACCGCTGCGCATTTGTCGGCGTCCAGATCGACCGCCACGTAGTTTTCGGTGTCCAGGTCGACAGCTTCGTAGTTGTCGGTGTTCAGGTCGACCGCCGCGTAGTTTTTGGTGTCCAGGTCGACCGCTGCGTAGTTGTCATCGTCCAGGTCGACCGCTACGTAGTTTTCGGTTGTCGGGTCGACAGCTTCGTAGTTGTTGGTGTGCAGGGCGACCGCTGCGTAGTTTTCGGTGTCCAGGTCGGCCACTGCGTAGTTGTCGGCGTCCAGGTCGACCACTACGTAGTTTTCGGTGTCCAGGTCGACAGCTTCGTAGTTTTAGGTGTCCAGGTCTACCGCTACGTAGTTTCCGGTGTCCAGGTCGACATCTTCGTAGTTGTCGGTGTCCAGGTCAACCGCCGCGTAGTTTTTGGTGTCCAGGTCGACCGCTACGTAGTTTCCGGTGTCCAGGTCGACCGCTACGTAGTTTTCGTTTTCCAGGTCCACAGCTTTGTAGTTTTCGTTTTCCAGGTCGACAGCTTTGTAGTTGTCGGTGTCCAGGTCGACTGCTGCGGAGTTTTTGGTGTTTGGGTCGACCGCTCTGTAGTTTTCAGCGTTCAGGTCGACCGCTACGTAGTTTCCGGTGTCCAGGTCGACAGCTTTGTGGTTGTCGGTGTCCAGGTCAACCGCCGCGTAGTTTTTGGTGTCCAGGTCGACAGCTTCGTAGTTGTTTGAACCTAGGTTGACACCTTTATAGTGATTGGTTCCCAGGTCGACCGTTCCGTAGTGTAAGATGTTAAGATGGACCGATTCGTAGTTTTCGGTGCTTAAGGCTTATATTTAGGTTTTATTTCCAGTTTACTCGAAGAAAATATATTTATCGATAGATAAATCATTCCAGCTTGTGTTTAATTTAGCAAAATACAATCATTCACTTATCAAATAACTAAATTATCAATTCGTTGTCGTAAATTTATTGAAAGAGAGAGGTAAGTACGAATTAGTATTAAAATTACTATCATTATCATTATCGTTGATGTTGTTGTTGTTGTTGTTGTTGTTGTTTTGGTTATCAAGGTTTTCCTAAGAATTTTCTTATGAAATTTTTTTTTACTATATCTGCTTCAGCGGAAATTCTCATCCGTCGTAAATTTCCGTACTTCGTGATGAAATAAAAATCTGAATTAATTAAGCAATATCCGGCATGCTATAAGCGATAATGATTAATAATCACATGGCCCAAAAGTCATTAACAAATTGTTTAAACTATTGTGAAAGCAATTTCTTGAAAAATGATAAACAATGCTCAATAATTAGTATTGGTCGTTGTTGTTTATAGCATGCCAAATATTGCTGAATTTCTTCAGATATTCATTCGATCACGAAGTACGAAAATTTCAAACAGATGAAATTTTTCGCTGGAGCAGATATAGTAAAAAAAATTTTCTTGGAAAATTCTTGGGAAAACCTTGATAACCCAAACAACAACAACAACAACGATAATGATAATAATAATAATAATAATAATAATTTATACTAACCTCTTTCTTCCAATAAATTTGCGACACTGAATTGATAATTTAGGCATTCGATAAGTGAATAATTGTATTTTGCCACATTAAACACAAGCTGGAATGATTGATCTATCGATAAAGATATTTTCTTCGAGTAAACTGAAAATCAAACCTAAATATAAGCCTAAAGCACTGAAAACTACGAAGCGGTCCATCTTGACATCTTACACTACGTAGCGGTCGACCTGGACACCGAAAACTACGTAGCGATCGACCTTGACGTCGACAACTACGCAGCGGTCGACCTGGACACCGAAAACTATGCAGCGGTCGACCTAAACACTGACAACTACGAAGCTGTTAACCTGGACACCGAAAACTACGTAGCGGTCGACCTGGACGCCGACAACAACGCAGCGGTCGACCTGGACACCAAAAACTACGCAGCGGTCGACCTGAACACCTAAAACTACGCAGCGGTTCACCTGGACACCGACAATTACGAAGCTATCGACCTGGACACCGACAACTACGAAGCTGTCGACCTGGACACCGAAAACTACGTAGCAGTTGACCTGGACACCGACAACTACGGAGCTGTCGACCTGGACACCAAAAACTACGCAGAGGTCAACCTGAACACCGATAACTACGAAGCTGTCGACCTAGACACCAAAAACTGCGTAGCGGTCGACCTTGACGCCGACAACTACGCAGCGGTCGACCTGGACACCAAAAACTACGCAGCGGTCGACCTGGCCACCGACAACTACGAAGTTGTCGACCTGGACACAGAAAATCACGAAGCTGTCGACCTGGACACCGAAAACTACGCAGAGATCGACCTGGACACCGACAACTACGAAGCGGTCGACCTGGACCCCGAAAACTGCGTAGCGGTCGACCTGGACGCCGACAACTACGCAGCGGTCGACCTGGACACCGAAAACTACGCAGCGGTCGACCTGGCCACCGACAACTACGAAGTTGTCGACCTGGACACAGAAAATCACGAAGCTGTCGACCTGGACACCGAAAACTACGCAGAGGTCGACCTGGACACCGACAACTACGAAGCGGTCGACCTGGACCCCGAAAACTGCGTAGCGGTCGACCTGGACGCCGACAACTACGCAGCGGTCGACCTGGACACCGAAAACTACGCAGCGGTCGACCTAGACACCGACAACTACGAAGCTGTTGACCTGGACACAGAAAATTACGAAGCTGTCGACCTGGACACCGAAAACTACGCAGAGGTCGACCTGGACACCGACAACTACGAAGCTGTCGACCTGGACACCGAAAACTGCGTAGCGGTCGACCTGGACGCCGGCAACTACGCAGCGGTCGACCTGGACACCGAAAACTACGCAGCGGTCGACCTGGCCACCGACAACTACGAAGTTGTCGACCTGGACACAGAAAATCACGAAGCTGTCGACCTGGACACCGAAAACTACGCAGAGATCGACCTGGACACTGACAACTACGAAGCGGTCGACCTGGACCCCGAAAACTGCGTAGCGGTCGACCTGGACGCCGACAACTACGCAGCGGTCGACCTGGGCACCGAAAACTCCGCAACGGTCAACCTGGACACCGACAACTACGAAGCTGTCGACCTGGACACAGAAAACTACGTAGCGGTCGACCTGGATGCCGACATCTACGAAGCAGTCAACCTGGACTCCGGAAAATACGCAGCGGTCAACCTGGACATCTCAGAAAGCGAGAAGTTAATTACTTGGTATTTCATTATTTTCGACTAATTGACGATTACTCGGGTAATTCAGAATATTTCCGGACCAATTAACCATTTTTCTAAAAAATTGACATTATTTTTTGACCAATTGACGATTATTCGGGTAATTGAGAATATTTTCAAACCAATTACACATTTTTCTGAAAAATCGACATTATTTTCCGATGAATTGATGATTATTCGGGTAATTGAGATTATTTTCAATCAAATTACCCATTTTTCTGAAAAATCGACATTATTTTTCGATCAATTGACGATTATTCGGGTAATTGAGAATATTTTCAAACCAATTAATAATTTTTCCGAAAATTCATATTATTTTTCGACCAATTACCGATTATTCAGATAATTGAGAATATTTTCCAACCAATTACCCATTTCCTGATTAATTGATATTTCCATTTCACCAATTGCCGATTATTCGGATGATTGGAAATATTTTCAAACCAATTACACATTTTCTGATTAATTGATATTATTTTCCGATCAGTTGCCGATTACTGAGATAATTGGGAATTTATTTTTTCCCATTAATCATTGGCGAATAATTGATATTATTTTTCGACCAATTATCGATTATTTGGATAATTGAAATTTTTTTTTTCCATTAAGCATTTTCGGGTAATTGAAAATTCGGATTTTCAAATTATCAATTTTCAAAAAATTGATAATATTTACCGAAAATGCGCTTGAAAATATTATTACTGCCGATCTCTGCGACCGACACACCCGATGCTCACTATGAAGACGCGAAACACGCAATAACCCGAGATGGCGCAAATTTCGTTGGGTACGTGTGTACGAGCGAGAAAGAAAATCGATGCGATGGCTTATGGGTAGCGACACTAGCGCTCCCAGTGGATGGGCCCTGCGAAACTTTGCCTCACTCATTCCCATCTGTGCTTGGACCCCCTGGTCCAGCTATTCTTCGGCGAGGCCTCTTTTTCTTTTTTCTTCTCTGTCTGTACCTCCTTCGCTGGTGGTAAAGGAGGGCTCGTCGCCACCCTCTTCTTCTGCTCTATCTTTGCGGGAGCACAGGGTTTCGGTGTTCCCCTGGAGCAGCCTGCTTCAGCGGTAGAATCACTTTGGAGCCTGGTTCTCGGGACAGCGGGCCTGCTCAGGAGGCTGTGGGCCTGCTTAACAGGGCGGCGACTGTCCTCGAGCCTTTCCAGGTGCTCCTCCAATGCGGGCAGTCCGTCCTTAATCGTCTTACTGACGTTTGGCTGCTTTTTCAAGGCATCTGTCATCATTTTCATGAGTTTGCGCATTTCTGCGAGACTCGCCTCCATCTTTTTATCGCTCTCGATCAGAATTTTTGCGAAAGAAGCTAACTCGTCGCTCATTCCATCTTGGCTGTTTACTTTTGAATTTTGCATTTTTTCTTTCTTGGGTTGAACCAGCGCTTCGTGTGCAAAGGGGCGGGCCGTAATAGTCAGGAACGGGCATACCCTCGGAGTACTCTGACTCCTACCCCAGTTCCCTGAGGCCTGACCTACGCTTAGCCGATCCCGGGAAACACGGACGGATCAGCGCTCGCCCGTAGCAATGCAGCCTCCGACAGCTGCAGTCAATGCACACTTCCTGATCAGGGCCCGAAGGGGCTGGTTCCGGGTACACACCCCAGTTGCCACCTCGGAAGAGCAAGCTCACAGCAGCCCTTTTACCGACGCATAGTGGGGTATTAGACACAAAAAGCTGGCCATAGATGCTTGTGTGACTTTTTTTTTTATTATTGTACTCAAAAATAATTTCCAATGGTTGTTTACATAGGATTTGGTTTATATTATAGTGATTTATCATTTTTTGGGTCGATTGACAAAGTGAAATAGTCAAAAAGCAATTTATCACAAGTAATCATTATGGTCAGTATTTTCATCGTCACTTTCAGATTCTGAAGAGCTGTCGGCTTCTCCAGACAGTAATAAATCCAAGGTTTCCTTGGAAAATTACCTAGTACTCTCCTTCGTCGGCTTTCTCATCCATGTGAGTAGAGGATCTGATGTAAGCAGGAGACGATTCAGGACATCTAAGCTGCATGTTTCTCGCGAAAATTTCCGAGAGAAGTGCAGTCTATATTCTCTAATATATTTATTGCGCGATTCTGCGGCTTCCTCTGACAGCTGTCCTATTGGGAGCAACGCAGATGATATGACCTCAGGGCCATGGCGTAACACTTCATGGACAGTAGGTGTCATAGGATGCCATTTGTACAGCTTTACATATAATTCCTTTGTTTCCCTGGCGTATTTTGTAAATGCCGCAACGTTTATTCTGTGTCTGCTTGATATTGCTTCCAGGATAATTTTAAATCTTGTAAGGGAATTCTCAATTTTATCAAAAGAAATAATTAAACACCAAAAAAAAAAGAATTAAATAAATATTATTTATTTGATGACAAAAATAGAAAAATCGAAATAATAATAATGATAATAAAAATTTTCGGGCGCCAGCTGGTTTGTCGGTCCAGCAACCGGTACAACGCAAAGGAAAAAAAAGTACAAAAATAAATTCAAGGTTGCTCGGCGCAAAATAACGTGAGACGCAGCGACTATACACGCGTCTCGCGAGTCGACAAAGGAAATCGCGCGATAGGGGCAATAAGGGGAGGGGAGGAAAGGGAACAAGAAAAGGCAGGTACGTTAAATCGCAAGGGGGCTTCGCAAATCTTGAATCTCTTAACTCAGGGCTAATACACGGTCCTTCGACGCTATGACCTCTTATTAATTACCGCGATACACAATTTGTCACTTGAAACTACGAAAGGAAATTCTCAAAAGAATGGAACAGTCCATTCGCAAAAAGGGGGTGGGGGGAAGAATCTATTACGCCACGACACCGCAAAATCTCGATACAATTTACACGGGGAAATATTCACTCTACTCACTCTTTTTCTCTCCAAATTTTCTCCTCGTCTCTATCTCGTCTTCTATTGAACAAGTGCTCTTTTCTTTTCGCCTCAAAATTACTTCTCTATCCTCTCTACTACGCAATAATTAGGTTCGCAATAAAAAGCACGTGTGGCTTCGCTCGCACGCGGTCGGGGAATGAGGCCAAGATGGCCGCGATCTCGGTCGATGCTCGATCCATGGCGAAGCTCGTCTTCTTCGTTTATCTTGTAGGTGAGGGGGGGTGAAGGGAATGGAGGGGTCTCGTCGTTCTCGTTCGGTGCTGCTGCCTCGCGCCTTGAAGTCAAAGCTGCACGCTCGCTTGCAACTCTCTCTCTCTCTCTCTCTCTCTCTCTCTCTCTCTCTCTCTCTCTCTCTTTCTCGATGTTTCTCGTGGCTCGAGATTACAGCTGTCAACGCTGCTCGATGTCGGATTTCCAGATTTGTTTTCCCGAGGCTCAGTCACCGTTTTGATCGGGACGTCACCCCGGAAAAATGTAATAGTGTGTCTCGATATCTCCGTAAAATTCGGGTATTAAATAGTGCTGTGTCTCGGTGGATCGATCTTCAATGAAGTCGATCGGCTCGATGTTGGAGAAAATACGCGCATAAGGTCACGGTGTCCTCTGCTGATAAGACGGAGAAAATATTGCAGATTGCTCAATATTCGAGGATTTCTGCTCGTTGGTCGCTTCTTGAAGGGCGGTGGATTTCTCTGGTGATAATGAAATATTTTCGGGAATTTTTGGGAGGGATTTTGTTGGGAAATAGTAACAGTAACTCGGGAATTTTTTCAAGGAGAATAGGACGAGTTTCGCGAGATTAATTCTGATTTTAATTTATCAACTAAATAATACAGTATTTCGCTTTTCTTTCAGGTGTCGTGGCGGATTCCGTGACCGCCGCGATATTATTTTATTTTTATTGGGACTTTTCGTCACAATCTATATATAAGGTCCGGGTCAATTCCGGTTATTGATGCGGATAACTCGTGATCAACTAAAATTAGCCTTAGGCACGTCTACTAGAAGCCCCATCTCGTTTCGAAATCTATCTTGGATTTGTGTTTTCGTTTTCTGTATGGTATCTGTGTCAGATGCTGTTCGTCTCCACTTTCCTATTGGGATCTTGTAGGCAACGTGAAGACGACTTTCAAACATCCGAATTTGTGCGTGCAGTATAGAAAGACCAAATTTCAATGAACTGTCTATAACATCCCTTTTTTTGATAAATTGTTCAATTCGCTGGATGTGGCACCACAAATATAGCACTTTATGGTTGATGTAGTATGAGTAGCTGCATTACACACCTTGCCATCCACCATGGTAAATAACAGTGTACAGTTGGTTTTTGTACCTTCAAATTCGGTAGGTTTCAGAGCATTTATTTTCGATGTTACGTAGCAAATTTTTCGTTTATAATGGCAGTCGTTTTTTTTTTTAAAACCTAATCCGTATTGGCCTGCAATACCGTAGCGATGAGGGGGTTTGGTTTTGCCAAACTGCTCTCTTTTTTTGCCACAAAGTAGTTTTAATGGTACCATAGAGCTCTGAAAATGTTGGCATCAGAGTCTGTTTCGCTTTCAAATTTTATTTTATATTGCATTTGTGTTGACCCATCACATCCCCATTTACTGATCAATTCCAAAGAATTTTTGTCATCATTGTTCAATGTATCAACCACAACCTTCAAGCTCAAAATTAATCTTGAAATCGTATGATCCAGTAAACTTTGTAAGTTTACCTCGGCACACGTTGCGGTCACTCTGAAGGATTTTTTGGGAGGATAGCAATCTTGTTTTGCTTTTTGGAGAATGCTGTAGCATGGGTACATCTTTTTATTATTGGATCGTACGATTTCATATTGTGATCGCGAAAGTCCAGCATCTACGTACATAGATAACGCAGTCAAAGGTGAGAGTTTGCGCAATGGCTCTTCGCTGCACTTTCTATAAGCCAATTAATACTTTTTTGCTCGAGTTGGGCTTTTACTTAAATCCTTCACAATGTTTGAAGCCTCAATTTTGCCAGAAGCACGTAGTTTCATTTGAGTCGCATAATTCAAAATATCTACTTCATTTCAACGAAGTTGTTCTGTTTTGCGACGCTTGCTTCTGTCACTCAATTCCAAAAATGTTTTTTTTAGGACGAGCAGGACTATCAACTCCTGTAAATTATATACATGTTTAAGGATGAATTGATACGAAAAAGCAAGACGTCAAATATATTCACATCTATGAATACATACCTGTAATTGGTACTGGTAACGGCGTCATACCATTAAGCCAATCGCTGTTATTTTTTACAAATATGTTTCGCTTTTTGTGTGCAGCTAACCATTTGACCTTGAACTGATGTTTAATCAGTGATAATTCATGCTTAATGTCTTTTTGCTTTTCGTGGTCTTGGTCATACATGCCGAGTACTTTTTTCTCCATGAAGTCAAGTTTTTTGTCAAAAATTTGCTCACCGGAGCTTTCTATCCTTGCATAAATGTCATTTCGACTCATAAAATGCATGCCAGAAGGCCCTGAAAAAAATATAGTCCATTTAACGGATATTTGCTATTTTTTTTTTATTTTACTACAAATACGAAAAAAAATCATTAAAAATGTATCCGCAGCATTCCACACCAGATCTTTTTAGATTACTATTCTATTATAAATACAGGTTATTTTCAAGTTTTATTGAATGCTTAGAAATGCTTAGAAGTAAGGTAAAAACTTAATGTTTGTGTGAAATAGAGTAAAAACTATGTTTTCAATCTAGTATGTTCTCGCCACTGTTTTTGACCGAACTTTGTAATCGTATTTAGTAAAAACCATGTTATAAACAAGTACATACCTGGTTCTGATGAATTCATAACAGCAGTGTCACAAACAATTACGCGTACACGAATGGCGACCGATGACCTCTGACTGACGGGTTAGCGTTGATCTAAGGTCAAGTAAAAAACTGGATATCTTCTATTACACTGGCTCATTAGCTGTTCTTGAAACAAGTTGTTGGTCAGTTGCGGAACATTTTAGAAATATGACTTATGGCAAGCTTTTTATGTCTAATACCCCACTGTGCAACGCAGAGAAAACGCCTACGTCGGTTGAGGGCACTTCCAGTGTGCTGGGGTGTGTACCGATCAATGCATGACTCCCAGCCGAATCTACATGATGACAGACGCTGGCGAACACACCGCCCGAAGCGGGAACAGACGTGTGCTCTTCTGCATGCAAGTTTTCGTTTTGGTCCGCGGGTGGTATATTATGCCCCACCTACCCAACATATCTGCCGAGCATTTCCCTATCCGCCACCTGGGGACGCGCCTGATGGGGGTCGGAAAAACCCGACACGGGTAACAATAATAATAATAATAATAATAATAATAATAATAATAATAATAATAATAATAATAATAATAATAATAAAAATAATAATAATAATAATAGTCGTATTGGTACCCATATGGCGCCCCCCACTCCTATCCCCACTCCTTCCCCCACCATGCGGCTTCCGCCACCACTCCACTTTTCCCCCACCACATCCAGGTGGCCGAGGAAAAAGCGATGAGGTGAGGATGATGGCGGGGGAGGGTGAGGACAAGGGGGTGCCACACGAGTACCAATTTTGTGGTGATAATGATAATAATCTGATAATAATAATAATGATAGTGAAAATTGGGAACTACTTACATCTGGAAGCCCATGTCATATTCCTCGAAGTTGACGCAGCAACGACACACACGCGGCGCGGGCCCGCTCTCATAATCATAATAATAATAATTATTATTATTATTAAGAATAACTCATGGTTGTTGGATTTACTACTGACAATTCAGCAAATCTTATCTCGATGGTAACACATACACACACACACACACACACACACACACACACACACATACACACACACACACACACACACACACACACACACAGACACAGACACTCATTTCCTTCACTAGTCACGCTGAATGGTCAAGGACCATTTATTGCTGACACCGCGAACATTTTATATTACACGGAATTTGGATGAGTGGAGCTGTGCATTACCGATTTACGCTGCCACAAATCGTTGACTACAAAATAAGAGTATTTTTAAATGTTTAGTTATTATCGAATAATATAATACAACCTTTTTTAAATTTCGATAAATTTTTTATCGACGCATACAACATCCATTGCGTACGTGTTCGAAAATCTTAGGTTATTGAATCTACCGCTTCCGAACGAGCACTCTTCTTCACTTTCCGAAGTTTCTACCTTTTCCCGATAAACGAATCTTTTGCGTTGCGTCAATTGATCTATTTTTGCACAAAAATTCTTTGAGCACATTTTGAAATTTTGAAACAAAATTTTGTTCCCCAATTTTGATGTGTTTAGAGAAAATTCAACTTCACTTCCGAAATTCATCGTTATTCACCTCCACAAGTTTTAAAATGCAACGATGTTATGGAAACTTCTGAATTTTTCATCATTTTTTACCGTACGATATATTGTTTGAAATTATAAAAAATTATAACTTTGAAAAATACATAATTTTTCACTGAAAACGCGCGCAGCGGAGCAATCCGCGAACTTCGGTGACTGGATAAGGACTGCAGCTGTTGTGCAAGGTTGAGACCTCTTAACAATACCGAAAAAGACAATGATGGTACGTCGGTATGAAACTTTGTCAGCATTTTTACCCCGGTGGATATCCGATTGCAACTTTTAGCAAAAATGCTATTCTCTCTGCAGCGGCTCACCAGCATTCTCAGCTTCAAGCGCGACACTCCATCTATTCCAGAAAATAAGATAGAGCTCATTCTTCATATGTGTAACGTTGCGAATTTTTTTTTTGCGAAAGATTTAACGTGTCCAGATACACACACACAGACGTGTTGTGTGTGTGCACAGACCCACACACACACAGATACACAACAAAGACACACGAACACAAACATACACACAGAAAAGCACGTTCAAACACAAAGGCTTTAGGAACGCAAAAGAACTGCTTATCTCAGCATCATATTCGATATCATTACTCTATGTGATTGCATAGTTTTAATAATCACCTTTGATCGCGAAAAAATATGACTACGTTTATAACGTACTCTAAAAAAATTGCTAACAATCGTTCATTTCCATTCACCGCTTCAGATTATTTTTATCGTCAATGTTATCATCAACCTCACAATATATTTACAGCATTATTTACGGAAGTACAAACCAACCTGATGATTTAAACGTTTTGTAGAGATAATTTCAAAAATTGGATTTTTATTGTAGTTCTTGCGTGATTTTTTAGGAGCATGAAATCAAATATTTTTGGTCAAAGACCCATTGATATTCACTGTTTTATTTGTTCTCATTATTTTCAAACGACATCCAAATTGAAAAAAGTTTTGTCATGATATTTCGACATTTAGATATTTCAAAGCTATGACAATTAAATTCTTTGAGAAAAATTTAATATTTTGTTCTGTTCCAGGATTAACGCATATAAGTGATATATCAATATATGTGTCATTCCATACCATTTCGACCTGGATCTGACCCTTGACCTCTCGGATTTGGCTCGCGATTTTCTTTATGATTGTTCTCACTTTGAAAGGTACCCAGTTTTTTCTAGATTTTTCAGATTTAATTTGAATCTTCTATATTTCATTAAAAAATTTAATTGATCGACACAATTTAAACATTTGAAAAAATTCTGAAAAATCGTGTGTCAGATATCAAAATTTTTGAGCTTAGAGCCGGAGTGGGGAGATTTTTCCTTCTGACTATTTTTAAGCTTTTTCGGAAAAAAACGTTCAAAAAAATAGAAGCGGAAGTTATTTTACTATGAATGGTTGCTGAAACATTTTCATATGTAATATCAGATTTTTGAAAAAAATTTCAGATTTTTCGCAAGAGATTTTTTCTTCTTGATTTTGCTAATATAAATGATTCCAAAAAACTGAAATTTTTTTTAAAAAATCCCATATGATATATCAAAATGTTCCAGCAACCATCCATAGTAAAATCACTCACGCTTCTAATTTTTTTAAATTATTGTAATAAAATCGTTTAAAAAATTGAAGAATATTCAAATTGAATCTGAAAAACCTCCAAAAAAAACTGGGTGCCTTTCAAAGTGAGAACAATCATATAAAAAATCGCGAGCCAAATTCGAGAGGTCAAGGGTCAGGTCCAGGTCGAAATGGTATGGAATGACACATATATATATTCTATGGACGCCATAAAAATTACAAAAATGTTTATTTTCGGAAAAATTTATAGATTTTTCTCACCAAAGGCCTAAGAATATTAATGTCATTTTTTTTTTCATCATCTGTCAATGACACAAATTTCTTGAAAAATCATCACGACGAAATCAGATGTTCCTAAACCATGACAGTTAAATTTGTTTCGAATAATTGAATATTCCTCTGAACGAGGGACCATGCGAGTGAGGGTTACTCATTTTTTCTCATCTTCTGCGAATAACGTAGAAGTTATATATTATTCGGAAGGGCCCGCGTACAGAAAAATATTAAATCATTCAGAAAAATCTTAATTGTCTTATCTTTGGAACATCTGATTTCTTCATGATAAATTTTCACGAAAATTCTATGTCATCGATACGCTCGGAGAAAAATTGATTATATTAATATTTTCGGGCCTATGGTCAGAAATAAATATTAAAACTTCCCGAAAATGTAAATTGTCATGATTTTGAGGGGGTTACATTTCTCAATTATATATGCATATCTATGTAATTATTACATCATCCAAGTATATATCACTAACAACCATGTGGCCACGTACAGAAAAAATCTAAATTTTTGTACCGTTGAAACATATTGCTCCTTCAAAACAAAACTTTTTTTAAATTTTCACGTCGTCTACAGATTGTCAAAAAATTAGAGAAATCATTATTAATAACATTATGTAACTAACAATTTTTCTTACAATCCGGAGATTACATGAAAATCCTTGAAAAAATATATCATAAAGAAGCCAGCTCATTTATTTGATTTCTTTTTTAAATTATTTCTTATGGCTTTGCATAAAATTTCTGTTACATTTGCAAAAATATGAGAACAGTAAGTAATCCTCATATCGACGGTTCTAGAAAAATATGAAATCTACACCAAAATTAAAGTTATCGTAACTATGAAATATCCGATTTCTTCATGATATACTTCATCCGACATCGCCGTGTCAATCCTTCTCATGGAATTTGCATATCATCTACAAGAATATCAAGATCGATAAGGAGACCTCAATCGAAAAATGATTGCTTCCTATTCTTCTTAGAAATTGGAATGGAACCGCTCGAAACAATTTTAATTTTTATTGTAGTTCATGATAATTCTAAATTTTATTATGATAAAACTTTACAGGAATTTCTAAATATAATCGATAGATTATAAGAAAAAATAAAAGACATCAACGTCAAGGGATTCTCGGTCGAACAAATATTTTATTTCTATTGTTGCCAAAAAAATCAGGCTTTGAGTCTCATCATTATTAGTCTCATAAAATTAAACTATTATATATGATTTTTTCTCCGATGATACAGCATCGAGGGGCTTTACTCTCCTGCCCGGTGTACAACTGATTTCAGTGAGGGTCCGCCTTCACGTGATTTCGTGTATGATTTTAGTGATTGCAACCCAACATGATTTCAAAGATTCATACATAGTTTTCCTGATTTCGCAGATAATTGAAGTTTCGAACGTTCGGTTGAACGAAAAATCTATAAATGTATTTGTTTAACGAAAAAATTGGGAGAACTATGCAAATTACTTTGTTAATAATAACTACAGATATTGAACAACGTTTCAAAAAGTATTTCCAAAGTGTTCAAAAAGTATTTCCAAAGTGTTCACAAGCCTCAAAAAAACTTCTGTAAAAGGATAAGTTTGTCGATTTTTTCGTTCGAAACTTTTAATTCATGATTTCATTGACTTCATTTAATTCGAATCATGATTGCAAAATACGAGTAATTACAGAGAATTCACTTTTATATCTGAAAAATAATTGGAAAAACAATGAGAGGAAGGGCGCGGGCCAAGGGCCGATTTGAGGTCTTGAAAATAACACTTACATTCAACAACAACAGAAATTTATTTTCTGATAAATAACTTCTTCAATACCCGCTAAACTCTGTCGACGAAATACGTATGACTGAATTCCTTTACCACTAACTCACCCTTTGCCATACTTGCGACTTCATGTCAGGCATAACGTGTGTCGCGGATAATGTTACATCCTGGAATAATCCGTATCATTCCTCATCCGCATTCTGTCCCTATTTTTACAGATTGCAGCATTAATTTTGTCCGTTAAGGAAGCACACATCTGTGTTAAGTGATTGGGTGTTTACTGCTAAAGTTAGAAATAAAAAATATCAATTGCTCATTGGCACTCTTTACATTTTCAGACGACAAGTGTTTGTCTCCGCTCCCGAAAGAATACAACTTAAAACTTTTTTATCACTGTAGTCAATTTCTGCTAGTTGCTTCTATTGGTATATGCAAAATGACGGAGTAGATGAGCTAAAGGTTCATGAAACTTTGTGTGTCATTTGTTATATCATATATATACGTACGAAAAAAATAGTACTGTATTATTCTCATTTAAAATATATATATAGGAAATCGTCAAAATTTGAAAAAATGTCGCGCGATTTAGAATTCTCTTATACCGTTATATATCGCTTCTTTTTTGCACGATCTGCGCATTTATCGTATAATTTTTACGATTTCACGATAACGAAACTTGGTGCATTATTCGAATATCCGTAAGACGATTTGTCGTTTTTCGATATTTTGTACGAGCGATTTTCTATAAGCTGATCGGACGCGTCATTTTATCACCCTATGATAACGAGTTCCGCTCATTATTCGCATTCTCGTATAATGATTTAACCTTTTCATAAGTTTTGGACATGCGTTTTTTCTATAAGCTGATGGGACGGGTCCAACTGGACGTACGTTTGGCTGTAAGCTCATTGGACGCAATCACATCGTTTTGGATGCTCCAATGATATCAAAAGTTTACACATTATTCTCATATCGATGCACTGATACAGCTTTTTCGAATATTCTGATTTCATAAAAGGCTCGTCAATTACACTATATCTACGTCGCTCCTATTTTTTGAGATTTCTCCAACTGTCTCATCATTTTTATGATCCTGTTGTAACAAAACCTCGAACATTATTCACAAATTCTTATGATGATGTAACTTTCCCAGATATTTTGGACGAGGGTTTTTCATTGCGCTAATTAAACGGTAATCTTCTAAAAACTCATTGGTTGCTTCACTTTTCATGATCATATGATAACGAAATTCCTCACATTATTCGCATTTCCGTGTGACGATTTAACCTTTTCAGAAAATTTGGACACGCCTTTTTCCACAAGCAGAATGATTCATCATTATTAAGATCCTAAAAATATTATAACAAAACCTCGCAAATTATTCGCATATCCTTACGATAATTTAATCTCCCCAGATATTTTAGTCGAGAGGTTTTTCGATGAGCTGATTGGACAAGCGTTTTTCTAGAAGCTGGTTGGACGCTTGATTTTCAGTGATCCCATGCTAACAAATCTTGCACATTATTCTCATATCCGCATGAACATTCAACCTTGCTACATATTTTATTTGCGTCGTTTTTCTGTAAGCTAATTGAAAGCGAAAATGAACCCTATGCGAAAATTCGCGAGTTTGCACGCAAATATGCCCATTGTAGGAAAACAATTTATTGCATATTTTTTGGCTAAAAATCGATTTATTTTTCAAAAGCGCACCATTTCTCAAAAATTTAATTAAAGAATAAAAATCACTACGTAGTTCCATAGCCGATAGCATGTAGATTATGTAATATTTTGGTTTTTCGTTCCAGGTCTTGTACTGTATTAAAAATTTGTTTTAATTAAAACTTTTTTTATAAACGCTTTACTGCTTAGTTTTTGGCTAAAAATCGATGCATTTTTTTCAAAAGTTCACCATTTCTGCAAAATTTGCTTTAAAAAACAACCTTCATGTAGTTCCATTGTCAATATTACATAGATTAGGAATTTGTTTTAGTTTTTTTTATCCAGATCGTAAGTTTTACTACAAAGTCTGGCCTCCCATCAAAGAGTTTAGGAAATGAAGCGACTTCAAAGATTGGCTCTGTCCCCGCTATTTTGTGTCAAAGGGATAGTAAGTTTGAAAATCCGCGAGTGCAATAAATAGAAAACGGGGCGACATAAGTTGGGTCTGTGATATATCACGCTATATCATGAACCTGATGAAAAAGAAGTTTCGCATGTAAAAAGCTGAGATTTTTCACACAATTACATAAACTGATAAGAATAATTTGTGATGAATTCAAAAATATTCGCTGAGGGTATGAAAAATGAATAAAATGTAATGTATATTGAAGCATTAAAAAATTGTTACTATCACTTTGACACAAAATAGCGGGGACAGAGCCAATCTTCGAAGTCGCTTCATTTCCTAAACTCTTTGATGGGAGGCCAGACTTTGTAGTAAAACTTACGATCTGGATAAAAAAAACTAAAACAAATTCCTAATCTATGTAATATTGACAATGGAACTACATGAAGGTTGTTTTTCAAAGCAAATTTTGCAGAAATGGTGAACTTTTGAAAAAAATGCATCGATTTTTGGCCAAAAACTAAGCAGTAAAGCGTTTATAAAAAAAGTTTTAATTAAAACAAATTTTTAATACAGTACAAGACCTGGAACGAAAAACCAAAATATTACATAATCTACATGCTATCGGCTATGGAACTACGTAGTGATTTTTATTCTTTAATTAAATTTTTTAGAAATGGTGCGCTTTTGAGAAATGAATCGATTTTTAGCCAAAAAATATGCAGTAAATTGTTTTCCTGCAATGGGTATATTTGCGTGCAAACTCGCGAATTTTCGCATAGGGTTCATTTTCGCTTCCAATTAGCTTACAGAAAAACGACGCAACCAAAATATGTAGCAAGGTTGAATGTTCATGCGGATATGAGAATAATGTGCAAGATTTGTTATCATGGGATCACTGAAAATCAAGGGTCCAACCAGCTTCTAGAAAAACGCTTGTCCAATCAGCTCATCGAAAAACCTCTCGACTAAAATATCTGGGGAGATTAAATTATCGTAAGGATATGCGAATAATTTGCGAGGTTTCGTTATAATATTTTTAGGATCTTAATAATGATGAAACATTCTGCTTGTGGAAAAAGGCGTGTCCAAATTCTCTGAAAAGGTTAAATCGTCACACGGAAATGCGAATAATGTGAGGAATTTCGTTATCATATGATCATGAAAAGTGAAGCAACCAGTGAGTTTTTAGAAGATGACCGTCCAATTAGCGCAATGAAAAACCCTCGTCCAAAATATCTGGGAAAGTTACATCATCATGAGAATTTGTGAATAATGTTCGAGGTTTTGTTACAACAGGATCATAAAAATGATGAGACAGTTGGAGAAATCTCGAAAAATAGGAGCGACGTAGATATAGTGTGATTGACGAGCCTTTTATGAAATCAGAATATTTGAAAAAGCTGTATCAGTGCATCGATATGAGAATAATGTGTAAACTTTTGATATCATTGGAGCATCCAAAACGATGTGATTGCGTCCAATGAGCTTACAGCCAAACGTACGTCCAGTTGGACCCGTCCCATCAGCTTATAGAAAAAACGCATGTCCAAAACTTATGAAAAGGTTAAATCATTATACGAGAATGCGAATAATGAGCGGAACTCGTTATCATAGGGTGATAAAATGACGCGTCCGATCAGCTCATAGAAAATCGCTCGTACAAAATATCGAAAAACGGCAAATCGTCTTACGGATATTCGAATAATGCACCAAGTTTCGTTATCGTAAAATCGTAAAAATTATACGATAAATGCGCAGATCGTGCAAAAGAGAAGCGATATATAACGGTATAAGAGAATTCTAAATCGCGCGACATTTTTTCAAATTTTGACGATTTCATATATATATATTTTAAATGAGAATAATACAGTACTATTTTTTTCGTACGTATATATATGATATAACAAATAACACACAAAGTTTCATGAACCTTTAGCTCATCTACTCCGTCATTTTGCATATACCAATAGAAGCAACTATGCAGAAATTGACTACAGTGATAAAAAAGTTTTAAGTTGTATTTTTTCGGGAGCGGAGACAAACACTTGTCGTCTGAAAATGTAAAGAGTGCCAATGAGCAATTGATATTTTTTATTTCTAACTTTAGCAGTAAACACCCAATCACTTAACACAGATGTGTGCTTCCTTAACGGACAAAATTAATGCTGCAATCTGTAAAAATAGGGACAGAATGCGGATGAGGAATGATACGGATTATTCCAGGATGTAACATTATCCGCGACACACGTTATGCCTGACATGAAGTCGCAAGTATGGCAAAGGGTGAGTTAGTGGTAAAGGAATTCAGTCATACGTATTTTGTCGAGAGAGTTTAGCGGGTATTGAAAAAGTTATTTATCAGAAAATAAATTTCTGTTGTTGTTGAATGTAAGTGTTATTTTCAAGACCTCAAATCGGCCCTTGGCCCGCGCCCTTCCTCTCATTGTTTTTCCAATTATTTTTCAGATATAAAAGCGAATTCTCTGTAATTACTCGTATTTTGCAATCATGATTCGAATTAAATGAAGTCAATGAAATCATGAATTAAAAGTTTCGAACGAAAAAATCGACAAACTTATCCTTTTACAGAAGTTTTTTTGAGGCTTGTGAACACTTTGGAAATACTTTTTGAACACTTTGGAAATACTTTTTAAAACATTGTTCAATATCTGAAGTTATTATTAACAAAGTAATTTGCATAGTCCTCCCAATTTTTTCGTTAAACAAATACATTTATAGATTTTTCGTTCAACCGAACGTTCGAAACTTCAATTATCTGCGAAATCAGGAAAACTATGTATGAATCTTTGAAATCATGTTGGGTTGCAATCACTAAAATCATACACGAAATCACGTGAAGGCGGACCCTCACCGAAATCATTTGTACACCGGGCAGGAGAGTAAAGCCCCTCGATGCTGTATCATCGGAGAAAAAATCATATATAATAGTTTAATTTTATGAGACTAATAATGATGAGACTCAAAGCCTGATTTTTTTGGCAACAATAGAAATAAAATATTTGTTCGACCGAGAATCCCTTGACGTTGATGTCTTTTATTTTTTCTTATAATCTATCGATTATATTTAGAAATTCCTGTAAAGTTTTATCATAATAAAATTTAGAATTATCATGAACTACAATAAAAATTGAAATTGTTTCGAGCGGTTTCATTCCAATTTCTAAGAAGAATAGGAAGCAATTATTTTTCGATTGAGGTCTCCTTATCGATCTTGATATTCTTGTAGATGATATGCAAATTCCATGAGAAGGATTGACACGGCGATGTCGGATGAAGTATATCATGAAGAAATCGGATATTTCATAGTTACGATAACTTTAATTTTGGTGTAGATTTCATATTTTTCTAGAACCGTCGAAATGAGGATTACTTACTGTTCTTATATTTTTGCAAATGTAACAGAAATTTTATGCAAAGCCATAAGAAATAATTTAAAAAAGAAATCAAATAAATGAGCTGGCTTCTTTATGATATATTTTTTCAAGGATTTTCATGTAATCTCCGGATTGTAAGAAAAATTGTTAGTTACATAATGTTATTAATAATGATTTCTCTAATTTTTTGACAATCTGTAGACGACGTGAAAATTTAAAAAAAGTTTTGTTTTGAAGGAGCAATATGTTTCAACGGTACAAAAATTTAGATTTTTTCTGTACGTGGCCACATGGTTGTTAGTGATATATACTTGGATGATGTAATAATTACATAGATATGCATATATAATTGAGAAATGTAACCCCCTCAAAATCATGACAATTTACATTTTCGGGAAGTTTTAATATTTATTTCTGACCATAGGCCCGAAAATATTAATATAATCAATTTTTCTCCGAGCGTATCGATGACATAGAATTTTCGTGAAAATTTATCATGAAGAAATCAGATGTTCCAAAGATAAGACAATTAAGATTTTTCTGAATGATTTAATATTTTTCTGTACGCGGGCCCTTCCGAATAATATATAACTTCTACGTTATTCGCAGAAGATGAGAAAAAATGAGTAACCCTCACTCGCATGGTCCCTCGTTCAGAGGAATATTCAATTATTCGAAACAAATTTAACTGTCATGGTTTAGGAACATCTGATTTCGTCGTGATGATTTTTCAAGAAATTTGTGTCATTGACAGATGATGAAAAAAAAAATGACATTAATATTCTTAGGCCTTTGGTGAGAAAAATCTATAAATTTTTCCGAAAATAAACATTTTTGTAATTTTTATGGCGTCCATAGAATATATATATGTGTCATTCCATACCATTTCGACCTGGACCTGACCCTTGACCTCTCGAATTTGGCTCGCGATTTTTTATATGATTGTTCTCACTTTGAAAGGCACCCAGTTTTTTTTGGAGGTTTTTCAGATTCAATTTGAATATTCTTCAATTTTTTAAACGATTTTATTACAATAATTTAAAAAAATTAGAAGCGTGAGTGATTTTACTATGGATGGTTGCTGGAACATTTTGATATATCATATGGGATTTTTTAAAAAAAATTTCAGTTTTTTGGAATCATTTATATTAGCAAAATCAAGAAGAAAAAATCTCTTGCGAAAAATCTGAAATTTTTTTCAAAAATCTGATATTACATATGAAAATGTTTCAGCAACCATTCATAGTAAAATAACTTCCGCTTCTATTTTTTTGAACGTTTTTTTCCGAAAAAGCTTAAAAATAGTCAGAAGGAAAAATCTCCCCACTCCGGCTCTAAGCTCAAAAATTTTGATATCTGACACACGATTTTTCAGAATTTTTTCAAATGTTTAAATTGTGTCGATCAATTAAATTTTTTAATGAAATATAGAAGATTCAAATTAAATCTGAAAAATCTAGAAAAAACTGGGTACCTTTCAAAGTGAGAACAATCATAAAGAAAATCGCGAGCCAAATCCGAGAGGTCAAGGGTCAGATCCAGGTCGAAATGGTATGGAATGACACATATATTGATATATCACTTATATGCGTTAATCCTGGAACAGAACAAAATATTAAATTTTTCTCAAAGAATTTAATTGTCATAGCTTTGAAATATCTAAATATCGAAATATCATGACAAAACTTTTTTCAATTTGGATGTCGTTTGAAAATAATGAGAACAAATAAAACAGTGAATATCAATGGGTCTTTGACCAAAAATATTTGATTTCATGCTCCTAAAAAATCACGCAAGAACTACAATAAAAATCCAATTTTTGAAATTATCTCTACAAAACGTTTAAATCATCAGGTTGGTTTGTACTTCCGTAAATAATGCTGTAAATATATTGTGAGGTTGATGATAACATTGACGATAAAAATAATCTGAAGCGGTGAATGGAAATGAACGATTGTTAGCAATTTTTTTAGAGTACGTTATAAACGTAGTCATATTTTTTCGCGATCAAAGGTGATTATTAAAACTATGCAATCACATAGAGTAATGATATCGAATATGATGCTGAGATAAGCAGTTCTTTTGCGTTCCTAAAGCCTTTGTGTTTGAACGTGCTTTTCTGTGTGTATGTTTGTGTTCGTGTGTCTTTGTTGTGTATCTGTGTGTGTGTGGGTCTGTGCACACACACAACACGTCTGTGTGTGTGTATCTGGACACGTTAAATCTTTCGCAAAAAAAAAATTCGCAACGTTACACATATGAAGAATGAGCTCTATCTTATTTTCTGGAATAGATGGAGTGTCGCGCTTGAAGCTGAGAATGCTGGTGAGCCGCTGCAGAGAGAATAGCATTTTTGCTAAAAGTTGCAATCGGATATCCACCGGGGTAAAAATGCTGACAAAGTTTCATACCGACGTACCATCATTGTCTTTTTCGGTATTGTTAAGAGGTCTCAACCTTGCACAACAGCTGCAGTCCTTATCCAGTCACCGAAGTTCGCGGATTGCTCCGCTGCGCGCGTTTTCAGTGAAAAATTATGTATTTTTCAAAGTTATAATTTTTTATAATTTCAAACAATATATCGTACGGTAAAAAATGATGAAAAATTCAGAAGTTTCCATAACATCGTTGCATTTTAAAACTTGTGGAGGTGAATAACGATGAATTTCGGAAGTGAAGTTGAATTTTCTCTAAACACATCAAAATTGGGGAACAAAATTTTGTTTCAAAATTTCAAAATGTGCTCAAAGAATTTTTGTGCAAAAATAGATCAATTGACGCAACGCAAAAGATTCGTTTATCGGGAAAAGGTAGAAACTTCGGAAAGTGAAGAAGAGTGCTCGTTCGGAAGCGGTAGATTCAATAACCTAAGATTTTCGAACACGTACGCAATGGATGTTGTATGCGTCGATAAAAAATTTATCGAAATTTAAAAAAGGTTGTATTATATTATTCGATAATAACTAAACATTTAAAAATACTCTTATTTTGTAGTCAACGATTTGTGGCAGCGTAAATCGGTAATGCACAGCTCCACTCATCCAAATTCCGTGTAATATAAAATGTTCGCGGTGTCAGCAATAAATGGTCCTTGACCATTCAGCGTGACTAGTGAAGGAAATGAGTGTCTGTGTCTGTGTGTGTGTGTGTGTGTGTGTGTGTGTGTGTGTGTGTGTGTGTGTGTATGTGTGTGTGTGTGTGTGTGTGTGTGTGTGTGTATGTGTTACCATCGAGATAAGATTTGCTGAATTGTCAGTAGTAAATCCAACAACCATGAGTTATTCTTAATAATAATAATAATTATTATTATTATGATTATGAGAGCGGGCCCGCGCCGCGTGTGTGTCGTTGCTGCGTCAACTTCGAGGAATATGACATGGGCTTCCAGATGTAAGTAGTTCCCAATTTTCACTATCATTATTATTATTATCAGATTATTATCATTATCACCACAAAATTGGTACTCGTGTGGCACCCCCTTGTGCTCACCCTCCCCCGCCATCATCCTCACCTCATCGCTTTTTCCTCGGCCACCTGGATGTGGTGGGGGAAAAGTGGAGTGGTGGGGGAAGCCGCATGGTGGGGGAAGGAGTGGGGATAGGAGTGGAGGGCGCCATACGGGTACCAATACTACTAATAATAATAATAATAGCCTCTAGTGGCCCTATAGTGGTACACCCACTACTACCGTCTATAAATATTTAATGCACAATCATTACAATACAGATTTTGACGAAAACTCAAGAATTAATGAAAAAGTATCTAAGGAACATTTTTAGAGCTCCATAAAATCGATTAGGTACTTGTGAGATTCATAATAAATTAATTAGATTTGAAAAAGCTGATCCTTTTGAGGTTAAGCATTGTCAATGACTACGCTAGTCACCGCTTATTTTGAGGTTAGGCATTGACATTTTTCTTTCGACTTACTCGGTACCAGATAAACTTCTTTAAAAAAATCAAATTAATGTGTCCAGAGAACGTCTTGAGTCATTAAGTATAAATTTTGTCCACAATTATACGATGCACCATGCAATGAAAATTTTACGTCGAAATTGAAAAAACTTTTCAATTTCTTTTTTCAACTTTTCACAGGATGTCTCTGAAGGCTTTACTTTTCGTAATTGGTGATATTATATCTCAAATCATTCGTTTAAAAACTTTCAGTTATAAGGAATGTTGCAATTCGATTTATAAAGAATCGCTTCTCGTGTAGAAAAGTGATGAGGCAATCATTAGTTGATTCTAGACCCCAGCTCATCTAATTCGCTTCCCTAGCAGGGCCGTGGAATATATGTTAGGGTCCTGCTAGGAAATCAAATGCCAATGTAAGCATTACAATGAAAATTATTGTTTCTTATGCATTGCTCTACACGATCAGGACATAAACTTTTCTTACTTCATACGAAAACATATTTCTTATACCACCTTATGTTACGTACAACATATTTCTTATATCACCTTGACCGATAGAGCCCTGGTTTGACCCCGATCGGCTTAGGTCCTAGAAATTTAATTGAAATCGTTGTATTTGAATCAGTGCGCCGCGTACCCGAACATTAACCTTTTCGACTTTAACCTTATTGATCAACTTGAAAACTTATAAAACAAATTTAAGCGTTGATCTTATATGACATTTATGCTGAGGGACCCCCCCCTCCCTCTAAGACCCCTCAAGACCATAGAAAATGATCCCCGGGCAACTAACTTGATCAACTCAAATTTTTTAAAACGTATTACCAACAAAACTCTGTGATAATATCTCGAGATTAAAACTACCTCCTTGAGACCATTAAACTACCTTAAAACTACCTTCTTCAGACTTCTAAAGACTGAAAAAATGAGCTATAAGTAACGAGCGTGTTCAACTCGAAATCTTTTGAAATAAATTTCTAATTTTTCGATGCAATAACACCATGCATATTATTCCATTGAGACGTCTTAAAATTAAAAAAAAATCTTTCTGCAGAATATTTTGATCCAATATAAATTTTGTAGAGCAAATTTCTAAGATACTTGTATTTTGGAACAATCGACCGTCCCTCAAGATATACATGGGTTGCAAATAACTTTCATGAATTTGTCCAATATGTGAGAATATGCCACGAGCGCATAAATATGATATGCACATAAATCTAATATACACAACATAAGTTTCTGAAGTAGTTGATAGCGTGATGGGTAGCTCGACAGTCTTAGGTCGTTAGATGACCTCGGTATTTCGGCCGGTTTTAAATTCCACAACATGCAATTCAATTTTTTTGGTCAGCGCGATAGTAAGGAGCATAAATTAGTGAAAAAATGTCACAAACAAACAAAACGGGAGTTTGTTCGTTATACCAAGAAGCATATTGTAACGGAACGGCCTTTTCGGGCCCCCCCCCCCCCCGTCACCGAATTTCGCGATCATGAGAGAGGTGGGGTCAGAGCACAAAGGCCACGGGTCAAGCCCGAGTATCAAGAGCACGCCCATTATCTCTGCTCACCCTCTCTTTATTTGGAACAAGCGGAATATCTTGCGATTGCAAGAGCTTTGAAAAGCACGAGCCAAGGCGAATACCGGAAACACGTTACACGGCCGAACGTTCGATAAAGATCCAGAACGTTCAAGCGAGATCCATGGAGGAACGTAAAAGCGGAGCGGTCTGCTTTTGAAACTTATCAAGTTTGAGTGACGCTGTCGAGCTTTGCTCGATACTTATTATCAAACCGTCTGAAGTGCGATTTTGCGTTAGGGCCTTTCTCCGTGTGAAGCCCGCACATTGCGTTGGGGTGTTGGATCACGGTTTAAGGATAACCGCGTTTGCTCCGTGCCTTTCTTTTTTCTATCTTCAAGTGATTTACTTCTTTCAATCGAATCACGATTCCATCGATACATTCATACCTTGCAAGGCACGTGGAGCCAGGCAGAAAGGGTTAGCTCCTAAGAGAGATTCCTTGCGGAAACTATTTTCAAAGTAAAAATTGAGGGTAAAGCTCCTAGTACCAGAGCCCACGATCAAAATTTTTGAGTCGTCGTCGTACGGCTAAAACTTATAAAATCTATTGTTGGGATGAAAAAAACCCAAAAATCATGATAGCAGACGTGTAGTGCTGAGTCTGACCTGAGTGCACTTTTCAAAAATGTAAAAAAGTCGCCAACATATGTCATCGCGGCACATCTGATATCCGGTATGTAGTTGAATCATAGTCCTGAGGTATGAAACATATCATTTTCAGAAGTAACAAGTACGCTTCGCGTACTCGTTGGGGGGCTCCGCCCCCCAAGCCCCCCCGCGCTCCGCGCTACTCAACATTGTCGCGCTTCGCGCGACAATGTTGCGTCGCGCGGAGCGCTCACGTTTTATTGGGGGGCTCCGCCCCCCAAACCCCCCTTAACGTTTTGTTGGGGGGCTTTGCGCTCCGTATTCTTGACCATTATCTTAATTTATTCGGTATGTAAATATTATATTGTTTTTATGTTATTGAACATTGTTTTTGATAATATTGAGTCACATTTTTCATTCTCAATGGGGGCAATGATTCATAAAGGTAATGACCGAATTTTAAGAATTATATTAGTAGGCACTCACAATTTCATAATATTATAATCATATATTTTGTTTTTGTGATATATTTTGAATGTTGGTTAACATGTCCCTTAGGGACGTTTTAATAGGCACTCACACCGTTATTTAAACTCTTTGATTCATTGTGAACATCGAGTAGTCGTATAAATTCTATTAATTATAATTAAAAAGACAGATTTGAATATAATCAATATGATATAAAAGTATCTAGACAATCATATTATTTAAATGTTTTGATAGATTATATTCACAGAATTGTTACAATATTAGGCAGTAATGAAGAATATTAGTGACATTTGAGATGGGCTTATTTATCATAACACTTTAATCATTTAATGATTATTAGTCCATTTATAATAAGTAAAAAAAGCTTTCGGTTATTAATCAATGCTCAGATTCTGTTTTTTCACGTTTAAAACGCGTGGGTGATCGCCATATTGCCAATAGAGCGTAAGCACACAAAAGAACCATGTACTTTTTATAAGAGCGAAATATGGGTTTTGAATTTGGCGCGCTCAGGTCGTGTTTAGTTCCTCTTTTCTCTGTACGTGGCGTAGCGGCGTCGTGACGTACGTGGCGACGTCGCGTGCGCCGGTCTATGCTTTACGTGAAAACGTGAGAGTGTTAATGTGCTTGTTTACAGTCATATAGAAATTCTGTCAGTGAGAAAAGTAGTATTTTTTTTGTTAAAAATATTGTTTTTGTGTAAAAGTTATTCACTTAGCAGTGTCTAATTGGATTGAAACTTCATGGGACATTTGTTCATAATCATATACAGAAATTCTGTAAGTTAGAAAAAAATTCGTCCGTGAACTTCGGAGATCCAAGTGCGAATGAACAGAAATTGCCTTTTTTCGTTAAAAATTGTGTTTTCTTTGCAAAAATTGTAAACATAATGGTCTCCGATCGGATTAATACTCCGTGGGACATTTGTTTACAATCATATACAGACATCGTGTGAGTTAGAGAAAAATTCGTCCGTGAACTTCGGAGATCCATGTGCATATGGACAGAAATAGCTGTTTTTTCGTTAAAAATTGTGTTTTCTTTGCAAAAATAGTAAACTTAATGGTCTCTGATTGGATTAATACTTCGTGGGACATTTGTTTACAATCATATACAGACATCGTGTGAGTTAGAGAAAAATTCGTCCGTGAACTTCGGAGATCCATGTGCATATGGACAGAAATAGCTGTTTTTTCGTTAAAAATTGTGTTTTCTTTGCAAAAATTATAAACTTAATGGTCTCTGATCGGATTAATACTTCGTGGGACATTTGTTTACAATTATATACAGACATCGTGTGAGTTAGAGAAAAATTCGTCCGTGAACTTCGGAGATCCAAGTGCATATAGATAGAAATAGCATTTTTTGGTTAAAATCATGTTTTTTGCCAAATTGCAACCTTAATAGTGTCTGATTGGATTCATACTTCGTCAGACATTTGTTTACAATCATATAGACACATTCTGTGGGTTAGAGAACAATTCGTTAGAGAAATTCCAAGTTTCAACTACATATGATCATAAAACGTCTTTTTTTGCTCAAAAATGGCAATTTTTTTCAAAAATCTTTGTTTTACAATATCCGTTTGGATTTAAACTCCTTGGGCATAGAGATTACAACCATACACAACTACCCTCCAAAGGAAATTGAATTCCGTACACCGGTTTCTGAGATCTGGGTCTGGACGGACATCCGACACAGATTTCGAGGCGATTGCAATAGGCACTTTCTGTCATAAATGAGTGAGTGCCTAAAAAGTGCTGTTCATAGCCAGTAGAAAAAAAATGACACCAAAAAAAAAAGAAAACATCTTAATACGTCTGAAAATGATGTCTATAAGTAAATGTTGGCCAGTTTATGCGAACGAATCAGTTTTCAGACAAAAATCTTGCTGCATTGCATTTTGGAAGAATTTTGAAAATGTAAAAAAAATTCTCATCGGTATCATCGTCATGCGTCTGCTAACTGGTCCACATGATGGAATAGGTTACCTTGATATCGAAAAAATTAATATCAGACGAATTGAGTGCTGCACCTACCTTACCAGACAAATTTTCGATGCTCAGAAATCATTACGAAATCGTATTCAGACGGATTGGAGTCCCCGTTATAAATAAATGCATACAATAAATCGTAGGAGTCAAGTTAAATGAATTTTCGAAAAAATAATATAAAACGGAACTCACATTGTATACAAAATATTATTTATTGAAAAATTTACTCAAAACTTTACAAAAAAATCATTTATCTGAATCTTATTTCTCTACGTCGTCCACATAGTTGACGTTTTCTTCGATAACATAAATATAATTGTTGAGAATAATTTATTTATTTACGAAAATTCGACAATGACAGTAATATCAACATTATCATGCGCGGATATCGTTTTTTCCGACACGATGACATCTGTTAATTCGGATAATTGGTTCCCTGAAAACACAAGCCATGGTGTTTGCCGGGCGACAGCAAAACGTTCTTTTCATTTTTGCACTTATAAACTCACGAGAAGAACACCAGAAGTGCCATAACCCTATTTACCTGGGACTTTGCTCAGTGAAAGAGAGGTTTCCGAGAGCGTTTCCGAGAAAATGACGGTCAAAGTTTTCGACGTTCCTTAGATGCTTGTCAGCGCGCGTCGAGTTGTACCGAAGCGGCGGCGCAGCGGCTAGCGTCTCGGCATCACACTTTTGCGTCCCGTGTTCAAACCCGATATTATTATTATTTTTTTTTTCTTACATTTATGCATGTCCGCAGAAGATTACTTCGCGAATGTTTCTTGCCAATTTACAGGATACAGGGCGTAATAATAATTGGAAAATTTCAACTGGGTTTCATAATAAGTTTAGCGTATTTATGATATTATAAAATATATAATATTTGTGTGAATGGTTTTCAGGAACTACAACCTTTTCAGATTCACATATTCCTATATGTCATTTCTATAATAATTTCCTTATACTCATTTATATATATTCTCATATTCTTGTATTTAATTCTTATAAAGAGACATGAATTCTTACATTTTATTCTCATATCAATTCTTATATTAATTCTTATATTTCATCCTGATATCAATTCTGATTCCTGTATCTATCTATTCGATTTCTGTATCCGTCTCGATTGACTGGAATTGGGTGCATTCCTTTGGGTGATAACGATCGTAGAAACATTCGAAACATAAATATTCTGAACACCAAGAACATCTTGCAAAGGCAGGTTTGCCACAGTCACACTTCCTGGTGTGAGTTTCATTAGGGAAACAAACATCGTTGACATTGTTGAAGATATCACGAGTGGGTAATAATTTTGAGGCAAACCACGCATAACGAATCATTTTTTCGAAGACTGGAGCCTGCAATTGATTATGAACCAATGCGTGGATTGTTATTGCGTCACGTCTAGAAGTGATATCCCTTTGCTGGGCGATGAGTGTAGAGCAATTGTGCAGTTTCCGTATGAAGTTTTTTATTTGGCGGTAAAAGTATACGTCACAGGGTGGACAGAGTGATCGTTCGTTATACGACGAAAAATTCGTGGATGAAAACGGAATACCAACCGGTTCGTTGAAAGTAATTCCTCCGAAGTGTACGCCGCTCTGTCAACCCTGTGACGTATACTTTTACCGCCAAATAAAAAACTTCATACGGAAACTGCAGAATTGCTCTACACTCATCGCCCAGCAAAGGGATATCACTTCTATTTTTTCTCTTCGACCAGGATTCGAACCTGCGACCCTACGTACCATACCTAACTAGCTAACACGCTACCTATTACGCTAACGACTACTTATAAAATCCCTCTACTCTACATAGAGAATATTCTCTGGGTTCCACCCAACATCTCCTTATGTTTGAGCAGACAATGTATCGAGCACCATACGGTATCAAAAGAGCAAGAAATTGATTCACGTAGCACACGTAGTTGTAACATACATACCTCGTTTTGGAAAATGCACTACATGATAGTAGGGTTTACCATACGATATGGTTATTAGCTTAACCCGCTGTTCTATTTTACACATTATATCGTGCACTACATTTCCGTATATAGTATATGTTACCATATTCATCCTAATATTAATAAATATTATTTCAAACTAAACAAATATGTATTTAAATGAAATTATTTTTTTTTTTAATATTTACACAATATATTTTTTTAAACATTTCAATCTTTGAATGTATAGCTACACATATGAAGTTTACAATTTCGTAAAGCTATGTCTTTTCTTTAATAGAAGGGAAAATAAAAAAGACCCTTTTTGATGGGAATCCTTTCAGGGATTCGACCATCTTGCGTTTTGCCGCAATGTTCAATGTATTAAATATCCATACTGAAAAATAAGGATATCAGACATAGATGAGCTCGGAAAGGATATAGTCGTCGAGAGGCAGGTTCGCTTGTGCGACAGGTAGCCACCTGGCGGATTTTTGGGGTACCGACAAATCTGCAGATATGACCACTGAGAGAAAAAGGAGTTATAGGATGGTTAATCATATTCTATGACTAGACAAGCAATAATATGCTAGCGCTTATCAAGTAATAATATAGTAGCGCTTATCATATTATTGCTTGTCCAGTCATAGAATATGGTTAACCATACTATAACCCCTTTTTTCTCAGTGTTCATATCTGCAGATTTGTCAGTACCCTAAAAATCCGCCAGGTGGCTACCTCTCGCACAAGCGATCCTGCCTCTCGACGCCTATATCCTTTCCAAGCTCATCTATGTCTGATATCCTGATTTTTCAGGATGGATATATAATACATTGAACATTGCGGCAAAACGCAAGATGGTCGAATCCCCGAAAAAGATTTCCATCAAAGAGGGTATTTTTTCTTTTTCCTTCTGTTAAAGAAAAGACGAAACTTTACGAAATTGTCGACTTCATATGTGTAGCTATATATTCAAAGATTGGAATGTTTAAAAATATATATTGTGCAAATATTTTTAAAAGAATTATTTCATTTAAATACATATTTGTTCAGTTTGAAATATTTATTAATATCAGGATGAATATGGTAAGATGTACTATGTACGGAAGTGTAGTGCACGATAGAATGTCTAAAATAGAACAAGCGGGTTAAACGAGTAACCATATAGTATGGTAAGCCCTACTATCATGTAGTGCATTTTCCAAAACACGGTATGTATGTTAATTAACACAAAAATATACTGCAAGTGTCAATGTTTGAGTCTTTTTTACGACTCAATGGATGTATTTGGCCAACCATACACGTTTTGTAAAGTTCTTTTCAATAGTACACATCACGATCAGTTGTGCTGTATGTTTGTAGGTACTATTCCAGTGGTATGGTAGAATCAACTGTACAAGTATGGTAGCGCTTATTATATTATTGCTTGTCCAGTCATAGAATATGGTTAACCCTACTATAACCCCTTTTACCATGGTGGATCTTTGAGCTCACCGTGGTTTTTTCTCTCCGTGTATCTTTGTTCGAGGCTGGTAACTATGCATATTAAATTAATTTGCAATTTAATAACAATTAATTCAGACACGTGATGACCTGATTGCAAGATAGTAATTTCAGCAGTTTGGTTTATTAAATTAAATCATTAAATAGCTAGAAAGATTAATGTAGATAGTGCGTTTCACTAAAAAAAATGGTAATTCTAAACATACAACCTGAGCGACGGAAATGGCTAGTTTTAACATATGAATATTACCTGCGACAATCCAAATATTCAATTTGAACACTCGTTCGACTATGTTGGTTTGTTAGACCAATTTTTTAAAATGTAAAGATAAAAAATGACAGATAAGATATGGAATTATCCGATCTAGTGAAAACAACCATGCCCAACTCATTGTTCTCACCATAAATACGGTGTGCATTAAATAGCTGCAATTATCATATCAATTGCTAAGAATACCACATTTATAGTTCATGCAACTATTTTAGATGTTGTATGATTTTACTGTAAAATATAGAAGTTACCCGAGTTACCATAATTTATAGTAAAATGCATGGTATGGCCAATCATAATTTCTTTCAGTGTACATTTTCAATAGCAGACGTATGGCGATACAACCATCGACCTTTTTTTTGCACAGCGGAATGCCCCCCCCCCCCCCACGAAGAGTTAGCAGCTTTGATCGTTACTACCTACCTAGTTGGGTTCAGGGTCGTCAGGGCTAGTAACGGAACTCATTAGTCACGGCGCACTTTGCGACCGTGACGAATGAATTCCCTTTCTTACAAAAATAGAAAATCATCGGCCACGATTATATCGTCAGCGTGCTATTTAAAAAATTATAACTCTCATCACAAAGATCTTTAATTGAACGTCTTTCGAATATCATATTAAATTTGTATCTTGGAGAGAGACGCTCTGTCTCTCTCACCAATATAATTTGAGTGTTGTATCCGAAAGCGGATTAACATAGACATAGTCCCGCGTGCGGTACATACACAAACACACACAAACCAGACACACGTAAACTGCGCGCTCTATCTCTTCTCCCCGCGTGACGAAGATCTTCGTCGCGCTATTCGGATATTCGTGCCAATCCTTTTAAATTCATTCCTTCCTTCCAAGGGCCCTCCCATTTCCGGTCGAGTCCTCAACACTAAATATTTGCATATCCTTCATGGCATAGTCCGCAACCTATAAAAAACCTATTTTTCTACATCAATCAGTCCCTCGCTTCTCAAGATTTTGTAATTTTTTAGTCAACGTCTCGCTTCACGAGCGTTGCTAGGGCTGACCCTAAATACTCTTTGAGGCCCGATGATGACAGGGTCATCTTTCTTGACTCGCTGCGGCTTGAAGTCAGAAAGACCAATCTGAGGGATCTTTAAAATAAAACTTAATTCTTGTTATAATCGTTTAATGCTGTCCCAGGCGTGAATATCCCTAAATATAGAATTTGTATCACGTGACCCGTATACATGCACCACCCATACGCATCCGAGATACAGTTATTCCCCAGGGCTCCGAGTCTGACCTATATCAAACACTCTCTCTTAAGGCAAAGGCCGTGAGAGTGGGAAAATAAACACGCAAATTTCGTCTTTTCGGAATTAAAATAAATTTATTTCGAATATTTCGGAGAGTCGAAATATTGCAAACGTTTCAATATATAAAGATATAATGATTTGGACTCGACACGCGTGGACGTGTCGACAACACGACCTTTTATGTAAAATTTTGCTGTCTGCAAATGATATAACGTAAACACCACGCCACATACACAACTCGGAAAAATTAAGGGAGCAAGAAAAATTCCCCAATTTTTTGGTGATTTTTGACAGGCTATATTTCAGTGAAAAATGGGCTTATCGAGGTCATGAAAAAAGCATTTTGAAGCTCCAAGGTTCTAGTTTTCAGATCTTTTGGTAAATTTTTTGATCCACGGGCTCGGAAATTTTTTTTCCAGCTAAACCAATGCATGGACCAAGTAGCCTGTTTATCCAGCTTCAATTTCCTTTTTGATTTTTTTTCTAAGTTGATTTGTCAAGGAGATATCTGACTTTGAATGAAAAAGCATCCTCTTGTCTTTAACTACTGATATCTCAGCAACCAATGGCCGTACAGAAAATAACGGGGCAGTTTCGGAAACTGGAATAAATTTCCTACAAGATTTTTTCAAGAGTTTCGGGAAAAATTGCAACAATCAATATTCAGTTGGAAAAAGTAGGTACAAAAAAAGTGAAAACAAGGTAAGATGTCGTTCTTTAGGCACTCATTTATAAATGACAAGTGCTTATTAGTATTGCCTTTCAAAAACCTATTTCTTATGAAAACAACCATACAAACTTTTTACCAACATATGTTGGCATATTATACCAAAACAATTAAATTTTGGATTTTCCGTCCCCTCGCCCGTCTGTATGTCCTCATAACTCAGCAATTCATGAACGGATCTGGTTCAAATTCATAGCACAGTCTTGTTTTACTATAATCTCGAAACCTATTTAACTCAATCCATTCAGGCAATGTTGAGTATGAAATTTCCTAAAAAAAACAGCCATTTTTAAGCAAAGAAGCCATTTTTGTGTCCATCCAGAGTCAGATCTCCGCAACCTGTGAACCAATGTTTTTGTAACTTATAGACTTTCTTTATAGGATCACAAAGAAGTGTCCTCCAGAAGTTAAAGTTTTTACAGTTTTTCAAACAATTTAATTTTACCAAAAATAACTTTTTTTCCATTTTTCACTCGTTGCAAGGTAACTTATAAACGAATTTTTAAAATTTTCACCATTTACATTCGTTTAAACACATTTAAACTATTCTAAGAGTTGAAAGTCATTCAAACAATTCTAACATGGAATTTTTTATATTTTTAAACGAAAAAAAAGCTTTTTATGTTCCCTACCAAACCAAGCGACCGCTCGGTTGTGGTCGCTTTCTGGTCAAATTCTCAATTTCAGCGGGGATAAGCGGCCTTAGAGTCACCGTCGAATAGACGCTGCATAGTCTCCGCATGGTTGCTCTCGATGGTGGCGCCATCTAGAACAGCGACCGTGGTGTGACCAAAAAAGACTGTTTTCTCACTGAAAGAATTTCTTCATATGATTGTAAGCAAGCGTGCATCACTTTCACGTAAAGCATAAAGACCATCTTGGCATAGACACACAAAATGCGTTCGCGTATGCATTCCCCCTGTCAGCCGATTTGCCACGTAATAACATTTGCCGGCCTGGGCGCGCCAAATCCAAAACCCATATTTCTCTTATAAAAAGTACATGAGTTTGCTATATCCATACTCTCGTGTGCTTGCACCTCGTTGGCAATATGGAAATCATCTGCGGGTTTCAAACGTGACAGAATAGAAACTGAGCATTGATTTATAACCAAAGGCTTCTTTTGTTTATTACCAATGTACTAATAATTATTAAATTATGAAAAATATGCCCATTTCAAATGTCACTATTATGCTCTATTATTACTTAATATTTTAACAATTCTGCGGATGTAATCTATCAAAGCATTTAAATGATATGATTGTTTAGACACAGTGAATGCTCCCATAACTTGACTCTTCGCTCATTCTCCCGCTCGTGTGTTTCAACGCATCCGTACTGTTCTTTTGTCGAACCATGCGTAGAGTAAGCGCGCGAAATTCAACCTGAAGTTTGTGCTTATGCATTATAGACATACATTTGAAAATCTGACAGCGGTATATTTTGCAAGTTTTTGGAGAATTGATAAGAATTTAATATTAATAACTCTAGATGAAAATAAGTGAACAGAAAATACATTTATCTGATCGCTGGGACGCGCGAGATACATTTTTCTAGATACATTTTTTTTTAACTTTTTTTATTTCTTGCACTCCCCACCTGAAATTGTGTTGTATATGTCTGTAAGAAAATTCCCCGAAAGTCACAGCCCTTAATATTAATGATAAGTACTTTTCCTTCGCGTGATAAGTTTTTCCATCCAAAATACACGTAAATAAAAAACTTTTTTCGCCAAAATTTTACCACTCCACAGTTTTTTATGCTATCACATTGATTTTGGTCGCATTTTACGTAGAATTGACCGATAGTTAAAAGTGTCCAGCACAACGTAAGTGTAACTTATACTGGTGAAAGGGTCCCTAAAGTTGAGTTTATCCACAATTCTCGATTTTTTGCTGTTATCTCCGAAATGATTAACTCAACTGAAAAATCTTAATGGGAAATTTTGTTGGAAATTTACTTTCCTACATAAAAGGTGCTTCAGATCTTGCTGCTAGAATTAATGTTTCTTGTGACATTGAACCTGAATTTATTTATGGTATAATTTGTATAGTTTATTGAACCGAAAGTTTCAATTGTTGATATTCCATATCATATCACCATATCACATATCATATTACCAGTGGTGATATGATATGGAATATCAACAATTTGAAACTTTTGGTTCGATAATCCATAAAAGATTTCATATCAGAAATACGTTAGGGTTCAATATCTCAAGAAATATTAATTTCCGCAATTAGGTCAAGGAGACCTTTTTTGTAGAAAATTAAATTTCCTGAAAAAATTTTCTTTACATTTTTTCGGTTAAGTAAATCATTTTGGAGATAACAGCAAAAAAATGAGAATTATGTGTATGTTACGTCCTGATAATAATTTTGGGACGAACCTGTTAATATGTTTTGCTGCTCCTTTTAGACGGGAATGCGCCCGTCAGGGATTGGAGCACGAGCGGGATTGGTGAAGTGAAAAATAATGTAATCCAATGCGGGTTATTGTTTAATGATAACAAAACAACACTTTTATTGGATCATGTTCTCGACCAATGGCCGAGATATTTTGCGAAAATGGATTTACACTTTTAATCATTCTTATTGATTGGCTTTTATATTTTTCCGAAGAGACCGCACTGATCATTTTATGGTGGGGGGGGGGGCACTCTGACCACTTCCCCCGAATACAACTGATTAATAAATTTTTACGGGAGCGACCATTCAGGTCGCCTCCTCGAATACAACTCTTTTATTAATTTTGCGGATGCGACCGCTCGGGTCGCATCTCCGAACGCAACTAATTTCTTTTCTCGTAAAAATAGTCCTAAGGACTTGGTTGGATATCGAGGCGCGAGCGAGATGTTCTTACGCCGAGCGCTGCATATCTCTTGTATGTGCAGCGTCTCTTGGCTACCGTGAGATCTCCTTGGTCAGCAGAAAAGCTGCAACCAACTACCGTGAGATCGTCAACGGCTACTCGCTCGCACACCGATAAGCCGTTGCAAAATGTTTTTGACAATTGACTGGCTCCTCCGAGCACCAATGAACATTATTTATTATAAATTTATTATAAATTTCGATGTGTGACCTAAACAAAATGGTCAACACAAAAAAAAATGATTGTCGAATAAACCCAGGACGTAACAGTGTAAGATAATAAGATCGTTCAATTCTGCGTAAATGGCGACCAAAATCAATGCGATGGCATAAAGAACCGCGGAGTGGTAGAGTTTTGAAGGAAAACGTTTTTGATTTACGTGTATTTTAGATGGAAAAACTTATTACGCGAAGGGAAAGTACTTAATATTAATATAAAGGGCTGTAACTTTCAGGGAATTTTCTGTCAGACATATGCAACACAATTTCAGGTGGGGAGTGGGAGAAATGGAAAAAAGTCAAAAAGTCGCCCTCATACATATATGAGTCATTCCATAACAATTCAACTTTGTCGGTGACCCCTTCCGATTTTATATATTTTTGAATACGTCATTATACATGCAGAAAGCAGTATCCATGTAAATTTTTAGTTCTCAATCTTAAACCATACCGAAGTTATTGATTTGTTAAAAAATATTCTCAAAATAATGATAACTTCTACAATAACCAAGGTATTCTAACTTGCTGGGAGGTCATATTTTTTGTTTTTCAATGTAATTTTGAAAAAAATATCAAAAATTAAGAAAGAAAAATGTTAATGTCTTTTTGACAGTTTTAAGCTAAAAAACTGGATTTTCTTTCTATGGGACCCCTTCGAATAAAAAAAAATTATAAAATTCTACGTAAAAAGACAAAAATTTTGCGATTTTATTGAAGATGGGATTCAAATAACTTCTTATTAAAAAAAATTCTATTTTTTCTTCGTAATTTTGATCTTTTTTCCTTTTATGACTGCAATAGTTGATTTCAATTATGTTAAAATAAATAATTAAGCTTCTCTCATAAAATTCCTTTGTAAATTATATTAATTAACATTAAGAACTACAATTTTGATGTACGAAAATTGAATAAAGTGCAAAACGTATTTGAATTGTAATTTAAATTGTTAATTATTATAATTTACGAAGAATACCCAGATAAACGAACGTGTTGTAGAAAATCGCATGACGGCAAAGTAATGCAATTCTGACGGCATAGCATGTCACAATTTGTTCGAGAATCCGCGCTGTACACGGCAGAGCAAGCTTCGGGGGCTACCCACGCCGGGGCAGCATCTCGTGGCCGCTCTCTCTCGGCGACGCAACGCATGCGCGCACGCCAAAACGAAGAAGAACGAAAACGATGGCGTCGTGCCGGCGAGAGACGAGAGTGGCCATCTTTACTTCAGTCTACATCGATCAAAGCCACGTGCTACAACGTGCTTTATCTATTGATTTGAGCTCGAACGTGTAAAATCATCGGCGCACTCAATCACGATCAAATGTGATTAGAAATCAACGCTGAGGAATCATCAAGCACTCAGATTGTTGCAAGGGTGCACAATCCATAATCAAAGAGTACATCAGCATTTTAAACCCTGCTCAATACGTGGTTCGCCAAACCTCGTGCAACGATATACTGCGCATCGCGTATATACTCGGCACTCGTGCATTGTTCGATCGTGATCGAGATTAATATAATCAAGTTCCACGCGTTGTTCAACGAACGTTTCTCTCATCAAATCGTGATCTTCGGGTTCATCGTGAGTTCATCGAGATCATCGAAATCCAGACAATCAACGTGCCTAACAATCGACGACATTTTGTGAAAATATATACTTTGACGAGTGCTTTGCGCATTTCACACACGGTGTCCGCCATCTTTATTTTCCACCTCTGTCACGATCCTTAATTCATGCCGGCGCAGAAAAATAAAAAGCGATTTCTCGAACATTTGGTCCTTCGAGCCGGATCGTGACAAATAGTGACTCTCGTGTGTTTTGTGCGTTTAATGGAAAAACGTTTCGTGAACTCGTGAAACTCGTGAGTGGTCGTGCGCGCGCACATACTCAATCTCGTTCGTGTGCTTCGCGTTATTCGTCTTGTTCACGTACGCGCGCCGCACACATACACTCTCACAGTCGTTCGTGTGCGCCGCGTCACCTGAGACTCTCTCGCAACAGTCAAGCGTCGCGCACACGCTGTCGCTTACTCGTGTGTGTCACACCGATATACCATCGCCTTGTTCGTGCGACGCGTTGCTTGCGAGCTTTCGCGCTTCTTTCACGTGTGCCACGTTCTTTGCCAAGTTCGCGCTTATAATTTAAGTACCTTTACGTGTGCCACGTTCTTCGCCTAGTTCGCGCTCATAATTTGAGTTTTTTCGCCGAGTTCGTGCTCATCATTTGCATTTTTTCGCCTAGTACGCACTTATGATTCGAGTTTTTTTTGCCTAGTTCGCGTTCATAATTTGAGTTTTTACGCTGAGTTCGCGCTTGCGTGCAACAAGCACACATTCCTGCATTCATCGGTGTGTGCCACGTTCGTTGCCTATTTCGCGCGTGTGCCGCAGTGATCTCGTGATATTTTCGGCGTTCATAAGCACTTTTGTTTCTCGAGCGCTTCAAAAAATTCGTCAGCACTTGCATCATCATGTCAAAGCAAGATTCAGGCCGAAATACGCCGGAAATTATACCACCGGAAATCACGATCGATGCTGAGCATTTAAAAACCGGGGCGCAGGCCATGAGCCTTAACGTGCTGGCTCTCTTGGGTGACACCCTTGCGACGCAAACTCAAGGGGAATCGCACTCATCGAGAGGTAGTGGACGGAACTCGTGTCAAAATTCGCCTTCTCAATTGCCCCTGAACTCACGCTTAAGTTCAGGAGCCAGCCCAATCGGCTCTCGTGCATTGAGACAATCATGGCGGAGTTACCCGAGGAGATGTCACGGTTGAACTGGAGCAACTCGAGGTGCTACACAACGAGTTCGGGGCTGCTTACAATTATTTTGAATTTCACTGGCCAGCTAGGTTCTTGGATCACGAGTATTTCAGCGAAAATGTGCAGCGCAAGGAAGCAACGACATACAGGCAAGCCAAACGCACTCTGTGCAAGCTCAGGGATGAGCGCATCGCACAGCTACCTCCTGCGCCTGCTGCACCATCAAACGAGTCGAGGTGTGAGCCGAAGCTCCCAGATATTCAGCTCACGGTATTCAGTGGCGAATATGCAGACTGGCCCAGCTTCAAGGAGATGTTTGAGGAGCTGATGATGAAAAACTTGCGCATCTCGGACATCGAGCACCTCCATTATCTTCGCATCGTGGAATATGCTGAATGCTCGCTATGAGACTAAAAGGCTGCTGGTTCAAGCGCAGCTCGACAAACTATATCGACTCACGCCACTCACCAAAAAGTCAGCGAAGGGGCTCAATCGTCTTATCTCGACGGTATCCGAAGCACTCAAGGCTCTTGAGTCCTTGGGGGTTGCAGAAGATTTGGGCAATCTCATCATGGTACACCATGTCTCTCGTCAACTCGAGCTCTCAACGTGGGAGGCTTGGGAAAACTCGCTTGGCTCGTCGCTCGAATACCCGACTTTTATGAAGCTCGAGGAGTTTGTCAACTCGCGAGTGCAAGCTCTCGAGAGAATCGAGGCAACAGCGCCACAGCAGCATCAGCCTGCAAAGCCTCAGCAGGCAAAGAAGCCGATGACTGCGCATCAATCTTCAGCGCAGCCTAGTGCTACGCAATCAGCACAAGAGTCGAGCCAATTCCAATACGACTGTTGCGGGGCCCATCACTTCATCGTGTCATGTCTAAGATTCAGGGGTTTGGACACTGCTCAGCGCCACAGGCTTGCAGGTAAATATCGCCTGTGCTACAACTTCCTGGGACCACACTCAGCGAATTCATGCAAGTCCACGAAGGGCTGCAAACAGTGTGGATCCGATCAACGCTGCTTGCCACAGCAATCACACTGGTGCAATCATCACCAGTGACCCGCAATCACCATGCTCGGCTACTGATCGATCCAGGATCAGAGCTCACGTTTATGTCCGAACAACTCGTCCATCAACTCAGCATTGGACGCCAGCACTCAATGATACCAATCATCGGAATTGGAGGTACGAGAAGAACACAAGTTCGTGGTAAGGTGTCCCTCACCTTGGAGTCGCTCAATGCGAACTCGTCACTTACCATCCAAGTACGTAATGGACAAACAAAATTTGACAGTCAAGGTTATGTTGCTTTGTGTAAAATTTCCGCACCATGGCAGCTGAGTTTGGAGTGGGGAGCGTACACTGTACTTTTACATTCAATAATATTTTGATTATATCCAAATCTGTCATTGATAACGATTAATATAATTTATCAGAATAATCGATGTTTACAATGAATCAAAGAGATTTAATTACTGTGTGAGTGCCTATTAACACGTCCCTGAGGGACATGTTAACTAACATTGAAAATATATTCGATCACCAACTTCAAATCATATTCGATCACAACGGAATAAATCAAGACAATAATCAAGAATACGGAGTGCGAAGCGTGATAACGGCGCGCAAAGCACAGGGGGTTCGGGAGGCAACGCTCCCTAATGAGTACGCGAAGTGTACTTGTTTATAATTTTTCAACTGAATATTGAGGGCAAAAAAAAAAATTTCCCAAACTCGTGAATGAATTTTATAGCAAATTTATTCCAGTTTCCGAAACTGCCCGATTATTTTCTGTACGACCATCGGTTGCTGAGATATCAATGGTTAAAGACAAAAGGATCCTTTTTCATTCAAAGTCCGCTGGAAAAAAAAATTCCGCACCCCTGGACCAAAAATTAAAATTTAAAAAATTTTCACCAATTTTCTGTTGCGTTATTTTTTTAAATTGCGTGAGAACCGTAGCTTCTATAAATGTTTGACGAAAAGATCTGAAAAATCCAATCTTGGAGCTACAAAGTTTTTGAAGTGAAACTTCTTTAGGTGCGGTAGGGTAGTAAATTCGTTCGACCAGCGTCACGAAAATGCGGAACCACTTAGCTGGAGAGAGGGAGCCCTGAGAGGGGAAAGTGGGAGCGATGCTTCGACTCTCTCTCTCTCTCTCGACAGGCAGCTGAGAGGGGAGAGTGGGAACGTCGCTTCTACTCTCTTCTCTCTCTCGTCAGAAGCGTTTTCGTTTTTCCTTTTGAGATTTTAAAGTAAAACGCGACGAATAAGTGAGATGAAGGAAAAAAAATTCTAAACAACTATATCAGTTGATGAAATATTGATATTTAATTTAAAGTCGATTAAGGAGATGAATAAGGCGGTATTCGGGTCTAGGGACGTACTTTTTTGAGTGATTTTGTCGAGGTCGATAAAGAAAAAAATGTATATATATTTATTATCCTTTTTTTACAATATATTCATTAATATTTTGACAGTAAACTAAAAAAATTTCAAATTTTCAATTTCGTTCAACATTTTCAAAATTTATCGAATCTCAATTGTTACGTCGTCATGTTTTATTTTTTATTCATAATTTTTTTTTACGCTTTTGCCATTGTAATGACACATCTTCTTCGCACACGATGGGCTTTTTGATACTGCAAGTATCGTCGTTCCATTTATGTTCGAGTCCCACGTGCAAAACTTCAACGCAATGTTTCTGCTCTCCACTATCATCTTTGCTGCAAAAATATCAATGACAATGATCATTCAAAATAAAAGCATTGCTTCGAATTTACGAGTTTTGAATTTGCTTGCGAAACAAGAATTGAAGAATCCCTGATTCTCTTAAATATTTTTTGTAATCAAATTTTTAAAAAGTTATTCAAAAATCGACGAAATTTATTTACATTTCGCTGTTTGGTTCACCCGGAAGCCAATTCATTCCGCTATCATAAACGTATTATTTCCGTATTACATTCTAATTTAATGGAAATTGAGTAATAAAATTTGGAAGAAAAGAATGTAATCAAGAGCGGTGTTTATTAATTGAATCCCACATATCCATATCCTAGTCCCAAAAATAAATAAACAATAATCGATAACAAATACAATAAGCAATGCATAAAATAAACTTCATCTCTAACCTAAGAAGTTTCACTACTAACGCGCGGAGTCCCATGCACTGTTTTTTTTTTATTACCGAGATACGACCATTTTTCACTGAAATACTAAAATACTGCCTGTCGAAAATCACCTGCAAATTTTGAATTTTTTCTTGCTCCCTTAATTTTTACGAGTAGTGTACAATGTAAGCAACACACGTACGCTCCTGAGTTTTTATCGGAACGGAGCGTGTCAAGCCCCAGCCGCGAGATTTCCTCGTTATACCTAGAGTCGCTATACCGGGAGGCCGGTGTACATGTTAATAAACAAGACAACTATGTATTGATGATTTCTTGCGATAATTTTATGTCGTTATACGAACAAGAATTCAGCTTCAAATCATACAATATTTTATTGTCCCCTTATTCAAACAATGTAGAAGATTTTTTTCATGGCCCACACGGAAATATAATATACCGGAAAATATATTTTTCGATGTTACGTCCCTCTTTTGCGACATTTCACCTCGCGCAAGAACGGACGTTGACTTGCACTCCCGTGCTGACGCTCTCGTCAGCGAATTCCCGAGGCTCGCGTTCCGCGCTCGCCCCATGTATCGCAACCACCTCAGCCGTTAACCTCATATGTCAATCACCTCTATTTGGCATTTCATGAACTCGATTTGCCAACGCCCAGAGGACCGTCGCCAAATCGAGTCAGTACCTTGCTAACCACCGTCAGGTGAATCAAGGAAACATACTCCGGCCTTCAGCCAGTCGTTGCGGCTTAATTCCCGCGCAGCCAAATAGGGTTAATACGCTCGCTCGTATTAACTCTTGGTGCGTTATACAAGGGATGCGCGCGTAGACATATAAGTCTCGGGTCGTAATATCTGTTCGTGTCTGTCCAAGAATATTCGTGCCTACGACCCTTCCGGTTGTAGTCAACTTTTAAGACTGTTCTACATTATCCGAAATTCTATTCTTTTATATTGTTCAAACTTCTATCCTTTTTCTATCATCCAAAACAACCAATATCGGACCAAACCAGATATCAATCAACGTATAATTATTCAGTACACAAATAATCTAGAAACTCTAAGTGTTAACGAACTCTAAGTGTAGTGGTAAGGTCAGCGTTCCAAACGAGAAGCGAAATCAACACCGTGCCAGTCCGGCTATACACATACATACACTCATACACGTTGTAGCGTGCGATACCCCGGAGCTCCGGCAGTCACAAATGTAAGTCAGCGTTTTATACTATAAAGACGCCATGCGTATTGTAAGCGCCGTCTTTATCTCACCTTCTTATTTCGTATATTTCCACATTATAATAAACTCTTAATTATATGATATGTTCCTATAAAATTCGTTTATTATTGTCGAGCCCTTCATCCCTTCCAGGAGTGGCCGGGCCCGTATGGGACGGTGTAGGGGTGCCCAAAACCTACTAGTAATAAATTAAACTCTCCTTACAATAAAATCTATTTCCTTTTATACTTGAAGCGTACCCTTCGGTACGTAACATCGATATACGTAAAAATATATTGAAAATATATTCGAAGTGTACATTATATATTCTAAATACATTTTAGATGTATCTAAAATATATATCAGATATATATTAAATATGTAATATGTATATTCCATATAAGAAATATACTCAAAAATATATTCGTGATAAGTACATTTTTGGCAGAAAATATTTCTTTGAAATATATATTAAATATATTTGAGATATATGATTATTGTGCATAAAAATATATTTTCTGGTATATGTGAAAACATATATTGTGTATATGTAAGCATATATTAAAATTATATCGAAAATATATAAAACGGACACTCAATATATATGTTTGATGCATTTAGTATATATCTTAAATATATTTTTTACAAATTGTGACGTGACTTTTCTTGCTCGATGAAAAGCCGACTCTTCGAGTCACAAAACAGCTCACGAGATCGCTCAAGAAATGGGCGCCAGCTATCGCAATAAATTACGATAGCAAAATTTATATTTTCTTGAGCTTTCTCGCGAGTTTTTTCTTTTGCCGGCTAGCTGCCCTTGAGGATGGTAGAGGGGCGTGGTTAGGGGTCGTTGGAATTGCTCAAATAAATACTCGTTTATGACGAAGTTCGGGAAACACAATCAATACTTTATTTTACTGAAATTTTCAGACAACAATCCTTAATGGTTAATAACAAGCTCGCGTCTCGCTTCTATACAATTTAACATTTTATTCTAACTAATTTTCCGTGATCTCATTTCGCTTCTGAACATTATTCGACCAAAGTCTTTTCAACAAATACTTATTATGCTATTAATTTCGTTTAATTAACACACGATAACGCTTGATGGCAAACAAGATAACAGAGATAACGTTAACAATAATTTCTCTTAACTATCCTCCCGGCTTCGTGGAAGTATCGCGCCTCACCCAAAATGGCCGTTACCCAACGGTTTTCTCTTTTGCCACGCGCTACTTAGAATGGTCGTTATTTCTCTTCACTACGATAGCTTCTTTGACCGAGAGTACGAATTTGAATCCCTCTCGGCGATTCTACAGATTAATGAATCGAACGGTAACTCGCAAAAAATATTGCTTGCGGAAGAGGACTTGCAAATGGCCGCGCACGTTGACTCGCCGTCGCGACAATATCGCTACAAATTGGTCAAATACCCTCGAAATTGCTTCTTCTCGCGAATTTCCTCAAAACCACTACCAAAATGAGCGAAACGACAGTCTCACCGGTTTGTTTCCCTCAGATGAGTCCCGGATAATTCAGGCCCTCGATCCTTGATATATTCGGTGTATGCGCGTTCTTGGGCGACGCTCGATATCGGCACGGAGACGACGTCCTTCCTCGTTCTTTACGTCAGCTCGAGTCTGCGAGAGAACTTCCTGATCGCCCTCGTAAGCTCGGTTTCTTACCCCCACCCTTATGTAATTCGAGTTGAATGTTAGCGCGATTTGATAATCGATTGCGCGATTGATTCGAGGCAGCGGGTAGATCGATGGCATGAGCGATAGAACGAGAGCGCGATCGATTCTCTCCCAAATTATGGACGAGTGACAATAATAATGATAATCTCCGAACGATGATAATTCTCCGGCGATGCGAAGCCGTGCGACGGCGTTGGATTTTGGCGCTCTCTCAGCGATGATGCCGAGAGCGACAACGAAGAATGATGTTGGTGTGCGTGGCTCTCGTCGATGGTGGTGAGAGAGGCTCACGTATATGAGCTGCGGGACTCGGTGGTGTTGGAGACGAGAGCGTTGAATATTGCTCTCGGTCGCCTCGATGCTCTCCCGTCTGATTTCCTTGACAGTGAGAATATCCTCGATGACGTCATGATGGTACGACGGGAATCGTCGTTCGCTCAAGAGAATTTTCGGAAATACAAAAATGAATTGAAATCTATTGGCAAGTTAACGAATTGGCCCTGTTGGTTGCGTTCGAGAGGGACTCAGCCGTGGAGCGAGGTCGTTCCACGTGCGTTATCGAGTTCTTTGTGACTCGCAAAAATACGACGTCACAATATATATTGTGTATATTAAAACACCAATTAAAAATGTATCTAAAATATATAGAACATGCACTCAATATATATGTTTGATATATTTAGTATATATCTTCAATACATTTTTTATATTTATATTGTAATATTTTTAGATGGATTCAACATATACATAAAATCATATTTGTAATACATACATTTTCGGACAAAATATACTTAATATATCCAGAAATATATTTTCCGTATTATTTGCCGATATATTTTATTTCCATGTGAGTGTACATGGGAAGATAGGCCGTGATAAGCATGGATTGACTATTTTTCTACTCCACTAAAGAAAAAGCGGGCAGGGAGGGAACTTGTTAATTATCGAGATTTCTATACAGGCTATTGGTTTTCAACGAATATTTAAATTTTTCGTAAATGCCTAGCCAGTTAAACGCAAATTTTCTGTACAAATGTCCATGGCAGGAACGATCGGTACTGTATTTGAAACTGATAGATCGGTTCAGGGCTTACTAATTTCTGAAATTTTCAAAACGTAAAGAAAACGTGGTGGAAATGGGAAATTCGCACATAGCTCCTGATTTCTTTTCGTTGTTAAATAAGTTTCCTCCATAAAGAAGGGATATTAAACTTTCAGTTGTGAAGGAGCTCATAAAGACGGCTATGGATATATTTCTAAGCAAACTTTAACTAATTCACACAGTCAAGTTCAATATTTAAAGATGATGTAACCATTGTTAAAAGTATTAATAACCAACTACTATGCGAGAAAATTGAGTGGAATTTTTTGTTATCTGGATTTTATTTTGACAAAATTTTATTTTACAGCCGGTTCTTGGTAAGCTGGTTCGCAGACCGGCGAAACTCGATCGTCAATTGACAAAAGATCTCAAAGCTTTGGCACATCCTGAGGATCCTTACGATACAGTTCTTGGCAAGACAATGTGTACGCATGATTTTTACGAAGGTCAAGGACGTTTGGACGGGGCATTCTGTGATTTTACCGAAAACGAAAAAATGGACTACCTCACGAAAGTGCACAAATCTGGAGTTGTCAATATCGAAATGGAGAGTTTGGCTTTCGCTGCGCTTACTCATCATGCGGGCATCACATCGGCAGTTGTTTGTGTTACTCTACTTGACAGACTAAAGGGTGATCAGGTAATTCAGCCATCACCATCAATTTTAGTCAATTCATAACAATCTACTCTCATAATCTTTTTCAGATTCGTGAGGTCAACATCATAAAAATCAATTTATATTTTCGTCCGAAATAGAATTCCAAAAACATTCTGGGGCATTTTTTTCATTCCATGCGCAGTTCCAGTGTTTTTCGCGACATTACCCAGATAGACATTTTGCGTCATGTGGTCGGTAACAGCACGTCACTCGAGAGCAAGCCATAGCGTCAGTAAACAGCTTTCTACGTCCGCATTAAGCTCTATTCTAACGACGTGAGATTTCGTAATAATGTTGCAATAATGCTGCAAATATGCAGCTGCATATTTGTAGCATATTTGCAACATGGCGTGCTGCTCATTTGCAGCATATTTGCAACCCGGCGTGCTGCACATTTACAGCATATTCGCAACACGGCGTGCTCCACATTTACAGCATATTCACATAGTTCACTGTGATTGAAACCTTGTTTTCGTGTTATTTTGGCGTCACGTTGTGCTGCGTACGAGCAGCGTTTTCTCAGCACGTCGTGGGGCAAATGTACCGTGTCATATTGCATCAAGTTGATTTTTTTAAATATTAATCGGACTTTACTTAAATGCCCTTGGCGTGGCTTCATCGCACGTGAGAACAATAGCGAGGAGTGTGCGACACATTGTGACGGCTAGCTGAACTACATCATAAACAGCACGACGTGCTGCAATTAAGTCGCAAATACGCAGCCACGACGTACTGCAATTGAGACGCAAATACGCAGCTATGACGTGCTGCAACTAAGATGCAAATACGCAGCACAGCGTGCTGTTACTTTGCTGCATTCTAACGTTAGATCTTAACATAGTTATAACGCAAATCGGACTGCGCGTGACCGTCAATATGTTGCTCAATTCGGACGTAGTAAGCTATTTTATTGTGACATGCTTTGCCGTCAGAATTGCGTTACTGTGCCGTCATACGATTTTCTACAACACGTTTGTCTATCTGGGTTAATATCATTTTTTTTTAGTGAAACATTTATAAACATCATATTAGAATGATAGAATCTGCAGAATTCTGGAAAAAATTAAGGGATCAAAAAATATCCTAAATTTTGAGTGGTTTTTAAAAATGCTGTATCTCAGTGAAAAATGCTCGTATCGAGGTCTAAAAAAGCATTTTACAGGTTCAAGCTTCCAGTTTTGACATCTTTTAGCGAAAAAATGTTCGAAGCTCCAAGTCCACGCAATCCTTAGAAAAAGTGTGAAAAAAATGTTGCAATCTTTTTTTACTTTTTTTTTGGCTGCAGTTCCTGGCAAAAATTTTTACAGCCAAACCAGTGCATAGGCCAGATAGCTTGTTTATTCAGCTGCAATTTTCTTTTTTTTAGACCTCGATGTGAACATTTTTCGCTGAGATATCAGACCTTTAATGAAAAAGAATCTCTTAATGAATATGTCAGCAACCAATAATCGCACAGAAAAAAGAGGGGTTTCAACAACTTGAATTAATGCTCTACAAGGATTAACTATGATTTGAAAAAAATGTCTATCCTTGACATGAATTTGAAAAAACTGGAAAAAGGGTCATTTATAGTTTTTCAGAAAATCAACGGCTAAATTACAAATATCGATCAAAAGTCTAATGTTAAGTGTGACCTTTACAGCTCAATATATCCACAAAAAATCTGTAAAGTTTCAATTTGATCTATCGAATGATTTTTCTGTTTCAAGCAATCAAATTTTTGAAGAAATATATATAATAAAATTGGAAATTGTACATATAAATGGAAATTATACATGGGTCAAAATTCCGAGACAGCAAGCGTTTGAGCCTCACGGTCGACGATTGTTTGTAACTATAGGGACACAGTACCGTATAGGAGTACATTCTGGATTTTTATTTATTTTTAAATCGACCAGTTTCACTGTACCGGGGACGTCATTTTTTTGAAATTTCTTGAATGTCATGTTTTAATTAATCTCTCTGGACCCCTGTAATTAAAAAATAATAATTTGACATAAATTTTCATCGCAAAAGATCTCAGCTTTGAAAAAAAAAATATATCCAAACACGTGCCAATTCATATATGCATAGAAAAATAGGTTTTTTCCTCAAAAAGGCGTTTTCTCGATGAGCCTATGCTCCAATCTGTTCTTTCATATTCTTTTGTGAATTAATGAGGTTTTTTCACACGAACAAACCCTTTTTCTGGAGTGGGATCTCTGCGGTATCAGACCATTATATATTGAGTATAATCTGAAGTGCTGTAAATATCGAGAAAATAGTGCGGATACAATACTGCTTACTTCGCTAGTATTGTATTGTATTGTATTGTTACTATCCTTTTTTATCGAGATCATTATAGGTTTTTGATTTAACTTTTTATTTATTAATACTGTAACATAATGATTTGACTACGAGAAAAAATAATAATACCCTGAAAGTAATATAAGATAATACGATTCCGGGGTTGGGTGTGTAAGCAAACTTCAAAAAACATCCATTCATCTTTCATAAAAATATTTATTGACGCATGTTTAATTTTGCGCAAAAAACAAATATTGAACATTTTTTTGCGCACATTGTTTTGCGGGAGGCATTTCATTTACATTGAAAATAGTATTTCAAAGATGCAACGAATAAGCTCAGAACGTTACAAAACTCTAAGACTCACTTTCTTCTAAGTAGACTAATATTTCGATTTTCCTATCAAATTGCAAAAAAAAAAAAAACGAATGGACAAACGTCCGGACTCATTTGATCCAAAAATATAAATTTGGTATTCAAGGACCTTCTCCCGTTATACTTTTAGGGGAGAGGTTCCTTGAATAACAAATTTATATTTTTCGATAAAATGAGTCCGGACTTTTGTCGATTCGTTTTTTTTGCCATTTGATAGGAAAATCGAAATATTGGGCTACTTAGAAGAAAGTGAGTTTTGTAACATTCCGAGCTTATTCGTTGCACCTTTGAAATACTATTTTCAATGTAAATTAAATGCCTTCCGCAAAACATCGTACGTTTGAGGTAAATTTCAAGAAAAATAATTTGAACAACTGCCGTCTTCATTGATGTTTCGCAAAGTGTTCTTCAACAAACATTTGAATATAAAAATAAAACCATTAAATATTAGAAAAAAAAGTTTTCTCTATAAGAACAAAATAGTATATTACACCACAAGGGCAGAAAGTTTGAGGTTCCTGCACTGCGCATCATGATGCCCAAGGCGAAGCCGAGGGCCATCATGTTGCGCAGTTCAGGGCTCTCAAACTTTCTGCCTTTGTGATGTATACTATTTTTCTGTATAGTCGGTCGAAAGTACGGTAATAAAGTACAATTAAGTATGATAGATTCATGTTTTGATGCCTGCCCTGACATTTGCGGCACGAGCGAAGCGAGTGCCGACTGGTTGGGGGCAGGCATCAATACAAAAAAAGCAAATATAATTAGAGTGAAAAAATAACAATAATGAGTTCAAACTTATGCCATTTTTTGATTTATTAATGTCAATGTTGTCTTTTGTATTCAATGATTTTCTCAACATCGACCAAATGCTCCATAGAGTTGATGGTTTCAGCTTTTTTGTTGAATCTTTGAAATAGACGATCGAATCCGTTTCTTCCCAGCTTGACAGAGAACTTTCATGCTCCATCTGCCATTTTTTATAATTCTCGTAGACAAGCTTGTATCGATCAGCACACTTTTTCGGTAACCTCTCCGTCTGTATGATCAATTCCGCCTCTGCATCGAAATCTCTGAATACCTCTTCCTCGTCCATGGATTCGTCAGTTGAAACTGTGCGGTTCATTATTTTTCCTCACAACACTGATTCTAACTAACGAAAGAGCAGCCTTGTCGTCAGAGAAAAAAATGGTTAGAAACAAGTCACCGGTGACAGTTGCGGGAGTCTCACGTACAGCTGTGCGTGAAAAAAGTTTTCGCTCCCGCCGTTACTCCGTCTTTCTGCATCGAAATTGATGCCGGATGTACGTACTTTCGACCGCGGTATAAAGGAAAAACATTTTTTTCAACTCTTATGCGGTCATTCTCCAAATATTCTATGAAAATATTTCAGTTACGAATTTATAAGCAGATTTGGAAATACGATGCCGATATAAACGTAATCAGATCTTAAACATCAGTGAGCAGTCGATAACGATTTGAACATTGCGACCCAATGAGTTTTGTTGATTTTCTTCTGATCTGCTCGAAAAGATTCACCTTTCATTTACTTACTATTTATGGATATTTGCCTGAAGAAATAAAATAACCTTGGAACTTCTTAGTATATTTTTTTTTCGTTTAGTTTTTTTTTGTTCATCCCCATACTAAAATATCTCAACATATTCTGTCTTTATATATCTACGGACTTTTATCTGAGAATATGTAACAGAATCAGATTAATAATTCATTTGAACATTGCGCATAGGTAATGGCACCGAAGGAAGTACTCGACGAGTGGCAGATGAGACCTCAGCATTTAGTTTCTCGTTACATAACTAGGTATCTTCAGCGCAAAGGTCGGCTTTCGCTCGAGGGTCATGGTTCAATGTGCGTCAAGAGTCCACGACGATTCAAGCTAGTCCAGCAGGAATCCGAGAATTACGATTAAGCACCCCAGCGCTTTATCGACTTTAATTAACATATGCTAAAGTTTCTCCATACATTATTTTTGTAAATTATTATTATACAAAGAACATTTTCAAATTTGTTCGTCTTTACTTGAAACTAAATTTCGTTCTGTACATTTTTTCTCGCAACTTCAAATTGGCCAGGAAAGAAATGAAAATTCACGGAACCAAATGAAATGGATTGAAAAACATAAAGAAACCTATTTTAACAGTATCGGACAATGGCTACGCAGTATCGGGTCTTTGTGAAGTTCAAGAACAAGATTACTTATGGCATTCGAGATTTTCTGCCTAGCCGATAGAGAAAGTTGCTCTCGAGGAAATAAGATTTGAAAAAAAACCAGAGGTGGCTAAAATAGCAATTATCATTGTTATAACCACGATATATCGACGATTTTCAAAGACTCGTGACCCCGTATCAGTGTGGTATGTTCAAAAACAAAAAAACATGTGTTTAAAAAAATGTACGTGTACAGGACATACTGTATTATGGTTTGGCAAAAAAACGAAAATAAAAATATAGAAGTATAAATCATGATCACTCGTAGTAATGAACATATCCACACGGTTATATTTTTAAAAGAAACAGTTTAAGCTAAATATATATCGAATATACGTTTTTTTTCAAGGCATCGTCAGTTATAACGAGGCAACGTTGGCTGATGAAGACCAAAACATATAAATGCGCATTAAAAAAAAATTTGAATAATATTTGCATTTCACATTCATTATATTGCTCTATCGATGTAATTCTTTATGCACAAGCACGAAAAAATAATGTGTCTCCTTTGAAAATAAGTGAACGAATTAACTAGAATAGCAATTTTTTTTCGTCAAACGTAAATGTATAAGATCGTAGTGATTTAATTGCTTGAAAAAAATCTTTACAAGATGAGATGCAAGCTTTTGCTGTTTAAAAAACGATCACGATATCGTCGATGAGTTACAAAAAAAAATACAAACTTTTTTGAAAAAGCACACGATTCGTAATTAACTTTCGAATCGGTATTGTATTGACATTCAAAATAGATCGGAGGTACTTTGTTCGCGTGTACCTGCCGACGCTCACTCGAATGCTAGACCTAAATATAATAAAGTAAAAAAAGATTGTGGCAGTAAATTGAAGAATGATCGGAGTAATTATTTTGCAGATTTTTTGCAAAAAGTAAACAAAATCACTTATGCAGAGAATCTTTGTTGTACCTGCCGACGCTCACTTGAATGCTAGACCTAAATATAATAAAGTAAAAAGAGATTGTGGCAGTAAATTGAAGAATGATCGGAGTAATTATTTTGCAGATTTTTTGCAAAAAGTAAACAAAATCACTTATGCAGAGAATCTTTCCCACACGGAACATTAGGGCCATGGGACGTCGAATATCCATACATGGTGGATGAATGCTCCATCCCAGGGACGTCTATGAGTATCCCTATCACTGCTAAAAGAAGTGCGAAACGGCACCTGTTCTATGTACTGGGAACATCCCTTATACGTACCTTGAGACGGTTTTTAGACGGACTAGACCCCAAAAAATGACGTCTGATTTACGTATTTAAGACGAATAAACCAGTGATGCGAAAGATGTCCAATGATCATCCATTATACGTCCCTTTATTTAAATAATTTAATCGTTATTAACTACACATTAATTAATTATAAACTTTGTTACTGATTATATAATATTCGGGGCCTACGAGATATCCATATTTTACAGAAAAATAGAAAAAAAAATAGTTTTCGATTTTTCACACTGCGGTCACCCATCCAAGTATTGGATTCAAGGGGTGCTGCTTAACTTTTCTAATCTCCTACCTACCTACCTACCTACACTAACCTGACTTATGAGAAACTTATGCATGTAAAAACCTTATACGATGTAGTTTGCTGATATACTTATATATCTTTGTCTCACAAACCTTGAATAATGTATAATCGTAATGAAATTTATAATTAATGGATAATGTGTAATTAATAGCGTTCAAATTAAGGGACGTATAATAGATGATCATTAGATATTATTAGAGTAAATCAATTTATGTAGAGAGTCGACGAGATCTTTGGAGTGAGGAGAGGTAAGAGCGCTTATACGAGCGGGGTATAAATTCAATTGTACACGTTTTTCGGGACTAGTTCCACGGTTTTATTAATACAACGTTCGATCTCTACTTTAACTCGTTAAGAATAATAACTAGTATAAATGATAGTTCGACACGCGACCGAGATTCTATTCGCGAACAGCCCTTTTTTCGTTCTCTCCCGTATTTCGCACACTTCGATAGATTTTCGTTACCGACTTGTACACGGTGTGCTCTTAGACTGACTGGCTTGTCAGAGGTGGGGGAAGCGAGAAGCAGGTACGCTTCTCGAACGTTCGTTTTGCTGCTCGTCACCGATTGGCAACTAGACGTTAGGGCGGACCCGCGACGAACCACTTCAATACTTCCGCCGTTCTAGCGTGGTCCACGCTCCTTGATTCCGATATCTTCTCTCAGCCTGCAGAATCTTTCTCGTGGCAATGCTTTGGTGAGGATATCAGCCTTCTGCTCTTCCGTTCGTCGATACTCGATTTTTAGTTCACCTGCTTGAACTTTCTCTCTGACGAAATGATATCGAACATCGATATGTTTCGTCCTCTTGTGGAACTCCGGGTTTTTCACAAGTCGAATGGAACTCTGATTGTCCACGTAAATCGTCGTGGCCTCCTCGCATGGACACTCGACCTCGGAAAGAAGTTTCCTTAGCCACACAGCTTCTCGAGATGTAATGGACGCTGCCACGTACTCTGCCTCCGTGGTACTAAGTGTCACCATTTTTTGTCGCTGACTCGACCATGTCACGGGACCTCCGGCCAACTCAAATATGTACCCGGTTGTCGATCTTCTCGTCTCGACGTCTCCTGCGAAGTCGGCGTCCGAGTAGCCCTCCAGGACTGGATGACTTCTGCCGCCTTGATATTCGATCCCGTGCTCGAGAGTTCCTGCAACGTACGATATGATTCGCTTCACAGCGCGCCAATGTTCTTTGCCATGTCGATTCAGGAACTTGCTGACGAGATTGACAGCATACGAGATGTCAGGCCTCGACACTATCGACAAGAACATTAGAGACCCAACTGCTTCTCTGTAGGGTACACCCTCGGCTTCTTCTTCCTCCGGTAGCGGTTGCAGTGTCGAGCTCGGATCGCTTGGCACACTCATCGACTTCGCATCGATCATCTCAAATCTCTCGAGAACTTTTCTAGCGTACGAACTTTGGTGAATGAACACGGACTTTTTCGCTCGGTCTCGTTCTATCTGCATTCCCACGAACGAGCTCGCGTCTCCAACGGTGATCTTGAATACCTTTTTCAGATGTTCGAGAACCGTGTTGATTGCCTCGCTGTTTCCGGCTGCAACCAGCCCATCGTCAACAAACAGCGCCAGATAAACGATATTATTTTCGATTTTTCCCACGAATATGCACTTGTCCGCGCTGGCTTCTCGAAATTGGAATTGTTTCAGAAACGAGCTAAACTCTTTATTCCAACAGCGTGGAGATTGCTTTAAACCGTATAGAGATTTATTCAAACGGCATACCGTATCCTTTGATGATCCTTTTTCGATGATCAAACCCTCGGGCGGCTCCATAAAAATTTCCTCCTCGAGCTTACCGTGCAAAAATGCTGTTTGAACGTCGAACTGTGCCAGTTCGAGATCTTTCGACGCGACGATCGCCAGTAGAACTCTCAACGAGTCGTATCGCACGACAGGAGAAAACGTTTCGAAGAAGTCGACTCCCTTCTTCTGCATGAAACCTCGTGCACACAGTCGAGCCTTGAAATGACGAGCCTGGCCGTCCTCATTCTTGATTTTGAAGACCCACTTCGAGTCCACGGTCTTCATGTGCGCTTCTCTCTTCACAGGAGACCAGGTTTCGTTTTCTCGATGCGAGCGTAGTTCCGAGTTGATGGCTTCTCGCCACTTACTCGCTTGTCGACTTTCGAGTGCCTCCTTGTACGTCTCTGGGACGTTATACTCGACGATATTCGACTCATATCTTGACGGTCTTCTTATTTGCGTTCGATCTCGAAGATTTCGACTCTCGTCGCGACGCGCTCCCGGTGGACCCTCTTCTTGAAGTTGAGCTGGAATTTCTTCGGCCTGTTCGAAGACTTCGTCGTCGTCGTTCTCTTCATCCGATTCTTTTTCCGACTCTGCTTCCGCCGGAACTGGAATTTCTCCCTCCATTTTTGGCAAGAGAAAATCTCCCGATTCGTCGCTCGCCGTCGGCACCGCCGGTCCGATCGTCTCTCGAAATGTCACGTCTCGTGACACTGTAATTTTCTTCGACACTGGATCAAAGACACGATAATTCGATGAGCTGCTCTCGTATCCCACGAGAATCATCTTCTTCGCACGTGCATCGAGTTTCGTCAGGAGCTGCTTCGGCACGTTCACGTATGCTTCCGATCCAAAGATCCTGAGATGCTTCAGATCCGGCTTCACACCGAACCACATCTCGTACGGCGTTGCTTGGTTTTTCACACTTGATGCGCCGGCTCGGTTCATCAGGTAAGCCGCTGTGCTGCACGCTTCCGCCCACAGGAACCTTGGAAGTCTCTTCGCCAACAGCATTGTCCTCGCGCTCTCGATCAGAGTGCGATTGTCCCTCTCGACTTTGCCATTTTGTTGAGGCGTATACGGAGCTGTGAATTCTCGCTGAATCCCTCGGGAGTCCGTATAATCTTCCATCGCACGATTTTTAAACTCGAGCCCGTTGTCCGACCGAAGGACTCTCATCACTCTCCCGAACTTGTTCTCGGCCAACTTGTCGAATTTTTTGAATTTTTCCAACACGTCACTCTTGTGCTTCAGGAAGTATATGTGTCGGAAACTCGTCGCATCGTCCTTGAAGATTAATAGAAAACGAGCGCCTCCGGGAGACTCTACGGTCATTGGTACACACAGGTCGGTGTGCATCACCTCGCCTGGCACCGTATTTGCTCGCACTCGTTCTTTCCGAAAATTTTTCCGATGCGATTTTCCTTCTTGACACGAACCACAGAACTCTTCGGCACTTTGGGGACAGTCGATTCCTCGTACCAATTTGTCTTTCACGAGTTTTCGCATCGCACGACCATTCACATCACCGAGTCTTTCGTGCCACACTCGAGAATCTGCTTGGCCAACATTTGCTTCGTCGACGTTATTCGCGCAATTCGTTTTAAATATCATTCGATATATGTCGTTGCCTTGTGCCACACCGTATCCCATCACGAGATTTTTCTTTCCGAATTCTACCAGATCGCCGAGAAAAAGAACACCGAAGCCTTTTTTCGCGCACTGGCGAACCAAGAATAAATTCTTTGTCATCTCTGGGACGTACAAGACGTTTTAAATTCGCGCCGGTCCCCACTCACCTCGCGCGTACTGCTCGACCTCGACCGCACCGACCCCCACCACGCGACACTCTTTCCCGTTGCCGAGAGATACCGTGTTACCGTCGGGTAACTCGCGAAAATTTATTAGCCACTCTCGTCGGAAGGTAATATGCCGCGAGGCTCCGCTGTCGGTCAGCCAGCTGTCGCGTTTATCGGCCGCCAGCACCGCGCGTTTCACGTCACCCGCTACGCCATCGATTTCGTTTTTGTCGACACTTGAAATTTCGCGCTGCGCAGTCTCGACCACATACGCACAATCACGCGCATTCTCCTCGGCACGGTCACTTTCGCGCTTTTTATTATTTTTGCACTCGCGCGCGAAATGTCCGAGACCTTGGCACTTATAACATGTGATTTTCGATTTATCTTTTTCGGTTTTCTTTTTCGTTTTTTCGTTTCGCGAACTCACTTTGTTATTTTTTTCTTTCGATTTATTCGTCGCCACAAACGCACTCTCCACACTGTCATTCGCTGACATACGCGCTTCTTCTCGAAGCAGTCTTTCTCCCAGAACTTCCCGAGTCTGCATCTCTTCCGGTACATTATCCCATACTGTCTGGAAGTTCGCGTATGTTAGTGTGAGACTTCCGAGGATTTTCGCGACGATCATCGATTCCGGCACAGTTACTCCTACATCGAGAATCTGAGCTGCCATATTATTTATCGTCGTAATGTGCTGCATGATGGAGTCGTTCGCCGACATCTGATACTGATGCAGCCTCGTTTGCAATAGCAACTTGTTCGACGCCGATTTTTGTTCGTGCAGGGCCGCCAACTTTCTCCACATTTCACACGCGGTCTCATATATGAGCAACGGTCTCCTTTGAACTGGGTCGAGCGTCGACGACAACAGAAACATTGCGCGCGCATTGACGACTTCCCACGTGTCGTGATCTGGCGCGCCGGCTGCCGGTTTCGTTCTCGACCCGTCGACGATACCCCAGATGCGATGGGCGACAAATAATTGCCGCATTTGAAACTTCCATCCCTGGTAGTCACTTCCGTCGAATTTCTCCACTGACTTTGTCGAGATCGCCTCGGCCATCGCAGATTACTTTTTCGTCGCGCTTCACACGCGAACACGCGCTCGAGCCTCGATGCCAAGATGGCCGCTCGTTTTCACCGGCACGCACGTTTTTCGCCCGGCGGACGCTTCTCGCCTCGTCACTCTCACTCCTCTTACGAGATCTCGCTTGAGCGACTGCCTCGGCTCTACGTAATTTTTCCAGTCGACGTGACTGGGCCCATAACCTATTAGAGTAAATCAATTTACGTAGAGAGTCGACGAGATCTTTGGAGTGAGGAGAGGTAAGAGCGCTTATACGAGCGGGGTATAGATTCAATTGTACACGTTGTGCTCTTAGACTGACTGGCTTGTCAGAGGAGGGGGAAGCGAGAAGCAGGTACGCTTCTCAAACGTTCGTTTTGCTGCTCGTCACCGATTGGCAACTAGACGTTAGGGCGGACCCGCGACGAACTACTTCAATAGATATCTTTTGCACTATTAGCATTCGTCTTAAATACGTACATTAAATGCTGACCATTAATGCCTGCTTGGACAAATAGGGTATTTTTTTCCCATCTATATGAAACTGACGAGTTTCAGACTGATCAGCCCTACGGGCCCTTTTCGACTTTGACGCATATCTGTCATACTATGGGTGCGTTCCACTAAACTAACGCAACGGAATTAAGTGACAGCAATAAAGGTTATAGATGTTTTGCCGGAGAGAGGCGCGCCCTCGCTGAATTTCGGGGTGATAAATATATTATTCAAAAATAGACGGAAGTGTCATATTCACACGGATGGGATAATGGTCGAGTGATATCGTGAAGCATGTCTAAATATAATATAATGAATAAAGACAAATTACGAAAGTGCGCTAAATAATCGAAAAATGTAAGAATAAAAATGAAGTTGAAAAACGGAATATTTCGTAAAAATCAGTTTTTCAACTTCGTTTTTATTTTTCGATTATTTAGTAACATAACCTAAAATTGAGCTTTTAGTTGTTGCTTTCATTTTTGTGTTGTTTTTATTAAAAAACACCGATGCAGGCACTTGAAAAAAGATTGCCGAGACTCTTGCTTTAAGCTAAGCATATTACTGCCCCATAAAAAAATTCGCTGAAAAAATGAAAAAATCCCAATAATAAGTAAAAAGTGAAAAATTGTTTCAGCAACGAAATTCCACGAATAAGCTCGTTTAAATCCTTCGCAGCATCGATTGAAACGTGCTTGCTAAAGAAAAATTGGCTAAAAAGAGCGATGGAGTGAGAGTCCACCGATTTGTCTGGAAATCCATTCAAAAAACACGAAAATTCGGTGTTTTTGTCGATCGTGAGTAGAAAATCCTATCTTTGAGAAATCTTCGGGAAATCTAATTGGCCAATGTTTTAATTGAAAGTCACCGATGCAGGTGCTTGAAAAAAAATTGCCAAGACTCCTACTTTTAGCTAAGCATATTGCTGCTCAATAAAAAAATTCCCTGAAAAAATGGAAAAATCTCAATAATAAGTAAAAAAGGAAAAATTGTTTCTGCAACAAAATTCCTCGAATAAGCTCGTTTAAATCCTTCGCAGCATCGATTGAAACGTGCTGGCTAAAGGAAAATTGGCTAAAAAGAGCGATGGAGTCAGAGTCCACCGATTTGTCTGGAAATCCATTCAAAAAAACACCAAAATTCGGTGTTTTTGTCGATCGTGAGTAGAAAATCCTATCTTTAAGAAATCTTCGGGAAATATAATTGGCCGATGTTTTTATTAAAAGGCACCGATGCAGGTGCTTGGAAAAAAATTGCCAAGACTCTTACTTGTAGCTAAGCATATTGCTGCTCAATAAAAAAATTCCCTGAAAAAATGGAAAAATCTCAATAATAAGTAAAAAAGGAAAAATTGTTTCCGCAACAAAATTCCTCAAATAAGCTCGTTTAAATCCTTCGCAGCATCGATTGAAACGTGCTGGCTAAAGGAAAATTGGCTAAAAAGAGCGATGGAGTCAGAGTCCACCGATTAGTCTGGAAATCCATTAAAAAAACACGAAAATTCGGTGTTTTTGTCGATCGTGAGTAGAAAATCCTATCTTTGGGAAATCTTCGAGAAATCTAATTGGCCGATGTTTTTATTGAAAAGCACCGATGCAGGTGCTTGGGAAAAAATTGCCAAAACTCTTACTTTTAGCTAAGCATATTGCTGCTCAATAAAAAAATTCCCTGAAAAAATAAAAAAATCTCAATAATAAGTAAAAAAGGAAAAATTGTTTCTGCAACAAAATTCCTCGAATGAGCTCGTTTAAATCCTTCGCAGCATCGATTGAAACTTGCTTGCTGAAGGAAAATTGGCCAAAAAGAGCGATGGAGGCAGAGTCTACCGATTCGTCTTGAAATTGATTGAAAAAACACAAAAATTCGATGTTTTTGTCGATCGTGAGTAAAAAATCCTATTTTTGGAAGATCTTCGGGGAATCAAATTGGCCAATGTTTTAATTGAAATTCACCGATGCAGGTGCTTGGAAAAAAATTGCCAAGACTCTTACTTTGAGCTAAGCATATTGCTGCTCAATAAAAAAATTTCCTGAAAAAATGAAAAAATCTCAATAATAAGTAAAAAAGGAAAAATTGTTTCTGCAACAAAATTCCTCGAATAAGCTCGTTTAAATCCTTCGCAGCATCGATTGAAACGTGCTGGCTGAAGGAAAATTGGCTAAAAAGAGCGATGGAGTCAAAGTCCACCGATTTGTCTGGAAATTCATTGAAAAAACACGAAAATTCGATGTTTTTTTTATCTTAAATCCTATCTTTGAGAGATCTTCGGGGAATCTAATGGACCGATGTTTTTATTGAAAAGCACCGATGCACGTGTTAGAAGAAAAATTGCCAAGACTCTTGCTTTAAGCTAAGCATATTGATAAAATATTGCAGCTCGATAAACAAATTTTCTGAAAAAATGAAAAATCCTCAATAATAAGTAAAAAGTTAAAAATTGTTTCTGCACCGAAATTTCACGAGTAAGCTCGTTCAAATCCTTTGCAGCATCGATTGAAACGTGCTTTTTGAAGAAAAATTGGCCAAAAAAAACGATGGAGTGAGAGTACAAGACAATGTCTTGGACTCTCACTCCAATTTTTCCTAACAACAATTTTTCCTTTTTACTTATTATTGAGATTTTTTCATTTTTTCAGCGAATTTTTTTATCGACCAACAATATGCTTAGCTTAAAGCAAGAGTCTTGGCAATTTTTTTCCTAACACGTGCATCGGTGCTTTTCAATAAAAACATCGGTCAATTAGATTCCCCAAAGATCTCTCAGAGAGAGGATTTTTTACTCACGATCAACAAAAACACCATTTTTAGGGGTTTTTCCAATGGATTTCAAGATAAATCGGTGGACTCCGACTTCAATCGCTTTTTTTGGTTAATTTTTCTTCAGCAAGCACGTTCCAATCGATGCTGCGAAGGATTTAAACGAGCTTATTTGAGGAATTTCGTTGCAGAAACAATTTTTCCTTTTTTACTTATTATTGAAATTTTTTCAGCGAATTTTTTCATTGAGCAGCAATATGCTTAGCTTAAATTAAGAGTCTTGGCAATTTTTTTCCAAGCACCTGCATCGGCGACTTTCAATAAAAACATCGGCCAATTAGATTTCCCGAAGATCTTTCAAAGATTGGATTTTTTACTCACGATCGACAAAAACATCGAATTTTCGTGTTTTTTCAATGAATTTCAAGACAAATCGGTAGACTCTGACTCCATCGCTTTTTTTGGCCAATTTTTTTTCAGCAAGCACGTTTCAATCGATGCTGCGAAGGATTTAAACGAGCTTATTGGTGGAATTTCGTTGCCGAAACAATTTTTCACTTTTTACTTATTATTGAGATTTTTTCATTTTTTCAGCGAATTTTTTGATCGACCAGCAATATGCTTAGCTTAAAGCAAGAGTCTTTGCAATTTTTTTCCTAACACATGCATAGGTGCTTTTCAATAAAAACATCGGTTCATTAGATTCCCCGAAGATCTTTCAAAGATAGGATTTTTTACTCACGATCGACAAAAACAGCGAATTTCCGTGTTTTTTCAATGAATTTCAAGACAAATCGGTGGACTCTGACTCCATCGCTCTGTTTGGCCAATTTTTCTCCAGTAAACACGTTCCAATCGATGCTGCGAAGGATTTGACCGAGCTCATTTGTGGAATTTTGTTGCAAAAACAATTTTTCACTTTTTACTTATTATTGACATTTTTTTATTTTTTCAGCAAATTTGTTTATTGAGCAGCAATATGCCTAGCTTAAAGCAACAGTCTTGGAAATTTTTTCCACGCACCTGCAACGGTTCTTTTCAATAAAAAGATTGATCAATTAGATTCTTCGAAGATCTCTTAAAGATAGGATTTTTTACTCACGATCGACAAAAACACCCAATTTTCATGTTTTTTCAATGGATTTCAAAACAAATCAGTGGACTCTGACTCCATTGCTCTTTTCGGCCAATTTTTCTTCAGCAAGCACGTTTTAATCGATGCTGCGAAGGATTTAAACGAGCTTATTGGTGGAATTTCGTTGCAGAAACAATTTTTCACTTTTTACTTAAAATAGAGATTTTTTCATTTTTTCAGCGAATTTTTTTATCGAGCAGCAATATGCTTAGCTTAAAGCCAGAAGTTGGCAATTTTTTTCCTAACACGTGCAATGGTGCTTTTCAATAAAAACATCGGTCAATTAGATTCCCCGAAAATCTCTCAGAGATAGGATTTTTTACTCACGATCAACAAAAACACCATTTTTTTGGGGGTTTTCAATGGATTTAAAGATAAATCGGTGGACTCTGACTTCAGTTGCTTTTTTTGGTTAATTTTTTTTCAGCAAGCACGTTTCAATCGATGCTGCGAAGGATTTAAACGAGCTTATTTGAGGAATTTCGTTGCAGAAACAATTTTTCCTTTTTTACTTATTGTTGAGATTTTTTCATTTTTTCAGCGAATTTTTTTATTGAGCAGCAATATGCTTAGCTTAAAGTAAGAGTCTTGGCAATTTTTTTCCAAGCACCTGCATCGGTGACTTTCAATAAAAACATCGGCCAATTAGATTTCCCGAAAATCTTTCGAAGATAGGATTTTTTACTCACGATCGACAAAAACATCGAATTTTCGAGTTTTTTCAATGAATTTCAAGACAAATAGGTAGACTCTGACTCCATCGCTCTGTCGGCCAATTTTTCTCCAGCAAGCACGTTTCAATCGATGCTGCGAAGGATTTGGCCGAGCTCATTTGAGGAATTTTGTTGCAGAAACAATTTTTCCTTTTTTACTTATTATTGAGATTTTTCCATTTTTTCAGGGAATTTTTTTATTGAGCAGCAATATGCTTAGCTAAAAGTAGGAGTCTTGGCAATTTTTTTCCAAGCACCTGCATCGGTGCCTTTCAATAAAAACATCGGCCAATTATATTTTCCGAAAATTTCTCAAAGATAGGATTTTCTACTCACGATCGACAAAAACACCGAATTTTCGTGTTTTTTTGAATGGATTTCCAGACAAATCGGTGGACTCTGACTCCATCGCTCTTTTTAGCCAATTTTCCTTCAGCCAGCACGTTTCAATCGATGCTGCGAAGGATTTAAACGAGCTTATTGGTGGAATTTTGTTGCAGAAACAATTTTTCATTTTTTACTTATTATTGAGATTTTTTCATTTTTTCAGCGAATTTTTTTTATCGACCAGTAATATGCTTAGCTGAAAGCAAAATTCTTGGCATTTTTTTTCTAAGAACCTGCATCGGTGCTTTTCAATAGAAAAACATTATCAATAAACAACCCAAAAATTTAAGTGACATAACCTTAAATTTCAATTTCAGGTTATGTCACTATATAATCGAAATTAAAGAATAGAAATGAAGTTGAAAAACGAAATATTTCGTTTTTCTTCTTCTTTCTATTCTTTTATTCTTCGGTTATTCAGCGCACTTTTGTATTCATTATATTATATTTAGACATGATTCACGATATCGATCACTTGACCAATATCCCATCCGTGTGAATATGACACTTTCGTCTATTTTTGAATAATATCTCTGTTACCGCGAAATTCATACCACAGCGGGATAACCTTTATTGCTGTCACTGGCTGTCACTTCATTGCGTTGCGGTCGTTAATGGAACGCACCCATAGTATGACAGATATGCGTCAGAGTCGAAAAGGGCCCGAAGGGTTGATCAGTGATCGGTCTGAAAGTCGTCAGTTTCATATAGATGAGAAAAATTATATCTATTAATGCCTGTCGAAACAGGCATTAATGGTCAGCATTAATGGTCACCTCTAAAAAATATCTAAGGGTACGTATACGAAACTTTTTCAGCACATAGAATCGCTGCCGTTTCGCATCTCCGATAGTGGTTTAAGGAATGTCCCATGGACTTCCCCGGAATGAAATTTTCATCCAACTTAAATGATTATTGGACGTCCCCTGGCTGTTAAGTTACGCGCGGAATATATTTATAGCTCCAAAAATATGTGTCGTGGACGTCGAATAAACTTCCGCGTTATCCTTCGATAGACGTAATTTGTACGTACATACGACGGTCAATCGGCGTACCCATGTCACAGCTGCCCGAAATACTTAAATGTACATCTAAAGGACGAATGCTTTTGATTGGACAACACGCGATGGATCACACAGGACGTATATTGTATGTTCACACACGTACTATTTCTTAAGCTACAAATATACACAACACGGCCATCTATGGTATGTCCATAGGTAGACATTCAATAGCTCTTAATTCAGTATCGTAATTGGACATCTATTGGACGTTCCAGGTTCACGTCTATATGAAATCCTACATGGAACATCCGATAGACGTTTAATTGACGTCCTCCGAATGTGATTTTCGTTTACGAACCTGGAACGTCCAGTGGATGTTCAATTACTATCCTGAATTAAAAGCTATTTAATGTCTACCTATGGACATACCATGGATGGCCGTGTTGTGTATATTTGTAGCTCAAGAAATAGTACGTGTCGTGGACATACAATATACGTCCTGCGTGATCCATTGCGTTTTGTCCAATCAAAAGTATACCATGGATGTTCAATGGATGTCCGCATTACGTCCATCGTGGATGTAGACGTGTTAAGGATCTATGGATGATAGATGGACGTCCAATGGACACTTGGTTCCGTGTGGGTTTGTTATCATTGCAACAATGCTCTTGACAGTAATGAGCTGAGAAATATTAGGGTTAAATTGTGTATTCATGTTGTTAAGCGGGATCGTTTTGTGTGATACTGCATTTGAATGCTATTACCGCAATTAAACAAAAAACTAAAACAAGTAAACCATTGTTAATCTTAAGGAAGTTCTTTCAGTTGCACTCTACAGCGGACATTTTGTAAAGTGCAAACGTAAATATTAAATTCATGGGCACGTAGTAAACTCGAGTGAATATTTTACAATTGTAAAATTTTATATTTTTTCCCGTTTATACTTCTCTTTCTAACACAATAAAAATCAGTGTCGACGAATTATTCCTGTTGAACATTCTACCGAGGCACCTAGTGCCCTGAAATATTTTAAAACCAATATCACTCTAGCTCACAATTATCAATCGTTTGCCCTCTGAAAAAAATAAATAATAAAGAAATGCGATTTCCTGCAATGGAGCAATGGACAAAAACAAAGATGAAAACCGTGCCAATGAACAATCGATTAATTTTTTTCAAGGAAAAATTCGAAATCGAAAAAATTATTACACTAAACAGGCCTTTTTAAATCAGCATTTCCAGCATTACAATGTTTCAAGTCCCATTAAATGTACGATATTTTTGATTCTGTACAAATTGCTTACACCTATTATTAGACTCTAAATTATTTGTAATGAACCCTTTTAAATAAAATTCATTTACTTAAAACCTTTGTTATCATACGTGCACTGAAAAAAGTTGTGGTACGCACAACAAATGACCCATAGTAAAGTTTTTTGTAGTAACTTCAGCCATATTTTATAATCTTTCACCACTGGTGTTTGTTGTGCGTACTATAGCTTTTTATTTTAGTGTAATCGTACTGACCTATAACACTCAGACATCAGAGCTCATCGCGTTGCAGTCTCTGGAGTATCGTGAACGGAACATTTTTGTAAATTCTTCTGAAGTTTGCCAAGCTCTAGAACAAAAGTGTTTTCGACCTCATTCTCAAGAACAACTGTTCTAGGACTCTAGACGAATTTTTTATTCGACTACTATAAACCTCGAAAGTATTGTCCACATAATGTGCATAATGAAAATTTGAGTCTTCGATATGATACGCTCTTATAAGGAATCTGGATACTCAACAGTTGCAATAGTTATAAAAAATATCCCTTAAAAACTGGGGACTGGTAGGAAGTAATGCTAACAGTATGCACGTTCGCAGTCCATATATGCCTAACTATTCCAACCCTTTGTGTAGGCTCCCACAAGGTCAAAGTTCTTTTATCAAAATCGACTTCTCTAAATATTTTTTGAAACATATTGTCAAGATTTTTATTCATTATTATTGTTTTGTTATTTTTTCGGATGGATCATTCGAAAAGGCATTTCCAGATAAACGTTACTAAATATGCAAAGTGATAACGACGTCTCAAAATATAAGTGGAACAACTAAAGATTCCTGAATTAAAGTGAGTTTTTCCGTTCCATGCAAAATAAATAATCAAGGCCAATACATCTGTGTTTCCAGAGCACCATCTCAATTTCTCAATTATGAAATTGTATTATCAAACTATATTAGGTTTGTCATCGTAGCTAGCGGGTTATGATCGTACACTGGACTCTCGATATTAGAACGCTCGATAAGTGTAACAAATCTCACAACCGGGGCTTGACGCACTCCGTTCCCAGAATAACTCAAGAGCGTACGCGTGCTGTTTACATTGTATGTAGCGCATTTTACGCGTGGTGTTTACATTGGAGCCCGGCAAAATTTTACATACAGCTTTCTTCCAAACGTGTCGAGATCAAAACACTTTATCATATACCTCTCGCAAAAAGTAACAAATCCCTGATGTGTTACTCATATCGCAAGTCCAGTGGATATATATTCGGTACATTCACATCTATATGCAACTGCGTTGCAGAGGCGATCGGAGTTGCTTGAAGTCATTCCTTTGACTTTCATCGATTTTCAAGTCTGGCCCGATAATGCGGGACGCATATACAAACATATGAATATATGAACATGAGCGGCACACAGAGAAATGCGCACATACCTACATACGATGCAACTGTTGTAATTATGTTGATTGTACTTGCGTAGATAAGTTCTAATATTTTAAGGTTCCAAAGTTAATATTGCGAAAATGTTTTTACATTGTTTTGTCATGTATCAGGGTTTACATAATTGTTGCAATTCGGATTATATTATCGTTATATTATCGTCCAGTATGACTATCGCTGAGATTGAAATGTAGAACATAGCGACATTCGCAACTGTTATAACTTATAAAGCTGCGAAAAACCCGAAAAAATAAACTAGTGCAATTTATAATGATAAAAGAAATAAAATATGGTATTCATCCATAGTATTTGAAATATGTTCAATTCGATAGCTAAAATTTATTTTTTATACATTCATTTTCATTTTAACAATAATAATCCAGTTGCAGAGATGTCAAAAATTAAGCGGTTCCCCATTATCGCCGAAAAACCTGCAGAATAATTATCGGTTCCACTCGCACCAGTTCACTTTTGGGCAGGCAATAGCTGTTCATGCCATCCCCCTCATAAAATCCAAATGCACAAAGCAACACGGGCCAAGCAATGATGGTTAACAAGAGCCGGCAACCCCGTTCTAATCATATATGGCTCGACACACGACCACGCGATAATCTGCGTACACATCGATCTATTTATGGTTGATCAAGGTTAAGGTTATACCGGTACATTACGGCGTGAAGGTGTGTAATGCCCGTTTATGGGTTTATCCCCAGTAAACACGTTTCATTACAGCAATGTAACCAGGAAGTTACAAGTGACATAACCGATGTTACACTTACGTTACGCAACCCTAGCGGATTCGACGACCGTACATACGGTCGTAAATGGTCGTTTTGTCGACCGTAATTTTGTGGTCGTCGGAAAAAGCATCGCATTTTGCTTGTGGGTCGTTACGACCAAAAATCATTAGTCGTAACAACTCGTTCTTGGGTCCGTTTGCTGGTCGTTATGACTGAGAATTATTAGTCGTAACGACCCATTCCAGGGGCCAGTTGGCTGGTCGTTACGACTGAGAACTATTAGTCGTAACGACCTCCTTCGGGGCCCGTTTGCTGGTCGTTACGACCCGAAATCCTTAGTCGAATATTTTTTTCCCAGCGCAAATTAATACAAAAATTTGTATAGGTTATTCCGAAATAGCGCCCATGCAATCGGAACTAATAAAATTGTACGCCCGAGATATCCACAATACTTAGGGATATTCGCAAGGGTCAGCTCGACCGAAAGTGCAATGGAAGAGCTTCGCCCTGGAGGAACCGCCTTAATCATCACGGTAACCTCTGCGCTAGGTAAGTACTTGGCTTGGCATGCAGGCTGTCCGGTATATAACACCGTCATATGCCTATTTCGTTTGGGCACAGAGTTTTGAGCGCATGCGACGCGTAGTGGTGGACGCGTCAACTAGCGCTACCTAGCGGATTTGTTGACCAGATTTTTTCGGTCATAATCAATGTGGTGGACGCCTCAACTATAGTTGCACTATGCGTCGCATGCGCTCGAAACTCTGTGCCCAAACGAAATAGGCATATGATGGTGTTATATACCGGACAGCCAGCGTGCCGAGTCAAGTACTTACCTAGCGCAGAGGTTACCGTGATAATTAAGGCGGTTCCTCCAGGGCGAAGCTCTTCCATCGCACTTTCGGTCGAGCTGACCCTTGCGAATATCCCTAATGTGGATATCTCGGGTGTACAATTTTATTAGTTCCGATTGCATGGGCGCGATTTTGGAATAAACTGTACAAATTTTTGTATTAATTTTCGCTGGGAAAAAATATTCTACTAAGGATCTCGGGTTGTAATGACCAGCAAAGGGCCCCGGAATGGGTCGTTACGACTGATAATTCTCAGTTGTAACGACCAGCCAACTGGCCCCCGGAATGGGTCGTTGCAACTAATAATTCTCAGTCGTAACGACCAGCCAACTGACCCTCGGAATCGGTCGTTACGACTAATAATTCTCAGTCATAACGACCAGCTAACTGGCCCCCGGAATGTGTCGTCACGCCTAATGATTCTCAGTCGTAACGACCCACTTCTTACGACCGAAAAAAATCGGTTAAAAAAAATCCACTCACGACTACGACCGGAAAATTCTGGTCAACAAATCTCCTAGGGAGAGCTGGGGAAAACAAAATCGACTCTAGATTTCGGGTCGTAATGACCAGGGGCGCGGAGCTGGGGAAAAAAAATTCGACTCGGGATTTCTCGTCGTAACGACCACGGGCGCCGAGATGAGGGGAAAAAAATTCGACTCTACATATCTGGTTGTAACGACCACCGCAGGGAGCTCGGAAAAAAATATGCGACTACACATTTCTGGTCGTAACGACCAGCGAACGGACCCCGGATCGGTCGATACGACTAATAATTTTTAGTCGTAACGACCCACGAGCGGACTGCGATTATTCTTCATACGACCAAAAAATTACGGTCGACAAGACGACCGTCTACGACCGAAACTGTTTACGACCTTAAATTTAGGGTCGACAAATCTGCTAGGGAACCACTATGTAACATGGAAGTAACATGCTTATGTCACATTTGTCATCTTCACTTTATGTACGCGCTATGAACCGATGTGACGTTACAGTCACATTACCAAAACGTGTAACCACCATGTAACATGGCAATAACAATGTGCGTATAACATTGGAAACAGGAAGGTAATGTAAATGTTATGAAACGTTACTATATTGCAGTTCCATAACTAGCATCTGTAACGATTACATAACATGCATGTAGCGTAATGTACATAACAATAGTTATGTGCAGGCTATACAAATGTTATGCAACGTTAAGTGTTGCAGATACATAATTCGCAGAACACGTGTTTCATTACAGCAATGTAACCAAGAAGTGGCAAGTGAGGTAACCAAAGTTACATTTATGTTACGTAACCACTATGTCATAAAGAAGTAACATGTTTGTCACATTTGCTATCTTCACGTTATATACGTGCTATGTACCGATGTGACGTTACAGTAACATTGCCGAACCGTGTAACCGTCATGTAACATGGCTATAACAATGTGCGTATAACATTGGAAACAGGCAGTTAATGTAAATGTTATGAAACGTTACTATATTACAGTTGCATAACTAGTATTTGTAACGATTACGTAACATACATGTAGCGTAATGTACGTAACAATAGTTATGTGCAGGTCCGACAAATATTATGCAACGTTAAGTATTGCAGATACATAATTCGCAGTACACACGTTTCATTACAACAATGTAATTCGGAAGTTACAAGTTACGTAACTTATGTTACATTTATGTTACGTAACCACTATGTAACATGAAAGTAACATATTCGTTTGACCAGCTCACCAATGGTGAGCTCGTCAAAATATATCACTCCGGTGACGCAATCACTGCGATATTGTAGTAATATAACTGCAATATAACATATATTACTGATTGTGAGTAAGGAATTGTATCTAACATGTAACATCTATTCAACATTACTTGTGTTAGATTCGGTTACATTGCCGTTACATTGCCGGTACAGGACTGTGTTTCGTACAGCAACACATAACTGCAATAAAACGGTTGCATTCGACGTTGCATCACCTGTAGTACTTAATTATGAGTGGGAAATCAGAACTAACGTGGAACTTACATGTAACATCTATTCAACATTACTTGTTACATTTGGTTACACTCAGTTACATTGCCGTTACATTGCCGCTACCGAACTGTGTTTACTGGGTCTATATGAAGTGGACAAACCTGCACAAGCGTGGATTCGTGGGGCGGGCGTCTGGCATGGAGTTAGGTGCGCGGAATTATCGGACAAACATTGGTATCCCACGCAATCCACTGATCAACAGTATAGGAGCTATGAGAGTTCGAGCACATTTGACCATGATATCAAACCCAAACCGAAACCCAAACCGTCGGTAACGTAGGGATCCAAACCCAAACCTAACCCAAATCGTCGGTAAGGTAGATTTCTGTACCGCGCTGGGTGAGATAGGTATCCAAACCCCAACTTTTCGAAAAATCACATTTTTGAAACCTGAAACCCAGGGGGGTGACATCAGACCGCTAGAATCGACACATAAATCGCAACGTTTATTTTACGCCAAATTTCGTCACTCGTGGCGCTAGTAGTCAACCGCTGCCGATGTCAGTGCCAAGGAGGGACCCCCCTTGGCACTGACATTGGTGACTCCGCTTGTTCTCCGTGCTGTCACTCCCGGGCCTCCGTCCTGGTCTCCCGGGCCTCCCTTCCGGGCTCCCGGGTCTCCCAACCAGGCCTCCCGGGTGACAACTAGCGCCACGTAGAGGAACGAGAGAAACTGAAAATTCGTTGCAAAAAGTGGGCCACTTTTGCAGTACAGGGATGGATAGCGATGTCACCCCCCTGCCAACCCCAAACCTCATTTCGGTGATTCGTGCTACCCCTTTTTTAACCGTGGTTCGTGTCCAAGCTAAAAATTTCGACCTTCATTAGCCCGACTTCGCCTCGCCGTCGCTGAATATTTGAATTTTGACCCCTTCGTAGCTAAACATTGAAATTTTGGCCCCTTCGTCGCTGAACATTGAAATTTTGGACCCTTCATCGCTGAATATTGGAATTTTGACCTCGGTGTAGCAGGAAATCATAATTTGGCCTCGGCGTAGCTGAATATTGTAATTTTGGCCTCGGTGTAGCTGAATATTGGAATTCCGGCCCCTTCGTAGCAGGAAATCATAATTTGGCCTCGGCATAGCTGAATATTGGAATTTTGGCTTCGCTGTAGCTGAATATTTCAATTTTTGCTTCGCTGTAGCTGAATATTTCAACTTTGGCCTCAGCATAGCTGAATATTTCAACATTGGCATTGGCGTTGCTGAATATTGAAATTTTGGTATCTACATACCTGAATATTGGAATTTGGGCCTCGGCGTACCTGAAGATTTGAATTTTGGCCACTGCGTAGCTGGATATTACAATTTTTGCCTCTCTGCAGCAGATTGTCACAGATTTGGCTTCGGAGTAGCAAAAGATCATAACCTTTGCCTCTTCGTGATAGAATATCCGTCCACGTATACGATATCATGATTTTCATATATAATATCATAATTTTCACTTTCACATATCGGAATTTGACTGTCCACGTGAATTCATCTATTCGCGTATCGGATTCGACCGATAAAGTTTTGAGATATAAAAAAAAACGCTAACTGCAGCAATGAGCAAATTGAGGTTATGCATATGACTACTGACATATAGTTCTTTGATTCGCTGATGGAATTATCTGAACCCCGTTAATTTGCTTATTGCATATAATGCAAGAAAGAAATAATGAGAATTTATCTATTTTTATACTCCGAATCGTGAAGCTGTAGAAATAAGTGGTTTGAATTTTCCCACGGTGATTCTTACGCGTGCGCGGACTGGCCATGTTCCTTACTCTGATGCGCGCATGTTGAATTCGAAAAAATAGCGCGAAATTTGAATTCGAACGAATGGCAGGAAATTTGAATCGCAGCAGGATATCGTGCAGGACAGTAAAGTAAACTTTCAATAAAAATATTTTCCATTTATTGTCGTCGACATTGAATACATTTCATTGGCGCACCAATGAGTCGGTGTTCGCGACATCTTAGACATGCGGTAACTTCAGGGTCTTGCTTCAGGGACTCGGGTAGCTCATCCCAAGCAAGTTCGACACTACTCGCAGCAAAGTTGATGATAAAATTCCTCGGCAGTTGCGCTATGTCTTGTGACTCGATGAATGACAAGAGTCCAATGCGATAAAATATCGTGAGTGATCGCTCGATGGATGGAGTATTGTCTCGAAGAAACTTTTCCAGCAGTATGACATTGCGGAGTGCGCAGTAGGAATGCGAATTTTGCTGATGATAGCAAGGTGCTGCCATCTGTTCCATGTTCAGCATCTTCAGCGACGGGCATGGTGTGAACTCACGCACGTTGAAGTCAATCTGTTCGAGCCACCGCTTCTTCTGCTCACCCTTTACGTAGATGACGCTCGCATCGCGCATCATCGATCGAAGAATGGTTTCCACTTCATCGTGAGGCAGATCCCCCGAGCTCCAGAAGAGATGGTGATGGTTGCATTCCAGCCAGAGATTTATACTCTTGTACCTCGCCGGCAGATCGTGCCAACCCAATGGTGGTTTGAATAGGAAGGCTGTCAGTCTGTGGCCCAAGTTGAGTGGAACAATTGCCAGCTCTTTGACGATAAATTCGTTGTTGGCGAGCTGGAAGCCCTGTGCATCCAATGCGTACTTCATCATGACTGTGATGCATGCTCGATTTGAGTGGTGCTTTTATAGGTGGTTCTCCCCTCTCCTCACTCATTCCCCCACTCCTTCTCACACGCACCTCCTCACGCCGCCACTTATGGGATTATACTCAATAATACGATCGTACAAGATCAGGCAGTAAGCTGTAGTTTCCGCGGGAAAATTGCCCTCAGACTCCAATCAAGACGGACGTCGAAGGGGGCCTGCTTCAGTGCCTCATTCTGTTTCGAGCAGTCGATTACGATCAGTTGCGCATGCGCGAGGAAATCTTTTCTCGTCAGCATAAGTTTCGCAGCCTCGTCGTCATACGTCTCGTACAAGATGGCAAACTGATTGCGACTAACATTGAGATTGAGATTGCCATATGGGTAACACTGCGAGTTGAAGAATAATTTCACATTCGTGACGTTGCAATGATTGAAGCGGCTTGCGTTCGCCGCTTCAACTCCTCGTCGATTCGTTTGGAAGCCCACAATCACGGATCGGGGTTTCTCGAGTTGATTAGCCGTTTTCACTGCCCATACGTGTTTTAGTGCTCGGAAGCATGGGATACTCGTACAACTCCCAGGTGCGGAAACTCACAGTGATATCTGTTAACGGGAGATGGCCGGGTATTTTCAGGATAACCTCGTGGGCGCTCTTGACTTTCTTGCAGCGCCGCACAAATTGCGTCGTAGAATAAATGGCCGTTACGCCATGAATTAATTAGAAAGCTGAAAAGAATATATTTATTAGAATATAATAAACGGGAATACAAGAATAAACAATTATGACTAAACGTTAAATTAATGATGAAACAAATTGCCCGTTGGCTCGATAGTATTCGTACACGACAGTACACACGTTTCCCATCAACCACGCACGGCAGGGATTTTCTCTCTCACTCTTATCATTCATGATCACGACTCTTGACCACGCCGGTCCGCTGAGCTCGCTCGCTCCTTGATCGTTCGATCTACGACCTCTTATCGATCGCGGGTCTCGACTCTCTATCACCACCTCCCTTATCTCCTTCTCTCGTTCGAAATCGTTGCCTTCGCGAAGATGCAATGCGGCTCTGTCACCACGCTGGCGACAGAGGCGCATTATTACATCATTATTACAGTAAACAACCTTTAACATATCCTTCTTGATGTGGCTTAGCAAACGTATTTTGCGCTGGTCCGACAGTATGACGTATGGCATGAGCCACTCGATTCTCGTGAGTTCAATCTCAAAGTTCTCGTAGGTTCCATCTGCCAGTGCTGTTTGCACAACTGCATTCGTGTCGTTTCTCGATCTCGTGAGGATGAGCTTGTGCTTCCCGTTGATGATAATCTTCCGGTAGTCGAAGCCGAGGATCATGGTGAGTGATATACATACGTCAAAGTAGCCGCTATTGTTACTCAGCTGCAGAGTCTCTTCGACATCAAACCAGCCCGCGTTTTTGATTATCACACTCTGGCTGGTACTCGAGGAAGCGTAACCCTTCATGAGAGATGTCATAGCAACGTTCTTGCTTCGATCGATCTCAATGGCATTGATCTCGTAATGGATTTCCTCAAACAGATGAAGCACAGCGTTGTTGACAAATTTCGTCGTTGTGACTGCGTTACCGTTCGCCTTGGTTAATCTCCCGCACACGTATAGTGAGCTCCGTGCGGGTAAAAGACACAGATCCGGATGTTAAATCGATATCCGGATCTCATAACTGTTGTTGAAGGTTGACGAGGTGTATGTCTGATGCGTATGAATCTCGTAATGCGACACCGGTTCGTCGAATACCACGGGCGATTAAACGTGCAAAGCCTCTTCCATTCCAGGAGCAGCAAATTATCCCACACTTTATTTTTTTCCACCGACGACTCGAAGTCCCAGGCTTCTCAGGAACTGAATGTTGCGATGTGTTAGCGTCTTCAGTGCTCGATGATGACTGATGCCAGGGTGCCATGTTGATTCTCTTTTATAGTCACGTCCAGTTTTCGTGTCAGAGTCGATGCCCATGATTACGCGACTTCCTTGATGTGTAGTCTGATCGTAATAACTTCACCGCGAAAGTTGAGAACCGCGAGAAAAAACATGCGAATGGATTACGTGTATTGAGACGATCCTAGAGAGCCGTAGATTGACTACGTCTGTTGCTTGCTGAGCGGGCAGCTGGTAATCCAAGTCACATCAATGAGATCATCTCGATCATTGAGGAGTTGCGTGAAGCTGGAATCGTATATTAGTCGATACGATGATGTATCAGAAGCCAGTTGAACAATGAGTGTTGACGTGTTTGGACGACAATTGGGACGAATCGAGGGTACAAGAGGTCCTCCCGGCTTTGAATTCAAGTTCAACACTGATGAACAGTATGACATCGATGGTAAAAGACTCTGCAACGTTGCCGAGTCGAGAGGACTGAACGACGCTGTGAATCTGAGTAGTGTGAAAAGGCTCATCCATAAAGACACGACTGAAGCCTTTCACCTGATAGCTTAACAACGCCAAGATGTTGCCAATCTTGCAGTGAAGTTTGAGTTTCTGCAGGAGCAAGTGCGGGAAGCATTGAGGAATATTGAAATAAGCGATCCATCGATTGTGGATTTGACCGTTAAAAAGTAGTGGGATGGAACATCAGAGACTAGTGGAAGAGCTGCATAAACCTGCACGCCTTAATTATCCGCGTCGTAAATTTGACGTGCGTGGGCTGGATGAAACGTGGCAGGCGGATCTCGTCGAGATGCAGCCTTAAGCGCGAGAAAACGAAGGAGCGCGATACTTGCTCATTATCATCGACGTGCTTTCCGAGTTTGCTTGGGCCGTTCCCGTAAAGCAGAAAACTGCCAAGGACGTCATCGACGCTATGGAATCGGTGCTACGCCAAGGTCGAGTACCTGCTAATCTGCAGACTGACAAAGGCAATGAATTCTACAATGCCGGCATTCAGAAACTCATGAAGGAATATCGCATCAACCACTACTCAACGTACAGTAATCTGAAAGCGTCCATCGTTGAGCTTTTCAATCACACACTCAAGAACAGAATATGGTTGCGATTTAGTCTGCGCGGCAGCTAGAAATGGCTCGACATCATGCCTGATCTCGTAGCCGCGTACAATGATACCAAACATCGGCCTATCGACATGAAGCCTAAAGATGTCACGAGCGTTAATGCTGTTACGTCAAAGATGGGAGTTTTTGTGAATTATTAATAATTTTCGACGTGAGATGTGCTGAATTTGATTGAGACTCTCAAGTCGTGGAAATAAATTTCAAGTACTACTCCTGGAATCAATCTCGAACACATCTGCCCCTGTTTTTAAGTCTAACCTTTCGGAAAATTACTCGGGAAATGGGCTTGGAATCATTGTTTGCGAATACCTCGGGATTCTTATCAATTTGTTACGTCCCGCGACTTTCGGGATTTCTCTTCGTTCTTGAGTTTTCCCATATCGGGTAATTCTCGAGAAAAATACGTGAGGAAAAGGAACACGATTGAGACAAGAGTCTATTCTTACGGTGTGGCCATATTTCCACCAATTTTCTGCCTCTCAAATTACGGGCCATGAGGACATCGTCAACGCCTGGTTAGTCACGCATCGACTCGGACCATTCAAGAAGAGTTTCAAGCGTTATCGTTATGAAGGCTAAATAAAACAATCTCCATCATCGATGCGACAAAACATTTGTCGGAGATATGGGATTCCGCGAAAAATATTGATAGGGCCTTTGTGGGGCCAAGCGACACTCGAACGTTGAAATCTTGGGGAGCGCGTGGCACTCACACCAGCCTAGCGCTATGCTGAGATCCTCACGCACACTAGAGTGCAGCCACACCGTCGCCATCATATACGAGACGGCGAGGAACTATATTAGTACGTACGATCAGTGGTTCTTCTTTTTCATTTTCATTGGCTTAATAATTACGAGATCCCGAAAGTTCGCAAAAATAGGACGATAACATAAATTCAATATTAGAATCGAGCATGGGAAACATCGGCTGGGTCAGGTCATGCGAAATATAAAGTAAAATTATTTTAACACATAATAACGTAAGGGAAAAGTTTTTCTTGAGAAAATAGAATTTCGACGACTAAGGATTTTAACGAACGACAGACGTTGCACTAGTTTATTAGGGTAGGAAAAAGGGAAAATACAAAATGACATATAGAAAAAAAGACGAAAGAAAAGAACACCACTGTCTCTTGAAAAGGTCACACACGTGGCCCATAGCAAAATTAGTCATCCTGCGTACAGAGAAGAAAATTATTTAACACTTCGGTGCAACCCGATATTTTATGTATAAAAAATCTTTTCAACGCTTTGTCGCGAGATTTTTAGTCGAAAAAACGCTATCGGCATATTGCGAACATCCGGAGGTAATAAATTTGTCAAGCAAACAAAAATAAGACCATGCGAGAGAAAATTGAGATGACGCTGGGAAAGAGAGTCCTTGTCCAAGGGTCCGAGAAAATTGCCTCGTGCCCCGTGGACAGCACGAGGCCCGCTACCCCTTTGAGTTGTTTTGTTCTCTCTCGCACAATGAGTCACCACAGGGACGCATACCATATATGGGCACAAAAAAGATATTCACCAAGCATTGCTCAAGATTCAAGGTTATTAAGCTCAAGAGAAATTTGAACTTAAAGCGGGCGTGCGAATTATGCAAAATTATAAGTAGCGTGTGTATGAATGAATGATTTATTTTAGGGTCAACAATAAGAAAATCACAAAGAAAGAAAATTTGAATTAGCAAAAATAATATTCAAGAATAGAAACAAACATAGAATTATTCTATTTGTTATGAAACCAAAACAGTTTCTAATACTTCAAACCAAGCTACACTTCTTTCAAAAACCCAAAAATTCAAATTCAAAATTCAGAATTCAAATTTCAAAATCCAAATTTTCTTTCAAATATCAAATAAATTCAGTCTCAGGAAAACCATTTTAAAAACTGAAATAAATTAATTATCAAGTACATTCCGAAAAGGATGTTTAAATTGGAAAGCTTGGTAATTGAATTATTCTCAAGTAAACAATCATACAATATTGAAATAATTAATTTACCAAATAATTTCGGAGATTTTCATTCATATTGTTTAAACAAATTAACATCGCAAATTATAAAAAGTTAAAATATTTACAAGATCAATCTTATTAAGACATTTCAATAAACAGAAATTATTTAAAATCAATTTAGTCAATGCGCAAATTCCGATTATAAAATCATTAACCTATCAAATTCTTAAAAATTGATCAGAATAAATAATTTAAGAAATCTAGTAAAATCATCGATACAGCAAAACCAGAAATTCAATTAAATAATTTGCAATTAATGAATTATCAATTCAAAGACTCTTTCTTGCGAGTAGGCGATGGGAGAAGTTTGAAAGAGCAGGGGAAATACAGTACATCAGAGCAGAGAAGAAGTTGGAAGTATGAAAATTGTCATGGGAAAGAAAGAGAGCCAGCCATAGTCAAAAATCCAACCAATCGGAAATACTGTAGAGCGAGAAAGTATGAGAGAGCATGAAAGAGCGAAAGAGAACGAGAGGGATGGTCGAAGCCTCCGTGGTGGGGCCTGAGCGCAGCAAGAGCCCAAGCGAGGGCGGGAGTAAGAGAGAAGGAAGATGATAGAAAGAGACCTCTCGACTCTGCACATAGAAAATTTGCGTAAAACTGCAGAATCTAAATCGCGAATTGTTTCAAAAGATACAGATTGTAAAAGTATGGAAGTATAAGTGAAATTTAAGATAAATTTAAGTTTAATTATCGATTAATTATTAGAAAATTAGAATGACCAGCGAGGTGGAGGGGAGCTCTAAGACATGCATCGCCTTAGGAGTCAAGGGACAATTTGCCCCTTCCCAAAACTAAGCTGGACCATGAGTATAAAAGCGCGAGGCGCAACGCCTAATTAGCTCATTCCTCATCAAAAAGTTCACGGATTAATATCGTCCACGACACTCGTCGTCAAGTTCATTGATTTTCGAAGAGTTCACTGCATAACATCGTTCACGACACTCGTCTTCAAAATTTATTGAATTCAATCTTTGAAAGATTTTGATCAACTCTTAACAGTGCGAATTTTTCCGAAAATTAACATTAAACTTTTACTCGAATTTTTAGTTCTTAAATTCTTTCAATATTATTGTTACTTCGTTTTAATCATTAATCGCTTTAAATAGACATCGTGCGTGATTCGTCAACATCATTGACACTATTATTCAGTCTACGTTATTCAACATATTACTTATCAGCGATAAAACGATTTTTGTGAATTGTGTGTGATTCTTGGTGATAACAAAGCAAAACTGTGCAACGAAATACATACACACGCGCATTCAAATCTACTTGGAAAACTTTATTGTGCTGTGTCTTGACATTTTCACCACCGTCTACATCCTGCGTTTCACCGATTTCGCCTATTCATCCGTCGTCTGGTTGATTCTGGTCACCCTGGTCATCTGTACCTATCGTTCGTGGCCATTTATCCAGCAGTCTCTTATTTTCACCATCATCTCCGATTCAATTTGATTCAAATACTCATCAAAAAGGCAAGTGAACAAAAATGTATTTGAGAATGCAAAATTCGAATGGCGAGAAAACATTTTCTCGACATTCCACGAGAAGGAATCCACAATTGACTTTTCTTTCATCTTATTAATTTGGGAGATAACGTCAAAAATAAGTTCCATTCGTTTCAACTTGTTTGAATTTTGTGGTGCGCGATTTAAAGTAGTCGTTTGTATTCTTCTCGACACCCGTTATGTTCCATTCACGCTGCACCCTTCGCGTCGTATACACGGTGTTCTTCATTGAAGTGTAATGCAGTGTTAAAGTAAAATTCAGAATTTCAAATGTGCGAATCTTAATTAAAAATCATTTTTCACAATTAAATTTTTACATTCACGAACTCTAGGCCCCCGGCGAATCAGTTGTTGGTACAGGCTCCCATACCGGCCAATAGCTGTTATCAAAAGGCCCCTAGAGTTACACGAAACACATTCACAAACAAATCTGACAGGTTCTGGCGGGTTAGATCAACTGACCCAGGGTACCGTCTCGGTCAGTGATTAACATCAAAGGTTCCCTAAGATTACACACAAGCCTTGAGACCCGGAACATACAGTCGTCGGTACAGGCTGCCATACCGGCCGGTGACTGCTGATGTGAAACCTCTCAGAGCATCATTTATACTTCTCAGAGCAACCTTTACGTTTCTGCCATCAGCAGTGTTCGCTAATAATTTATCATAAATCTGATATAACTCTTCAAATTTTCTAATTTATTTCTGCTTTCATTTCTCATTATAATTTAAGCTGCGAAATGTTTTGCCAACATTTATAAATCGGTCATGCGCGAAATCATTCATGGTTGAGGTAATAACTTTTAACTGGTAAATTTCAAAATATCAAAATATCATGTGGCTTTTCCCAGAAATCGTTCTACTTTTCAATCATCATTAGAAATTATATTACCTCACCGAGCCGATCATTTAAAATACACTCTCACGGTTGTCCTGAGCAAATTTCTGCGAGGTTAGGCTCGAAAAGGCCACCTGTCCAACATAACGCAGTTCTTCCGAAAAACGTGTAAAGGAAGGGCTTGCCCCTTCTTGATCGAGATGGAAAACTCGCCGGTTGGGACGTAACAAATTGTTCGTTAAATTGTCTTTGCTTTCATTTCTCGCGTTTTACACTGATTCAAATGTAGGTGAAATGATGAATGAGGAATATTGAATGATTGAGTTGCAATAATAGTGTAATGTAAAAAAAATAAAGGGATTGCTAAGATTTATTTCTTTCGATTTTATTAACTTAAAAGATTTTGTCAAAATTGATCTTTAAAAGAATTGGGTCGTTAAGGTGGTAAGGGTAGTCGGAATTTGGGACTCACTTCAATAAAATTGGTTTCCTTCAATGAACCTATAATCAAGTTAATTCAATTATTTGATTCCGTACGAATCGATGATATTCACTGTGATTAAATCTCACTACTTATTCTTTAACTTCGAGAAGGGAAGCAAATTATCTATTAAGGTGCATGTACATACATTAAGTACATGCCTAAACCGCTCTGGGACAAAAATGTTGTCATTTGAAACTCATATTATTTGGGACATTCAGGATGCGCTTGTAAGATTTCAAATCTATTGACCATTCGGTTCTCGTGATATTTACAATTGAAATCGGCGTTTTTAACACGCTTTGCATAGGTTACGTACTACAATATGTCGAGTTTCGATTAATAATAAAAAAATTACGGGACAAAAGACGATAAAAAACTTACGCAAAGATAAAGGGGTATTTGGCGACGATTTTGAAAAATAAATTGTCTCATTTTGCCACAAAGTTCCTGAGTTGTAAATGTTCAAAGTATGACGAACGTGTCTGTGTGCGTTGTGACAGGAAAATAATAACTTGTCTCCTCGACGTCAACTTGTCGCTCGATTCGACTCCTCGAGCGCCCAGAAATTCCATAATTAAAATTGTCAAATTATGATTAAGGTCCGCAATCATAAGATAGGGATTGACTACATATATATTAAATCATGTTATGTATGAGACGCGACCTAGTGCGAGACCACACTCCTCATTCGAATATATGTGACAAAGGCGATATAAGGCAAAGGCGGGGAATATGGGATTCGACCCCCACTTAACCGGTGACCCCTCAAATCACGATAATCTTGATGAGCCGGCCGGTATTTTCGTCAATAATGGTCACTTCTTGTTCTCCGTCTGTAGAGACAAGAACGTCAATTGTATCGGTTTCGGCCCTCAAGTAGTTTTGTTGCGTACCGTGTCTTTCCATATATTTTGCATTGTTAAAACGCATAATGCGTTTGTGATTTGTCAAATAAATTATCTGTGTGAGTGGTATTTTGTTGCTTAAAGGATATATTGTCGATACAAGGATTATTTCAAGGATTCGACGCCATTGTTAGTCGATCAAAATAAATTTATAATCTCTGGCTTCGAACGCTTTCTTCGCATTCTTCTTTTATCTTTCATCTCTTGGTCCTCCAATCACACCCACCCTGTAATTGTCTTATTGCTTGTTCATTTGTTAAATGATTATTTGAATAGCTTTGTAAGTTTTACGAAAACTAACTGGCGCCCAATAGAATAAATTAAATAAAATTAATTGTCGATCAGAGCCCTGTCAGCCGACGGACCACGACCGCGGCAGGTGTCAACGTTATTTATATTGTTAAAATAACGATCAGTCTCATTTGGCGCCCAACGTGGGGCCCGATTGGAACATTTGGTGTAACATTTTTGTTCTTGTTAATTGAAGTCTCGTCAATTAAATTTGTGTTAATTAAATTATCAAAATGTCAAGTTTATTGTCAAAAAAGATCATCGTGCAATATTTAAGGAGAAATAATTTATGAAATTTTGGGCCAATATCCATATAACGTTAAAAGTGAAAAATAAATCGTTCAAAATTTACGGAAATTCCGTTGACAACATTTTGAGATTATATGTAACGGTGACAGTGAGCGTAGCCTCGCCGAGCGACCAAAGCCTCTTTGTCTCGCGAACAAATGTAAATAGAAGCGACATAAACATCACAAGGCTCGCTGATTGAACGTTACGCTCGCTCGATCTCGAGTTTTTCTTTTTTCGCTCTCGAGAACGCTATTGTCAAGCTTCAAATAAAACCTCAACGTGAACATTATTTCGTCCTCTCGCTGTACTAATATTCCATGTTCTATGTAATACGCTTGCTGCTACATATAATTTTGCGTTGTATACTATATGTAATATTTAAATTTAAATATTTGAAACTCAACGTCACATTATTGAGAAAATTTCGAGAATTATACTCATTCAAATGTTGACAAGATAAATTTGTTGAATTATTATTATTATGCGACTCAGTTATGGCATTAATGTTTTTCTCACCACCAAGACGTACCACTAGATCGGAAAAAAAACCTGTGGTCATAAATTCAAAGAAAATTTCGAGCGTAAAAGACTCCGGTATGTCTCTGAACGATACATTCCCTGCCCAGTCTGAGGGGGGGAGTGCGTTCAGTGGGGATACATTGGCCGAGTTCATTCACGAGTAAACCGCTGATGTTGCGGGGGTGGGGGATGTTCCTATCACCCAAATCATGAACACGCTTTTGTCAAATGAGTCTGCGGGGAACCCTCTTGCGTCTGTTTGGGGGGTCAACGCAGTGGGAAGGAGAAGAGGATCGCACGGGTCAACTCCGGTCTCTATAGGCAATGTGCAATCATCTACGTTTGAAAATTTGATATTGGAAAAATTTGATAGTTTGTATGCACGGTTGGTACGCGTCGAGACACTCGAGGGTCAAGTAGAAAAAATATTTCAATTATCAAGTTCATTGGTGAAGCAAAATAAAAGTAAAGAAAATTCGTCGCGCTTGTTCCACGCGTCTGAAGGGGAGGGTGAGACAAATATTGCACCGTAGTGTTGTAAAGCAAGAAATGAATCGTCGACTGATGACGAAGTTATTAGAAATATTGTTACCCAACCGCGAGATCTTGATGCACGTATCTCTCGAGAAAGATTATTGAATCCCTCGAGGGCATTCGCGCGATATCGTCGGGAGGGCGTATCGAGAAATAGAGTAGACGCTGGATCGTCAAAAGAATTACCGTTGAATTATTTAATTAATACGGAACCGCCTAGAACGTCTGGACTCGGGCAGGGAAGTCAATTGTCAAGAAATTGTAATATTGCAAGAGATCATAGAGGCTCGGTAGAAATGGAATTTCGTCGAGTTCATTTTGATAAATATATTGCTTCAAATAATTTAGATACTCAAATTTTAGGGAACAATCGGTCGGAATTGTCAACTGACACGGGAAAAAGCTCTCAACAAACGCATAATTGAGGTACAGCTTCCGAGCAGTCCAACCGCCAAATCGACGGGTTGTCAAACAACTTGGTCAAAATTTCGATTAGTCAAGTAACTCCGGACGGTCAATTAATTATCGAAGAAAATTTTGTAACGAAAGAAGAACATCGACAAATGACTCGAAGTAAACAGTCCCAAAATGCTGGTTCGGTTCCCAATTACCGCTCGAGACGTGAGGGGAACGCGTGGAGAGGGGCTCTTGCTTGGAAATGCGACGAGTCAAGCGACAACGACGAGTCAAGCGCTAGCGACGACGAAGTACGGCAATCATACGGATATCGCACTCCGTACGCTGGTAGAGGGAGTATCCCGATGGCAAGATATAACGGGTGTTACGTCAAAAAGTAGGGTTTCAGATGACTGTTTTTTTCTTTAATCGACGGAAGATATACGAGTCGACCCACGACGCGCTGGTCAGGAAAAAAGCTCCCCTTTTACCACTCCTGGTTATGGACTCATATATCGCAACCCAGTTTTAAGTATAACCTTTCGGAAAATTACTTGGGAATGGGCACGGAAATTTTGCTGCTTCAGATCTTGTGGTGGTTAATCATCAGGGATAGGGGTAGCTAACACGTTTCTGATTGTCGGGGAATAGATCTAAATTTCCACTTACCTTAACTTCCGAGAGACCTTGAGGTCGAGGCGATTCAGCGTCCAGGAAACTCCTTGAGGATCGGCAACTGATGTTCCAACGATGAAGGAGGTTTGCTCGAGGGTTTGGTCACTGATTTCACCATTAAAAGAATATTTAACACAACTTGATCGCTTCACGATGGTCGGTGGAGGGAAGAAAAATTGGACTAAATCGTCGATTAATTTATGACGTGCTTATATTTTATTTAACGCAAAAACCAATAAGATCAAACAGTAGAATTGAGCAAATAATTCGAACACACACAATAAAGCTTTTAGACAACAATCAGCTACGGTATAACGATGAAAGGAATCAATAGAATTGATTGCGTATAATACAGATAGGATTAGTTAATAAGGTACCCGCGGGTCATAAGGCCTGTCGGGTCATAAGGCCTAGTCGCCAAAAATCATATTTACAATGATCGCTTTCGCGCAAGGCTACACTGACTGAAGTATAATGCATAAAAATGTCGCTACAAGTTCGCGGAAGCGCGATACGCTGTTTTCCGTCTCCAGTGTTGCATCATCTATCATATGACGCGGCCACGCAGCACGAATACTAAAAAAAAACCGTCTACAAAAATCGTAAGTATTTTTGATAATACTACACTTAACGATCTAATATCGTGATGGGTTATAAATAACGTATCATGGTCCAAATATTTGTTATTTGTCGTTTTTCTGAAATATGTGGTCGGCGGTTAATAAGGCATACTAAATTTTGCCATAAGAAAAACGTGTTGAAATTTTTTTTTCGATTATATTGTTTTTTGCATTATAGGGAAGTGTATCCTCCACTTCATTTGATTTATCATTAATTGATGATTGATTTCAGTGACTCAATCCCGATGCCTTCTAAATCAGCGTTGTGGTCAGAAAACGACTTGGTATCAGCTGCCAGAGCAGTGCAAAGAAGAATTTTAAGTTCTTATAAAGCTACAGAGAGGCATTAACATGGTTATTGATCACAAATACCAAGTATATTAAGTATAGCTTGATTATTTAAGCACATTCAAGCCGTAGGCCTTATTACCCTCCTATAGTAAAATAAGGCCTACTTATAAGGTATTTTTGAATGTTCAATTTTGTTTTTGTTTATGGTAAAAATTACCATTTTTCGTTTATATCTTATAGAAAATGTACTTGAATAATGATTATCATTAAAACTTATTGATTAAATTGTATATTTTTCATTTTATTACAAATCTCCCTTAGCTAGGCCTTATTACCCGCAGGTACCTTACTCAGATTTATAGGTTGATTCCATAAATGAACTTACAATCTAAAAATAATTCTATAATGGTTTTATAAAAGGTAAGAAATGAAAATTCTATTTCCTAAGTAGGAAATAAATAGGTTAAATCTGATTTTATCTCCGAAATGAATTCCGGAAAAAATAATTCAGACCCAGAACAATTTCTTTCGTGTTCGACTGAATATTCCAAGTCCCAGAATCGAGAGATTATGAATTGGAAATATACTAAGTCTTAACTTGTGGAAAAAGATTACAATTTGATTTTAGTAAAAAAATTCAACGATTTTGCGTAAGTGACCCCAGAGAGAGAGTTCTTGAGAATTCAAGAATAATTGATTAAGTACCCCTAAGAGCCTCGAGATCGCGTTTTTATAATCGAGGGCTAAGACAATTCCGGGGGTACGAGCATACGCGCTAAGGGTTTACCCCATGTACGGTAGTGGGAGTTGTCTTCGAGGTGGGAAAAAAATCTTCTTCTCGCTCCTTATAAGGAGACGAAAACTGCATCGTATGCAAAAAGGGGTGGAGGGGTCGTTGTCTATTCCGAAGGTCGGATGAGTCATATTATTGGCGTTTGTGCGCCTGAGGTTTAATCTATTTAACGTATGTGGATGACTAAATTGTTCCGATTATAATGACTCGGTATGCTATTCTAACGAATTCTCCCAGCTGTGATTACAAAAGTGATGATGAATTTTTGTTGGTCGTTTGTTATTAAGAGTCGTTATTCCTTAAATTAATATTTCCTTCTTTGAGACTACAATTTTATATCGCTGTAAGATTGTAATACTCCAACGGGTAATAATACCAATAATTGATAACATCTGATAACCCGATGACCATGATAAATCGGGATTTTTAATATTACCACAGTAGCGTACCTTTTGGCACTGGTGATAAAACATAACTAAGTCTAATAATTAACAGAATGTAACGGGCGAGCAATATTCTACTACATAACATTAATTTCTTTAAACGAGGCAATGCTATTCTCGTTTCTTTGATCTTGCTCTTCTTTGCCTCCTCCCGTTCGGGGTAGATACAATATGCCTACTTCTATATCGCACATGATGCATTGATCGCACAATGAATCACTTGGGATGTGCTTAACATATACGTAGGTGTTCTCGTCGTACGTCCAGTTCGGAAAGACAATGTCGATAAAGCTATGTAACTTACAGGCGTGTTACATGATGTTCGTTATACGAAAATAATGTACGCCTTATGTACTAAGAAATCGATATCTCTGACGTACAGCGATTTATTTCGCAGCCTTATGCAATTGATTTAATCGAGTTTCCCCCCTAGAGTCATTATTATTTTTCTTGCATTGCGTATTTAATATATTTATATTAGTTTCTCTCGTCTACTACTATCATTGTTACTATTAACTGCTATCGGTGCTAGGTTATTTATATAATATTATTTCTCTTTACTGACCATTCCAATGAAACCCCTGTATTGTTATATTGAATAAGTTTAATTTGCATCTCCCCGTCAAAAATCTTACCATCCAATATTTATTAATTCAGTTTTTATTATTTTTGTTCCTCAATCCAATTTTACCAAGAGTTTCGTCAATTAAATAATTAAGTCCCTTTTTAGGGTCATTGTCCTTGTAAAATCTTAGGTGGGCAATATTCTCGCATGTACATTCGAACGCATACACAAACATACATACATACATACATATATATATATATACATATACGTACATATGTGCACACACGATGAGACAGGCACACTACTTTTCTTTTCTTGCCTTCCATAAATGTATGTATGTACATGTCTGATGCTATAGGCATCGGACTCTTCATTAGAAAATGCAGTAGACCGACCGCAATAGATTTAAATACCAATAGGCGATGATCTTGCGGCTCGACGCCCGGCAATATTTCCGAGAGGCTGACTCAGCCCTCCCTTTCCTCTGGTTTTAAGAGTATCGATCGACTGGCATTGATTCTGAATATGCGAAAAATATTTAATGTTTGAGATTTGGTTATCGCTCTCGGCGTCTGAGTTGAAAGGAACTTTAATATTTTTGAGGGACGTTACGTGAGGACGTAACACGGGTGTGCAAATAATTCGCCCATGCCCTACGAACGAAAGCTCGACACAACAATGAAAATTGGCCGCATAATAAGCAATTGGAAAATCATTTTTTCAAAAATTGAAAAAGACCCCGATCAATTTTTGCTGATTTTGGAAGACCAGCTTAGTGCGAGCGGGATAGATAAAAATCGATTTGTCCCTTGCTTGTCAACTATTTTCGAAGGCCCCTATAAAGCCTGGTATTTGTTAAATAAAAGAAATTGGCAAACTTGGAAGGATTTTACGAGAGCTTTTCGTTATCAATAAGGCGTAAAGAAAGACGACGGTGACCTTTTCCTAGAAGTTCGCGATCTGAGAATAGAAAAAATGAGTCTTCGGCAGAATTTGACTGCCGAGCGCGCATCATCTTCGAACGAATGTGACATCGTCCGCCATTCCGCGAACAATTAAAACAAATATTAGTCAAATTTAATCTGCTCTTCGCATTTGAGATTTTGAATTTACGTCTCAACAATTATGACGGATTCTTACATTATGTTAATGAAAGAAGTTACCTATACCGAAAATCGATCGAAGCGCATAAAGAACCGCGAGAAAGACCTAATCACATGGAATTAAATTACTTGCAAGACAATAGTGGAGACGAGGACAGTGACGATTCGCGAACCTACTTAAATGCGTTCCAACACAAAACGCCGCGCACGGACAACGGCAGTCAAAATCGTCAAATAATTCAAAAAAGTTGGTTAGATAGCGACTCGAAAATAACCTCGCACGTTACGGAAAGGGGAATAATTCCGCGACGACAAACTCAACCGAGCAATCCAAGAAAAATACAAAATATGTCCCAGATTTTAGCAAAATGATTTGCTAAAATTGTGGCACAGTAGGGCATAGTTTGCGCACATGCAATGCTGAGCGACAAAACATATGCCACATCTGTCAAACTATAGGGCACGTAAACAAAAATTGTCCAAAGCTTCCGGGAAACGACCAGGCCCCGCAATAACCGTACATCAGGTTACTTGCAGGAAGGGCATAAACTAGGTAGATACATCGAGCACAGGAAGTAAAATTATAATCGAGCAGACACAAGTTCTAGACAGGGTAGAAAATCTTGCAAGTCAAATTGAACCGGGTCAATCGCGCGATGCGATGATTGAAAAAACTAATTCTCCGATAGAATTAGACGTATTTGACGATCCCGACTTTTTCAGCGACTCTGAACTGTCAGACGACGAACTCGACATGACAGCGCCTATAGTGACAGTTGAAATCCGAGATGATGTAATTCAATTGTCAACCCTGTCAACGGACGGTAACCTCGATCTTGTTACAGATAATAATCAAGCCTAGGTGATTGAAACAGATAAATTAACACGATGTAATCCGTTCAGGTTCCCTTCTCATCTCGTCCATCGCCTCTCACAGAGACGTATTTCTCGCGCGAACAATGATAAATCGGTAGTCAAGATTACGGGAAGCACGTGCTTTTTAATCGATGTGGGTGATGTCTATGTCCCACAACGGTTTAGTGTACCCTCGAACTTGTCAAATGATCTCATTTACGTACGCGAGACCAATGTAAGCCCACAAAAATACGTTGGCAATGAAAGTAAAAAAAAAACAGATGATCTGATGGACGTTTGGGTTGCGAGAGCCGCGAGATTCGACGAGTTACGTAATAAAGTCGAAAATCAATTGAAAAACTATCGCGACAAATGAGTATCAGGGCCAATGATCGTCGAATTAGTCGATAAGAGCCATAAAATTGTCGGGAGTTATTATGTAAGGAATGCAACGTTTCCTCGACGAACTCTACGGGATCGTCGAAATTGTCCCGACAGTCAACCTGATCACGACAACGAGGAAGCCAAGCTTGACAGCACCCGTCGCTAATTTGACATGGAGGTTAACTTAGGCAAGAAAGCAAGCCGCAGTTCAACCACGGCGGCAATCTGTTTGTTGGAAGGAATTTCCAATCTTCCACAGCCGAAATCATAATCGACAAGACTCACCAGGATAATTTCCGTGGAGATTCGTGCGGGAAACCGCCTACGCAACCGTCTTCCAGGTGGAACACATCCGTCTGTCAAGACACCAATCGATGACAAAGAACATCGAAGAACCAATGATCCGAAGGTGCTAACTGCTGCACCAGTGACAGTGAAGCCACTAGGCAAAACGCCATCGTTTGACAAAGTATAAGAAAAATTGAGCGCGTCTCACCGCGTCAATTCAGAAGGTGAAAACTGGCCATCATATCTCGTCGATTGCCGTACCATCAAGCAGCAGTCTGTAAAAGACACCATTCGAAAACGTGCTGAATTCCTTGTCAACTTTCTTTGCAAGTTACACTTCGTGAAATGCATAAATTGCAAATCGAAGGAACACCAGTTCGAAACCTGCAAACTGCTATATCGGCCCGTATTTTGACAAAATAGCGGCACCGACGTATTTGACACTGCTGACTGTATTTACTAACATTGCATTGAACACGAGCATATGCTTAGAAAGTCCTCGGGATGCTCCTGAGACCTCGATGTCTATTGCCCAGAGTGTCCCGATTATAATATCCAAAGCAGCGGCATCTTCGACTGGCTCAGGTTAAATTATATCACCTGGCCCACGCCGTGGATATCAGAGGATCGTTGCTATCTCGTCAGTGAGGGCTTGAAAACTGAACAGGAAAGTCAAGCAAACTTCGAGCTTACTCGATCTGAAAAAAAGCTTTTCCTGCCGCGCTGCTACTTGCCAATCCAGCTGCAAAATTGTCGTATTATTGTCGAAGAAAAAACAAAATCTCCCAATCAGAGCATTGCGCTCTTCGCGCATTGACAAAATGTTCGACGAGATCCTGGAGGAGATGCCAGAGCTGAACGACGTGGAAGATCCGATCATTCCGTAAAATCATTTGAAAAAATAGAGGAAGACAAAAGTCATAGCTTCGACAATCATAGTACTTTCACTGTATTCTTTTGGTTGCGTTTTCATATATCATGCCTTAGAGGACTTGAGAAAAAAGGAAGAAAAATTTACTTCACAATATTAATACGTTCTTTCGTGTGCCATGTATAGTAATGAAAAATATCCAGAGTTACCTTAGAATTGAATCCTTGTTTATTTCACACTTTTCCTATAAATTGCATGTCCAGAAACTCTGCCTAAACCTGGATGTGAAGAATGTGTTCTGGGCCGGAATTATGAATTTTCAGAGCGGCAAAATCATCTCGCTTATAACGTCAAGGTCCGAGGAGGGGGAGTGTGACAGAAAAATAATAACTTGTCTCCTCAACGTCAACGCTCGATTCGACTCCTCGAGCGCCCAGAAATTCAATAACTAAAATTGTCAAATTATGATTAAGGTCCGCAATCATACATGTATATTGAATCATGTTATGTATAAAACGCGACATGGTGCGAGACCACACTTCTCGCTCAAATATATGTGACAAAGACGATATAAGGCAAAGGCGGGGAATATGGGATTCGACCCCCACTTAACGGTGACCAGGGCTGGGTAGATTAGAAATGGTTCCATTTGAAATAAGAGAAGTATTGGTACCCGTATAGCGCCCCCCACTCCTATCCCTACTCCTTCCCTCACCACTCTACTTTTTCCCCACCACATCCAGGTAGCCGAGGAAAAAGCGATGAGGTGAGGTTAATAGCGGGGGAGGGTGAGGACAAGGGCGTGCCACACGAGTACCAATTTTGTGGTGATAATGATAATAATCTAATAATAATAATAATGATAGTAAAAATTGGGAACTACTTACATTTGGAAGCCCATGTCATATTCCTCGAAGTTGACGCAGCAACGACACACACGCGCGCGCGGGCCCGCTCTCATAATCATAATAATAATAATTATTATTATTATTAAGAATAACTCATGGTTGTTGGATTTACTACTGACAATTCAGCAAATCTTATCTCGATGGTAACACACACACACACACACACACACACACACACACACACACACAGACACCCATTTCCTTCACTAGTCACGCTGAATGGTCAAGGACCATTTATTACTGACACTGCAAACTTTTTATATTACACGGAATTTGGATGAGTGGAGCTGTGCATTACCGATTTACGCTGCCACAAATCGGTGACTACAAAATAAGAGTATTTTTAAATGTTTAGTTATTATCGAATAATATAATACAACCTTTTTTAAATTTCGATAAACTTTTTATCGACGCATACAACATCCATTGCGTACGTGTTCGAAAATCTTAGGTTATTGAATCTACCGCTTCCGAACGAGCACTCTTCTTCACTTTCCGAAGTTTCGACCTTTTCCCGATAAACGAATCTTTTGCGTTGCGTCGATTGATCTATTTTTGCACAAAAATTCTTTGAGCACATTTTGAAATTTTAAAACAAAATTTTGTTCCCCAATTTTGATGTGTTTGGAGAAAATTCAACTTCACCTCCGAAATTCATCGTTATTCATCTCCACAAGTTTTAAAATGCAACGATGTTATGGAAACTTCTGAATTTTTCATTATTTTTTACCGTACGATATATTGTTTGAAATTATAAAAAATTATAACTTTGAAAAATACATAATTTTTCACTGAAAACGCGCGCAGCGGAGCAATCCGCGGGCTTCGGTGACTGGATAAGGACTGCAGCAGTTGTGCAAAGTTGAGACCTCTTAAAAATACCGAAAAAGACAATGATGGTACGTCGGTATGAAACCTTGTCAGCATTTTTACCCCGGTGGATATCCGATTGCAGCTTTTAGCAAAAATGCTATTCTCTTTGCAGCGGCTCACCAGCATTCTAAGCTTCAAGCGCGACACTCCATCTATTCCAGAAAATAAGATAGAGCTCATTCTTCATATGTGTAACGTTGCGAAATTTTTTTTGCGAAAGATTTAACGTGTCCAGACACACGCACACACGAGTGTTGTGTGTGTGCACAGACCCACACACACACAGATACACAACAAAGACACACGAACACAGACATACACACAGAAAAGCACGTTCAAACACAAAGGCTGTAGGAACGCTTAAGAACTGCTTATCTCAGCATTATATTCGATATCATTACTCTATGTGATTGCATAGTTTTAATAATCACCTTTGATCGCGAAAAAATATGACTACGTTTATAACGTACTCGAAAAAAATTGCTAACAATCGTTCATTTCCATTCACCGCTTCAGATTATTTTTATCGTCAATGTTATCATCAACCTCACAATATATTTACAGCATTATTTACGGAAGTACAAACCAACCTAATGATTTGAACGTTTTGTAGAGATAATTTCGAAAATTGGATTTTTATTGTAGTTTTTGCGTGATTTTTTAAAAGCATGAAATCAAATATTTTTGGTCAGAGACCCATTGATATTCACTGTTCTATTTGTTCACATTATTTTCTAACGACATTCAAATTGAAAAAAGTTTTGTCATGATATTTCGATATTTAGATATTTCAAAGCTATGACAATTAAATTCTTTGAGAAAAATTTAATATTTTGTTCTGTTCCAGGATTAACGCATATAAGTGATATATCAATATATGTGTCATTCCATACTATTTCGACCTGGGTCTGACCCTTGACCTCTCGGATTTGGCTCGCGATTTTTTATATGATTGTTCTCACTTTGAAAAGTACCCAGTTTTTTTCTAGATTTTTCAGATTTAGATTAAATCTTCTATATTTCATTGAACGATTTTATTGATCGACACAATTTAAACATTGTAAAAAATTCTTAATAATCGTGTGTCAGATATCAAAATTTTTGAGCTTAGAGCCGGAGTGGGGAGATTTTTCCTTCTTACATTTTTAAGCTTTTTCGGAAAAAAACGTTCAAAAAAATAGAAGCGGAAGTTATTTTACTATGAATGGTTGCTGGAACATTTTCATATGTGATATCGGATTTTTGTAAAAAAATTCAGATTTTTCGCAAGGAAATTTTTCTTCTTGATTTTGCTAACATAAATGATTCCAAAAAACTGAAATTTTTTTTGAAAAATCCCATATGATATATGAAAATGTTCCAGCAACCATCCATAGTAAAATCACTCACGCTTCTAATTTTTTTAAATTATTGTAATAAAATCGTTTAAAAAATTGTAGAATATTCAAATTAAATCTGAAAAACCTCCGAAAAAAACTGGGTGCCTTTCAAAGTGAGAACAATCATATAAAAAATCGCGAGCCAAATTCGAGTGGTCAAGGGTCAGGCGCAGGTCAAAATGATATGGAATGACACATATATATATTCTATGGACGCCATAAAAATTACAAGAACGTTTATTTTTGGAAAAATTTATAATTTTTCCTCACCAAGGACCTAAGAATATTATTGTAATTTTTTTTTTCATCATCTGTCGATGACACAAATTTCTTGAAAAATCATCACGACGAAATCAGATGTTGCAAAACTATGACAGTTAAATTTGTTTCGAATAATTGAATATTCCTCTGAACGAGGGACCATGGAAATGAGGGTTACTCATTTTTTCTCATCTTCTGCGGATAACGTAGAAGTTATATATTATTTGGAAGGGCCCTTGTACAGAAAAGAATTAAATCATTCAGAAAAATCTTAATTGTCTTATCTTTGGAACATCTGATTTCTTCATGATAAATTTTCACGAAAATTCTATGTCATCGATACGCTCGGAGAAAAATCGATTATATTAATATTTTCGGGCCTATAGTCAGAAATAAATATTAAAACTTCCCGAAAATGTAAATTGTCATGATTTTGAGGGGGTTACATTTCTCAATTATATATGCATATCTATGTAATTATCACATCATCCAAGTATATATCACTAACAACCATGTGGCCACGTACAGAAAAAATCTAAATTTTTGTACCGTTGAAACATATTGCTCCTTCGAAACTAAACTTTTTTTAAATTTTCACGTCGTCTACAGATTGTCAAAAAATTAGAGAAATCATTATTAATAACATTATGTAACTAACAATTGTTCTTACAATCCGTAGATTACATGAAAATCCTTGAAAAAATATATCATAAAGAAGCTAGCTCATTTATTTGATTTCTTTTTTAAATTGTTTCTTATGGCTTTGCATAAAATTTCTGTTACATTTGCAAAAATATGAGAACAGTAAGTAATCCTCATATCGACGGTTCTAGAAAAATATGAAATCAACACCAAAATTAAAGTTATCGTAACTATGAAATATCCGATTTCTTCATGATGTACTTCATCCGACATCGCCGTGTCAATCCTTCTCATGGAAATTGAATATCATCTACAAGAATATCAAGATCGATAGGAGACCTCAATCGAAAAATATTTGCTTCCTATTCTTCTTAGAAATTGGAATGGAACCGCTCGAAACAATATCAATTTTTATTGTAGTTCATGATAACTCTAATTTTTATCATGATAAAACTTTACACGAATTTCTAAATATAATCGATAGATTATAAGAAAAAATAAAAGACATCAACGTCAAGGGATTCTCGGTCGGAAAAATATTTTATTTCTATTGTTGTCAAAAAAATCAGGCTTTGAGTTTCATCATTGTTAGTCTCGTAAAATTAAACCATTATTTTTCATAACTCATTTTTCAAGTCATAAAATTAAACTATTATATATGATTTTTTCTCCGATGATACAGCATCGAGGGGCTTTACTCTCCTGCCCGGTGTACAATCGATTTCAGTGAGGGTCTGCCTTCACGTGATTTCGTGTATGATTTTAGTGATTGCAACCCAACATGATTTCAAAGATTCATACATGGTTTTCCTGATTTCGCAGATAATTGAAGTTTCGAACGTTCGGTTGAACGAAAAATCTATAAGTGTATTTTTTTAACGAAGAAATTGGGAGAACTATGCAAATTACTTTGTTAATAATAACTTCAGATTCTGAACAACGTTTCAAAAAGTATTTCCGAAGTGTTAACAAGCCTCAAAAAAACTTCTGTAAGAGGATAAGTTTGTCGATTTTTTCGTTCGAAACTTTCAATTCATCATTTCATTGACTTCATTTAATTCGAATCATGATTGCAAAATACGAGTAATTACAGAGAATTCGCTTTTATATCTGAAAAATAATTGGAGAAACAATGAGAGGAAGGGCGCAGGCCAAGGGCCGATTTGAGGTCTTGAAAATAACACTTACATTCAACAACAACAAAAATTTATTTTCTGATAAATAACTTTTTCAATACTCGCTAAACTCTGTCGACAAAATACGTATAGCTGAATTCCTTTACCACTAACTCACCCTTTGCCATACTTGCGACTTCATGTCAGGCATAACGTGTGCCGCGGATAATGTTACATCCTGGAATAATCCGTATCATTCCTCATCCGCATTCTGTCCCTATTTTTACAGATTGCAGCATTAATTTTGTCCGTTAAGGAAGCACACATCTGTGTTAAGTGATTGGGTGTTTACTGCTAAAGTTAGAAATAAAAAATATCAATTGCTCACTGGCACTCTTTACATTTTCAGACGACAAGTGTTTGTCTCCGCTCCCGAAAAAATACAACTTAAAACTTTTTTATCACTGTAGTCAATTTCTGCTAGTTGCTTCTATTGGTATATGCAAACTGACGGAGTAGATGTGCTAAAGGTTCATGAAACTTTGTGTGTTATTTGCTATATCATATATATACGTACGAAAAAAATAGTACTGTATTATTCTCATTTAAAATATCTATATGTGAAATCGTCAAAATTTGAAAAAAATGTCGCGCGATTTAGAATGCTCTTATACCGTTATATATTGCTCCTTTTTTGCACGATCTGCGCATTTATCGTATAATTTTTACGATTTTACGATAACGAAAATTGGTGCATTATTCGCATATCCGTAAGACGATTTGCCGTTTTTCGATATTTTGTACGAGCGATTTTCTATGAGCTGATCGGACGCGTCATTTTATCACCCTATGATAACGAGTTCCGCTCATTATTTGCATTCCCGTAAAATGATTTAACCTTTCCATAAGTTTTGGACATGCGTTTTTTCTATAAGCTGATGGGACGGGTCCAATTGGACGTACGTTTGGCTGTAAGCTCATTGGACGCAATCACATCGTTTTGGATGCTCGAATGATATCAAAAGTTTACACATTATTCTCATATCGATGCACTGATACAGCTTTTTTCAAATATTCTGATTTCATAAAAGGCTCGTCAATCACACTATATCTACGTCGCTTCTATTTTTCGAGATTTCTCCAACTGTCTCATCATTTTTATGATCCTGTTGTAACAAAACCTCGAACATTATTTACACATTCTTATGATGATGTAACTTTTCCAGATATTTTGGACGAGGGTTTTTCATTGCGCTAATTGGACGGTAATCTTCTAAAAACTCAATAGTTGCTTCACTTTTCATGATCATATGATAACGAAATTCCACACGTTATTCGCATTTCCGTGTGACGATTCAACCTTTTCAGAAAATTTGGATACGCCTTTTTCCACAAGCAGAATGATTCATCATTATTAAGATCCTAAAAATATTATAACAAAACCTCGCATATTATTCGCATATCCTTACGATAATTTAATCTCTTCAGATATTTTAGTCGAGGGGTTTTTCGATGAGCTGATTGGACAAGCGTTTTTCTAGAAGCTGGTTGGACGCTTGATTTTCAGTGATCCCATGATAACAAATCTTGCACATTATTCTCATATCCGCATGAACATTCAACTTTGCTACATATTTTGGTCGCGTCGTTTTTCTGTAAGCTAATTGGAAGCGAAAATGAACCCTATGCGAAAATTCGCGAGTTTGCACGCAAATATACCCATTGCAGGAAAACAATTTACTGCATATTTTTTGGCTAAAAATCGATTTATTTTTCAAAAGCGCACCATTTCTGGAAAATTTAATTAAAGAATCAAAATCACTACGTAGTTCCATAGCCGATAGCATGTAGATTATGTAATATTTTGGTTTTTCGTTTCAGGTCTTGTACAGGGTGTATAAAAATGATGTGTCGCCACTTCGCCCAGTAAATCTCCAGCTTGAGATCGGTGGAGATCTATCAAAATTTGTAGCCGCAAAATTGACCTTGACCCTGAAAATCAAGGTCAAATTTTTTTATTGGCTTAAAAAATTCTACTTCTTAAGAGGAACAAAAGTCAGAGAGGAATCATAGGTTGGAGATGCGTCCTTCAACCCGAAACGACAATGTCGATTCGAAAAAAATCGAAAAAGTGCGTCCTTACAAAATATTGTTCACAGAAACAGGGGATAAGAATTTTAATAATTATAAAAAAAGCTTTTCAACGCAGACACTTCAATATTTATTAATTGGAATCAAGAAATGTTGCAATTGCATGACGCTTACCACACTAAGGTGGATGAATCGGCATGAGATGGGTGACACAGATCTTTGCGATATCCCTTTGTCGCGTTACCACTACGAGCATCTAATTCCCTAGCTCATTGTTGCCGAAAATCAATTAAAACATAGTCCCGCTGAATTAACCTTGACCCTAAAACTCAAAGTCAGTTTCAAAGTCAATTCATCTCGTTGAGAGGCATCTAATTCTCGTAGAAACGACGAGTTAGGAATGAACCTTTCAATATCAAGCCGTCAAAACATAAAAAATATGCGTATTTCATGTAGTTCGGAGGGATAAAATTCGGAACTGAAACATAATTAAAAAGGCAATCGATATAACTAGACAGACTTGATGTCTGGCACACAACACGCCTGCTGTTCTATGAAAACAATGCTTTAGATGGCCAGGTTTACGATAAGCGATTTTGATCTTAACAATAGTTGTTGTCATGAGTTGCTTAAACATCTCCATTAGCGGCAGACTATTAGCGTTACCCGGACTACACCACGTGGAGGTTGTCTGCCTGGTATCCCTCGGCCCTGAAAAGGGCCGTTGTGTTTTGTTGTCCGTTTCGAAAGATTCGTTTCAAATCATTTCAATGACGACTGTTTGTCGGGTGCGTATGCAATGTTGGATTAGTCGTCTCCTGCTTCATTATGACGCGGTCGTTGATGGCGGCGGCGTCGAGGAACCCAGAGAATCGAACCATCATGTCCAATTGCTCGAAGCATTCTAGCTTGTTCTCCAGCTTCCACATGCCGGCCACCATTACGCAAGCACGCTCGCAACCGTGCCTCCAAGTTTCTCGAAACCCTGAGAAAAAGTTCTCGGTTTCGCATCAACCTGGCAACTCCCTCATCGATTCGGTGTCTCAGATCTACCGGCGTCCTAATCGCTCGACCTTCTCTGTAGACGATAGCCTGAAGTGCTCCCCAGAAAAAAAAGTCCAAGGGATTTAGGTGTGGAGAACGTGGTGGCCAGAAATGCGGAGCAGGCCGACGACCGAGCCAAAGCGATCCAAACATTTCGTTTAAGAATGCACGGACTTGAAGACCGAAATGAGGTGGTGCTCCGTCGTGCATGAAAAAAATGCGATGGCGAGCATGTCGTGGAATCACGTCCCTCAGACGCGGCATTAAATCGCGTTGCAGAAAGTGCAAATAATTGCGACTGTTCAATCTCAGTGGAAGGTAGACTGGACCTATCAGGGTGTTCCCAATGATACCTGCCCAAACGTTTACTGAAAAAAGTCCCTGGTGAACTCGTTGCATCATCGCACGAGGATTCCTCTTAGCCCAGATGCGTAAGTTCTGCCGGTTCACGATTGCGGTGCTGGAGAAGCTTGCCCCATCGGTAAACAGAATGCGTTCAAAAAAATAAGGATCTCCCTCCAGTTTCTGTAGCATCCATCGACAAAAATTACTACGAGCGCCGTAATCTCCAGGATATAGTGCCTGAACAGATTGGACGCGGTAAGGTCGTAGGCCCTCTTCACGAATTATGCGACGCACCGTCATGTGCGCTATACCAACGCGAGCGGCTATTCGACGTAAACCCATGACGGGAAAAGCTCGTGCAAGAGCATTGACACGCTGTTCAATGTTCCAATGAACACGAGGACGACCGGCTCTTCGATATCCAGCGTTCCGCACCTCAAACCTCTCCTGATCGATGAACCGCTCTTCGAGTCGTTGAAACTCACGACGATCTGGAATTGCCCCCGGCCGTAGAGGATGACTGCTTGCCCGATCAAGAAGTAACTGACGATAAATTTTGCGAGCTCTTCCAAAGTCTCCGAAAGCTTGATCAATAGCGCGCAACATAAGACGTTGATCTCGTCCATCTCGTCCACGACCACGATGTGGTCGCTGACCACGATTCATGTTATTACGACAGTGACGACAGTGATAGGGCCAACAAAGATTCAGGTAGTGAGGGCGATCACCGATGGAGCGACCACAACGACTTCGATAATGCTAGAGATGACCAAAACTCCCACGACAAAGACTGACTGCGATAGAAATGACCTGGACTGCAACGCTAAAGACTTCGATTATGATAGAGTTGACCGAGACTACGGCGACAGACTTCGACAATGATATAATTGTCCAAGACTGCGCCGATAGACTTCGACAACGATAAAGTTGATCGAAATTGCAATGACAAAGACTGCGACGATGATAGGATTGACCGAGACTGCGACGAAAGACTTCGACGATAAAGTTGACCCAAAATGCAACGACAAAGACTTTGACTATGAAAGAGATGACCGGGATTGCGACGAAAAACACTTCGACGATGATAGAACCGACCTAAACTACGACGATCCTTGAGATGACCGAGACTGCGATGATAAAGACCTCGACGATGATGGAGATCAATGGGACTGCGACGACAGAACACAGTTTTTTTGTTGATTTTTTTATAACCTCCACGTGGTGTATTCCGGGTAACGCTAATGGTCTGCCGCTGATGAATATGTTTAAGCAACTCGTGCACGGTCACACAAGCACGATATGACTCTGAAATGTGTAGGTGACAACAACTATTGTTAAGATCAAATTCGTTTATCGCAAACCTGGCCATCTAAAGCTTTGTTTTCATAGAATAGCAGGCGTGCTGTGTGCCAGACATAGAGTCTTTCTAGTTATATCGATTGCCGTTATAATTATTCTTCAGTTCCGAATTTTATCCCCTCGAACTAAATGAAAAACGCACATTTTTTATATGTTTTGACGGCTTGATATTGAAAGGTTCATTCCCGACTCGTCGTTTCTACGAGAATTAGATGCCTCTTAACGAGATGAATTGACTTTGAAACTGACTTTGAGTTTTAGGGTCAAGGTTATCTCAGCGGAACTATGTGTTAATTGATTTTCGGCAACAATGAGCTAGGAAATTAGATGCTCGTAGTGGTAACGCGACAAAGGGATATCGCAAAGATCTGTGTCACCTATCTCATGCCGATACATCCACCTTAGTGTGGTCAGCGTCATGCAATTGCAACATTTCTTGATTCCAATTTATAAATATTGAAGTGTCTGCGTTGAAAAGCTTTTTTTATAATTATTAAAATTCTGTGAATAAATTTCTGTGAACAATATTTTGTAAGAACGCACTTTTTCGATTTTTTTCGAATTGACATTGTCGTTTCGGGTTGAAGGACGCATCTCCGACCTATGATTCCTTTCTGACTTTTGTTCCTCTTAAGAAGTAGAATTTTTTAAGCCAATAAAAAAATTTGACCTTGAATTTCAGGGTCAAGGTCAATTTTGCGGCTACAAATTTTGATAGATCTCCACCGATCTCAAGCTGGAGATTTACTGGGCGAAGTGGCGACACATCATTTTTATACACCCTGTACTGTATTAAAAATTTGTTTTAATGAAAACTTTTTTTATAAACGCTTTACTGCTTAGTTTTTGGCCAAAAATCGATGCATTTTTTTCAAAAGTTCACCATTTCTGAAAAATTTGCTTTAAAAAACAACCTTCATGTAGTTCCATTGTCAATATTTCATTGATTAGGAATTTGTTTTAGTTTTTTTATCCACATCGTAAGTTTGACTACAAAGTCTGGCCTCCCATCAAAGAGTTTAGGAAATGAAGCGACTTCAAAGATTAGCTCTGTCCCCGCTATTTTGGGTCAAATTGATAGTAACATTTTTTTAATGCTTTAATATACATTACATTTTATTCATTCTTCATACCCTCAGCGAATATTTTTTAATTCATCACAAATTATTCTTATCAGTTTATGTAATTGTGTGAAAAATCTCAGCTTTTTACATGCGAAACTTCTTTTTCATCAGGATCATGATGTAGCGTGATATATCACCGACCCAACTTATGTGGCCCCGTTTTCTATTTATTGCACTCGCGGATTTTCAAACTTATGACGCACCGTTCGAAAATCCGCGAGTGCAATAAACAGAAATTGCACAAAATTATTGCCAGACTTTGTAGTAAAACTTACGATCTGGATAAAAAAAGTAAAAGAAATTCCTAATCTATGTAATATTGACAATGGAACTACATGAAGGTTGTTTTTTAACGTAAATTTTGCAGAAATGGTGAACTTTTGAAAAAAATGCATCGATTTTTGGCCAAAAACTAAGCAGTAAAGCATTTATAAAAAAAGTTTTCATTAAAACAAATTTTTAATACAGTACAGGACCTGGAACGAAAAACCAAAATATTACATAATCTACAAGCTATCCGCTGTGGAACTACGTAGTGATTTTTATTCTTTGATTAAATTTTTCAGAAATGGTGCGCTTTTGAAAAACAAATCGATTTTTAGCCAAAAAATATGCAGTAAATTGTTTTCCTGCAAAAGGTATATTTGCGTGCGAACTCGCGAATTTTCGCATAGGGTTCATTTTCGCTTCCAATTAGCTTACAGAATAACGACGCAACCAAAATATGTAGCAAGGTTGAATGTTCATGCGGATATGAGAAAAATGTGCAAGATTTGTTATCATGGGATCACTGAAAATCAAGCGTCCAACCAGCTTCTTGAAAAACGCTTGTCCAATCAGCTCATCGAAAAACCCCTCGACTAAAATATCTGAAGAGATTAAATTATCGTAAGGATATGCGAATAATATGCGAGGTTTTGTTATAATATTTTTAGGATCTTAATAATGATGAATCATTCTGCTTGTGGAAAAAGGCGTGTCCAAATTTTCTGAAAAGGTTGGATCGTCACACGGAAATGCAAATAATGTGTGGAATTTCGTTATCATATGATCATGAAAAGTGAAGCAACTAATGAGTTTTTAGAAGATTACCGTCCAATTAGCGCAATGAAAAACCCTCGTCCAAAATATCTGGGAAAGTTACATCATCATGAGAATGTGTGAATAATGTTCGAGGTTTTGTTACAACAGGATCATAAAAATGATGAGACAGTTGGAGAAATCTCGAAAAATAGGAGCGACGTAGATATAGTGTGATTGACGAGCCTTTTATGAAATCAGAATATTTGAAAAAAACTGTATCAGTGCATCGATATGAGAATAATGTGTAAACTTTTGATATCATTGGAGCATCCAAAACGATGTGATTGCGTCCAATGAGCTTACAGCCAAACGTACGTCCAGTCGGACCCGTCCCATCAGCTTATAGAAAAAACGCATGTCCAAAACTTATGAAAAGGTCAAATCATTATACGAGAATGCGAATAATGCACCAAGTTTCGTTATCGTAAAATCGTAAAAATTATACGATAAATGCGCAGATCGTGCAAAAAAGGAGCGATATATAACGGTATAAAAGCATTCTAAATCTCGCGACATTTTTTTCAAATTTTGACGATTTCATATATATATATTTTAAATGAGAATAATACAGTACTATTTTTTTCGTACGTATATAACAAATCGTACGGATATAACAAATAACACACAAAGTTTTATGAACCTTTAGCACATCTACTCCGTCATTTTGCATATACCAATAGGAGCAACTGTCAGAAATTGACTACAGTGTTAAAAAAGTTTTAAGTTGTATTTTTTCGGGAGCGGAGATAAACACTTGTCGTCTGAAAATGTAAAAAGTGCCAATGAGCAATTGATATTTTTTATTTCTAACTTTAGCAGTGAACACCCAATCACTTAACACAGATGTGTGCTTCCTTAACGGACAAAATTAATGCTGCAATCTGTAAAAATAGGGACAGAATGCGGATGAGGAATGATACGGATTATTCCAGGATGTAACATTATCCGCGGCACACGTTATGCCTGACATGAAGTCGCAAGTATGGCAAAGGGTGAGTTAGTGGTAAAGGAATTCAGCCATACGTATTTTGTCGACAGAGTTTAGCGGGTATTGAAAAAGTTATTTATCAGAAAATAAATTTTTGTTGTTGTTGAATGTAAGTGTTATTTTCAAGACCTCAAATCGGCCCTTGGCCTGCGCCCTTCCTCTCATTGTTTCTCCAATTATTTTTCAGATATAAAAGCGAAGTCTCTGTAATTACTCGTATTTTGCAATCATGATTCAAATTAAATGAAGTCAATGAAATCATGAATTGAAAGTTTCGAACGAAAAAATCGACAAACTTATCCTTTTACAGAAGTTTTTTTAAGGCTTGTTAACACTTTGGAGATACTTTTTGAAACGTTGTTCACTATCTGAAGTTATTATTAACAAAGTAATTTGCATAGTTCTCCCAATTTCTTCGTTGAACAAATACATTTATAGATTTTTCGTTCAACCGAACGTTCGAAACTTCAATTATCTGCAAAATCAGGAAAACTATGTATGAATCTTTGAAATCATGTTGGGTTGCAATCACTAAAATCATACACGAAATCACGTGAAGGCAGACCCTCACTGAAATCATTTGTACACCGGGCAGGAGAGTGAAGCCCCTCGATGCTGTATCATCGTAGAAAAAATCATATATAATAGTTTAATTTTATGACTTGAAAAATGAGTTATGAAAAATAATGGTTTAATTTTACGAGACTAACAATGATGAGACTCAAAGCCTGATTTTTTTGACAACAATAGAAATAAAATATTTTTCCGACCGAGAATCCCTTGACGTTGATGTCTTTTATTTTTTCTTATAATCTACCGATTATATTTAGAAATTCGTGTAAAGTTTTATCATGATAAAAATTAGAGTTATCATGAACTACAATAAAAAATGATATTGTTTCGAGCGGTTCCATTCCAATTTCTAAGAAGAATAGGAAGCAAATATTTTTCGATTGAGGTCCCCTATCGATCTTGATATTCTTGTAGATGATATTCAAATTCCATGAGAAGGATTGACACGGCGATGTCGGATGAAGTACATCATGAAGAAATCGGATATTTCATAGTTACGATAACTTTAATTTTGGTGTGGATTTCATATTTTTCTAGAACCGTCGATATGAGGATTACTTACTGTTCTCATATTTTTGCAAATGTGACAGAAATTTTATGCAAAGCCATAAGAAATAATTTAAAAAAGAAATCAAATAAATGAGCTGGCTCCTTTATGATATATTTTTTCAAGGATTTTCATGTAATCTACGGATTGTAAGAACAATTGTTAGTTACATAATGTTATTAATAATGATTTCTCTAATTTTTTGACAATCTGTAGACGACGTGAAAATTTAAAAAAAGTTTAGTTTTGAAGGAGCAATATGTTTCAACGGTACAAAAATTTAGATTTTTTCTGTACGTGGCCACATGGTTGTTAGTGATATATACTTGGATGATGTGATAATTACATAGATATGCATATATAATTGAGAAATGTAACCTCCTCAAAATCATGACAATTTACATTTTCGGGAAGTTTTAATATTTATTTCTGACCATAGGCCCGAAAATATTAATATAATCGATTTTTCTCCGAGCGTATCGATGACATAGAATTTTCGTGAAAATTTATCATGAAGAAATCAGATGTTCCAAAGATAAGACAATTAAGATTTTTCTGAATGATTTAATATTTTTCTGTACAAGGGCCCTTCCAAATAATATAAAACTTCTACGTTATTCGCAGAAGATGATAAAAAATGAGTAACCCTCATTTCCATGGTCTCTCGTTCAGAGGAATATTCAATTATTCTAAACAAATTTAACTGTCATAGTTTGGCAACATCTGATTTCGTCGTGATGATTTTTCAAGAAATTTGTGTCATCGACAGATGATGAAAAAAAAAATTACATTAATATTCTTAGGCCTTTGGTGAGAAAAACTTATAAATTTTTCCAAAAATAAACGTTCTTGTAATTTTTATGGCGTCCATAGAATATATATATGTGTCCTTCCATATCATTTTGACCTGGGCCTGACCCTTGACCTCTCGAATTTGGCTCGCGATTTTTTATATGATTGTTCTCACTTTGAAAGGCATCCAGTTTTTTTCGGAGGTTTTTCAGATTCAATTTGAATATTCTACAATTTTTTAAACGATTTTATTACAATAATTTAAAAAAATTAGAAGCGTGAGTGATTTTACTATGGATGGTTGCTGGAACATTTTTATATATCATATGGGATTTTTCAAAAAAATTTTCAGTTTTTTGGATTCATTTATGTTAGCAAAATCAAGAAGAAAAAATTCCTTGCGAAAAATCTGAAATTTTTTTCAAAAATCCGATATCACATATGAAAATGTTCCAGCAACTATTCATAGTAAAATAACTTCCGCTTCTATTTTTTCGAACGTTTTTTTCCGAAAAAGCTTAAAAATGTAAGAAGGAAAAATCTCCCCACTCCGGCTCTAAGCTCAAAAATTTTGATATCTGACACACGATTATTAAGAATTTTTTACAATGTTTAAATTGTGTCGATCAATAAAATCGTTTAATGAAATATAGAAGATTCAAATTAAATCTGAAAAATCTAGAAAAAAACTGGGTACCTTTCAAAGTGAGAACAATCATATAAAAAATCGCGAGCCAAATCCGAGAGGTCAAGGGTCAGACCCAGGTCGAAATGGTATGGAATGACACATATATTGATATATCATTCATATGCGTTAATCCTGGAACAGAACAAAATATTAAATTTTTCTCGAAGAATTTAATTGTCATAGCTTTGAAATATCTAAATATCGAAATATCATGACAAAACTTTTTTCAATTTGAATGTCGTTAGAAAATAATGTAAACAAATAGAACAGTGAATATCAATGGGTCTTTGACCAAAAATATTTGATTTCATGCTTTTAAAAAATCACGCAAAAACTACAATAAAAATCCAATTTTTGAAACTATTTCTACGAAACGTTTAAATCATTAGGTTGGTTTGTACTTCCGTAAATAATGCTGTAAATATATTGTGAGGTTGATGATAACATTGACGATAAAAATAATCTGAAGCGGTGAATGGAAATGAACGATTGTTAGCAATTTTTTTCGAGTACGTTATAAACGTAGTCATATTTTTTCGCGATCAAAGGTGATTATTAAAACTATGCAGTCACATAGAGTAATGATATCGAATATAATGCTGAGATAAGCAGTTCTTTAGCGTTCCCACAACCTTTGTGTTTGAACGTGCTTTTCTGTGTGTATGTCTGTGTTCGTGTGTCTTTGTTGTGTATCTGTGTGTGTTTGGGTCTGTGCACACACACAACACGTGTGTGTGTGTGTCTGGACACGTAAAATCTTTCATAAAAAAAATTTCGCAACGTTACACATATGAAGAATGAGCTCTATCTTATTTTCTGGAATAGATGGAGTGTCGCGCTTGAAGCTTAGAATGCTGGTGAGCCGCTGCAGAGAGAATAGCATTTTTGCTAAAAGCTGCAATCGGATATCCACCGGGGTAAAAATGCTGACAAGGTTTTATACCGACGTACCATCATTGTCTTTTTCGGTATTTTTTAGAGGTCTCAACTTTGCACAACAGCTGCAGTCCTTATCCAGTCACCGAAGTTCGCGGATTGCTCCACTGCGCGCGTTTTCAGTGAAAAATTATGTATTTTTCAAAGTTATAATTTTTCATAATTTCAAACAATATATCGTACGGTAAAAAATAATGAAAAATTCAGAAGTTTCCATAACATCGTTGCATTTTAAAACTTGTGGAGGTGAATAACGATGAATTTCGGAGGTGAAGTTGAATTTTCTCTAAACACATCAAAATTGGGGAACAAAATTTTGTTTTAAAATTTCAAAATGTGCTCAAAGAATTTTTGTGCAAAAATAGATCAATCGACGCAACGCAAAAGATTCGTTTATCGGGAAAAGGTCGAAACTTCGGAAAGTGAAGAAGAGTGCTCGTTCGGAAGCGGTAGATTCAATAACCTAAGATTTTCGAACACGTACGCAATGGATGTTGTATGCGTCGATAAAAAATTTATCGAAATTTAAAAACGGTTGTATTATATTATTCGATAATAACTAAACATTTCAAAATACTCTTATTTTGTAGTCACCGATTTGTGGCAGCGTAAATCGGTAATGCACAGCTCCACTCATCCAAATTCCGTGTAATATAAAAAGTTCGCAGTGTCAGTAATAAATGGTCCTTGACCATTCAGCGTGACTAGTGAAGGAAATGGGTGTCTGTGTGTGTGTGTGTGTGTGTGTGTTACCATCGAAATAAGATTTGCTGAATTGTCAGTAGTAAATCCAACAACCATGAGTTATTCTTAATAATAATAATAATTATTATTATTATGATTATGAGAGCGGGCCCGCGCGCGCGTGTGTGTCGTTGCTGCGTCAACTTCGAGGAATATGACATGGGCTTCCAGATGTAAGTATTTCCCAATTTCCACTATCATTATTATTATTATTAGATTATTATCATTATCACCAGAAAATTGGTACTCGTGTGGCACCCCCTTGTCCTCACCCTCCCCCGCTGTTAACCTTACCTCATCGCTTTTTCCTCGGCCACCTGGATGTGGTGGGGGAAAACTGGAGTGGTGGGGGAAGGAGTGGGGATAGGAGTGGGGGGCGCCATACGGGTACCAATACTACTAACAGGTATTTGAAATGCAAAATGGCATTGAGCATCTTTATTTTAAATAGAATCCCCAGAAGCATTTTCAATTTATATTTTAAATCGCAAAACCATTTAACCATTTGTGGAATGGTTAAATGGTTTTTCTTTTATCATACGCTCACGAAAGATTTTTTGGTCGATATTTTCTCACTGGTCACGCCATCTAGACTTCACTCTCCAGTTTCCGTGCTCCGTGAAAATTGAACTATAGTTCAGAGATCGGCAGTAATGATATTTTCAAGCGCATTTTCGGTAAATATTATCGATTTTTTGAAAATTGATAATTTTAAAATCCGAATTTTCAATAACCCGAAAACGGTTAATGGAAAAAAAAAAATTTCAATTATCCAAATAATCGATAATTGGTCGAAAAATAATATCAATTATTCGCCAATGATTAATGGGAAAAAGTAAATTCCCAATTATCTCAGTAATCGGTAATTGGTCAAAAAATAATATCAATTCATCAGAAAATGTGTAATTGGTTTGAAAATATTTCCAATTATCCGAATAATCGGCAATTGGTAAAATGAAAATATCAATTAATCAGGAAATGGGTAATTGGTTTGAAAATATTCTCAATTATCTGAATAATCGCTAATTGGTCGAAAAATAATATGAATTTTCAGAAAAATTATTAATTGGTTTGAAAATATTCTCAATTACCCAAATAATCGTCAATTGATCGAAAAATAATGTCGATTTTTCAGAAAAATGGGTAATTGGTTTGAAAATATTCTCAATTACCCAAATAATCGTCAATTGATCGAAAAATAATGTCGATTTTTCAGAAAAATGGGTAATTGGTTTGAAAATATTCTCAATTACCCGAATAATCGTCAATTGATCGAAAATAATGAAACACCAAGTAATCAACTTCTCGCTTTCTGAGATGTCCAGGTTGACCGCTGCGTATTTTTCGGAGTCCAGGTTGAGAGCTTCGTAGATGTCGGCGTCCAGGTCGAACGCCACGTAGTTTTCGGTGTCCAGGTCGAAAGCTTCGTAGTTGTCGGTATCCAGGTCGACCGCTGCGTAGTTGTCGACGTCCAGGTCGACCGCTACGTAGTTTTCGGTGTCCAGGTCGACAGCTTCGTAGTTGTCGATGTCCAGGTCGACGCCCCGTAGTTTTTGGTGTCCAGGTCGACCGCTACGTAGTTGTCGGTGTTCAGGTCGACCGCTGCGTAGTTGTCGACGTCCAGGTCGATCGCTACGTAGTTTTCGGTGTCCAGGTCAACAGCTTCGTAGTTGTCGGTGTCCAGGTCGACCGCGGCGTAGTTGTCGACGTCCAGGTCGACGCCCCGTAGTATTTGGTGTCCAGGTCGACGGCTACGTAGTTGTCGGTGTCCAGGTCGACCGCTGCGTAGTTGTCGACGTCCAGGTCGACCGCTAGCTAGTTTTCGGTGTCCAGGTCGACAGCTTCGTAGTTTTCGGTGTCCAGGTCGACAGCTTCGTAGTTGTCGGTATCCAGGTCGACCGCTGCGTAGTTGTCGACGTCCAGGTCGACCGCTACGTAGTTTTCGGTGTCCAGGTCGAAGCTTCGTAGTCGTCGGTGTCCAGGTCGACCGCGGCGTAGTTGTCGACGTCCAGGTCGACCGCTACGTAGTTTTCGGTGTCCAGTTCGACAGCTTCGTAGTTTTCGGTGTCCAGGTCGACAGCTTCGTAGTTGTCGGTGTCCAGGTCGACCGCTGCGTAGTTGTCGACGTCCAGGTCGACCGCTACGTAGTTTTCGGTGTCCAGGTCGACAGCTTCGTAGTTGTCGGTGTCCAGGTCGACCGCTGCGTAGTTGTCGACGTCCAGGTCGACCGCTACGTAGTTTTCGGTGTCCAGGTCGACCGCTGCGTAGTTGTCGACGTCCAGGTCGACCGCTACGTAGTTTTTGGTGTCCAGGTCGACCGCTACGTAGTTTTCGATGTCCAGGTCGACAGCTTCGTAGTTGTCGGTGTCCAGGTCGACGCCCCGTAGTTTTTGGTGTCCAGGTCGACCGCTACGTAGTTGTCGGTGTCCAGGTCGACCGCTGCGTAGTTGTCGAAGTCCAGATCGACCGCTACGTAGTTTTCGGTGTCCAAGTCAACAGCTTCGTATTTGTCGGTGTCCAGGTCGACCGCGGCGTAGTTGTTGACGTCCAGGTCGACCGCTACGTAGTTTTCGGTGTCCATGTTGACAGCTTCGTAGTTTTCGGTGTCCAGGTCGACAGCTTCGTAGTTGTCAGTGTCCAGGTGACCGCTGCGTAGTTGTCGACGTCCAGGTCGACCGCTACGTAGTTTTCGGTGTCCAGGTCGACAGCTTCGTAGTTGTCGGTGTCCAGGTCGACCGCTGCGTAGTTGTCGACGTCCGGGTCGACCGCCACGTAGTTTTCGGTGTACAGGTCGACCGCTGCGTAGTTGTCGGCGTCCAGGTCGACAGCTTCGTAGTTCTTGGTGTCCAGGTCGATAGCTTCCTGATTTTCGGTGTCCAGGTCGACCGCTGCGTATTTGTCGGTGTCTAGGTCGACCGCTACGTAGTTTTGATATCATCAACTTCACATCAGTTTAACATGAACTTGATAACATAAACTTGATATCAGTTTAATAAAATTTCTTTTTCCTTTCTCTAGAAATTCTGTCTAATTAAATCATTTCTCAAAAAGAATAAATTTTTAACGAAATTTGATACGAAGTTGATATTAAATTTAATATTGATAAGTTATCCTGTGATAAGTTATCCGTTTAGATCAAATATTTAATGAGAAGGAATTTCTACAGAAAGAAAGGAGAAGAATTATTATTAAATATCAATTGAATATCAAGTCGATTAAAAAGTGGATTATAAGAGAAATGAAATTTGATATCAACTTGATCAAATTTTTAATAAGAGAGAATTTAAAAAAAAAGAAAGGACGAAAGAAGGATTCCATCAAATCATTAATTAAAGCGAATTTTTGGAAAAAGAAAAAAAGGAAGAAACATTTTCATGAAATAGATATTCATTTTGATATTAAATTTGATTCCTATATTAAAAAAACCGTCCTGAAAATATCTCGCAAATTCGATAAAGTATTGTTGTCGTTTTATTCGTTCGCTAATTGGCTGTGGCATCATCAAGCTGAAGTTTGTGTTCGATGAACAAGTTCATGCTTACCCTCTTGTGTACGATCTGTCAGATAATAAATATTGACAGCTGCGATACGCGGATATACATAATACATTTTCTCCTTATTTTCTACTTTAATTCAAAACATATTTAGTATGACTGATACGGTGTTCAAGATGTGAGTGCGTAATAATTGCGATATCAATAACTTCTTTTTATTATCGATAAAAGTTCATGGTGTTTTATATACATTATGTAGGATCAATTAATCTCCATGTTCATTGGAGCTGATTTGATATTTGGTAAGTAAAATATTCTGTAAGTAAACAACAACAAAAAATTTACTGCGGAATAAAAATCTTTACATATTCAAATACTATATATTGATCAGGATGTGAGTGAAGGAACTTATAGACATACTTATGCATGAATAGTTTGAAGACGTTCGGTAAAAAAATAGATCTAAGTAAAATCATATTGGTTGAGTATATATGTGTCAACTCAACGGACGTTTCGTCGGTGACCTCTTCAATTTTTTTTATTTTTTAATACGTTATTATGCGGGCAAAAAGAAGTATCTATTTAAATTTTCAGCTCTCTCTATCTTAACCCATACCGAAGTTATTGATTTTTGAAAAAATATTTTTAAAATAATCAGAACTTCTACAATAATGAAAATATTTTCATTTGTTGAGAAGTCATTTTTTTCAAATGCACTTTTTGAAAAAAATGTCAAAAATTAAAAAAAAAATCGCATTGCTATGTTCTTTTAGCTGTTTTAAGATAAATTAAGCAAAAAAATTGCATTTTCTTTTAATCCGACACCTTCAATTTTTTCCAAAAAAAGATTATAAAATTCTACGTGAAAAAATAAAATTTCTGAGATTTTACTGAAGAAGGGATTTCAAATGACTTCTTATTAAAAAAAAAAAAAATTCGTTTTTTTTTTGTAGTTTTGATTTTTTTTCTTCTATGACCACAATAGTTGATTTCAATTATGTTACAATAAATAATTTACCTTCTCGCTCATTTTTCTTTAGTAAATTATAATAATTAACATTAAGAATTACACTTTTTATGTAAAAAAATGAATCAAGTGCAAAACTTGCTTGAATTGTAGTTCATAATGTTATTTATTATTATTCTCAAAAGAAATATGTGAGAGAAGTTAAATTATTTATTTTAACATCATTAAAATTAACTATTGTGGTCATAGAAGAGGAAAGATCAAAATTGGGAAAAAAAAATTTAATATAAATTTATTTGAATCCCTTCTTCAGTAGAATCGCAAAAATTTTGTTTTTTTACGCAGAATCTTTTAATTTTGTTCAGAAAAAATCGAAGGTTGCATTTAAGGAAAATCCAATTTTTTAGTTTAATTTAGCTTAAAACAGCTAAAAAACAATTAAAGAACTAGCTGCTATGTACTCGGCGTTGCCCGGATTGAAATATATCGCAAACTGGAACTAACAGACGGTTGTTAACATTGTTGTCAGGTCTGAGGGTCCCCAAATTTGAAGAAATTAGTGAGACCGTGAGGAAATTTTGAAGATTTTAAGAAATTACATAAAAATCTGAGAAAATTTTTTAGATTGGAAGAAATTGCATAAAAATCTGAGAAAATTTTAAAGATTTGGGGAATTAAAAATCTGCGAAAATTTCGAAGATTTGAAAAAAATTACATAAAAATCTGAGGAAATTTTGACGATGCCTTAGTGGATGAAGTCACCACTGAATCACGGTGATTTTTTACGGTGACAAAGTGGCCAGAAAATCACCGAGATCTTGGTGATTTTAAGGTGATTCCACGGTGATTGTCACCGTCACAAAATCACCGTGACAATCACCGTGGAATCACGTTGGAATCACCTTAAAATCACCAAGATCTCGGTGATTTTGTGGGCACTTTGTCACCGTAAAAAATCACCGTGATTCAGTGGTTTTTCAGGGTGAAAACATCGTCACCCAATCCGCTAGGGTGTGAAGGAATTGCATACAAATCTAAGGAAATTCTGAAGATTTGAAGATTACATAAACATCTGAGGAAATTTTGAAGATTTGAAAAAATTCCATAAAAACCTGCGGAAATTTTGAAGACATGAAGAAATTACACAAAAACCTGAGGAATTTCTGAAGATTCGAAAAAAAAACATAAAAATCTGAGGAAATTCTCAAGATTTAAAGAAAATACAGAAAAATCTGAAGAATCTTTGAAGATTTAAAGAAATTACATAAAAATCTGGTGAAATTTTGGAGATTTGAAGACATTGCATATAAATCTGAGGAAATTTTGAAGATTTTAAGAAATTACATAAAAATCTGAATAAATTTTGGAGATTTGAAGAAATTGCATAAAAATCTGAGGAAATTTTGAAGATTTGAGAAATTACATAAAAATCTGCGGAAATTTCGAAGATTTGAAGAAATTACATAAACATCTGAGGAAATTTTGACGATGTGAAGGAATTGCATAAAAATCTGAGGAAATTCCGGGTTTGAAGATTACATGAACATCTGAGAAAAATTTGAAGATTTGAAGAAATTCCATAAAAATCTGCGGAAATTTGGAAGGCTTGAAGAAATTACATAAAAATCTGAGGAATTTCTGAAGGTTCGGAAAAAAAACATAAAAATCTGAGGAAATTCTAAACACTTTAAGAAAATACATAAAAATCTGAAGAAAATTTGAAGATTTGGAGAAATTACATAAAAATCTGGGGAAATTTTGAAGATTTGAAGACTGCATACAAATGTGAGGGAATTTTGAAGATTTCAAGAAATTACATAAAAATCTGGGGAAATTTTGAAGATATGAAAAAATTGCATAAAAATCTGAGAAAATTTTGGAGATTTGGAGAATTACACAAAAATCTGCGGAAAGTTCGAAAATTTGAAGAAATTGCATAAAAATCTGAGGAAATTTTGACGATGTGAAGGAATTGCATAAAAATCTAAGGAAATTCCGAAAATTTCAAGAAATTACATAAAATCTGAGAAAATATTGAAGATTTGAAGAAATTACTTAAAAATCTGTAGAAGTTTTGAAGATTTTTGGAGAAATCACATAAACATCTGAGCAAATTCTGAAGACTTTTCGAAATTGCATAGAAATCTGAAGATATTTTGAATATTTGAAGAAATTACATAAAAATCTGAGGATATTTGGAAGATTTAAATAAATTACATAAAAATCTGAGGAAATATTGAAGATTTGAAGAAATTACATAAAAATTTAAGAAAATTCTGAAGATTCTCATTTTTTTTACACGTATCTTTCCTTATCTTATAAACACACTTTTTTGGGCGATACATTTTTTTTCTACTTCTTCTACAAGTCGTACAAGAACATCACCAACGATTCCCGGATTGTAACAAAAAAACCTTGAAATAGTCATCAGTTTATTCTATAACAACTTTTACACTTCGAATGAGCAATAAATTTTCAAAAGTAATGTTGAAGGAAATTTATATGTAAGATCTAATTTTTCTACCTTCGTGAATATTAAACAGTATTTCTTTTAGAATTCGCATCTTTTCATTAACTTGCTATTTTATTGTAAGAAAATAGTTTTTTTACAAGGGAGAGCAGTGGCCAAGTGGCTAGAGCGCGGGTTTCGTAATCCGTGGGACCCAGGTTCGAACCCCGGCGACACCGCTGAAAAATATTCTAATTTTTCAAGTGTTGTTCATCAGCTGCAATTCCGGTGCATTGGGGACCCCACCTTAAATAATGGAATCCCAAAGACCTCATCGCGATGAGTGGGCGATTAATTGTACGGTTTCGGTGAGGCCTGCCGACACGGTTCTTATCACTCGGATGGTGGTTCACCTAACTGTGCAAGCAACTGGCTTACTGGATCACAATGGAGGAGGTAACTACCTAACCGACCGACGATAGTCGTGCTGGAGCGTACTCGCACTGCTACTTACGGTTTCTTATGTAGTTTACCGTCTGTATCGGTGAAGGTTTTTCTGCAGCTTTCCCTTTACTCTCGGCAGAATTGCGATACTTAATGGAAAAAGTGTAGGGTGCGGGCTGCAGCCCCGGCCTTACCAGGGAAGGTAGGGGGTTTAGTATAAAGCAAGGCTGTACACTGGTAATAGACAAAAAATAAGTTTTTTTTTACAAAAAATGGGGATGTAGAACGTGGAACTGCTTGAAGCTTTACGAAACGAAAATTGTTAACTGACCCCTGTCCTCATGAAAAATCACAAATTATAGAATTTTCAAGGAAGATTTTAATATATTCAGTAATAAGTTGTAACATTTTATCGGAAACCGACGAAAAAAAAGTTAAATTTACTGTAAATTTGACTTTAACCTTCAATAGCTTCTGAAGTGGTAAGCTTATCGAAAAATCATAAGAAACCTCTTTTGTAGGGGGTTCAATTCCCTACAAGAACATGTATTGCACATTTCGGTACAATTGACCACTGACAAAATCGAAAGGGTGGTTAACGCGATCTATTATAGCGAGTTATTACTGAAGCAAAAACCATAAAATTAATGTGGAAATTTCTCTCTATAATATTATATTATGTATGACATGCATTCATATACACATAGGGGTCAGAATTCTTCTCGGCTAATCATTAAGACATATTTTGCTCTCGTTGTATTTTTTGCACGAGTATCCTGGAGGCTTGTCGCGCGCGTAGCGCGCTCGTGAGCTAGTATTGATAAATTATTCTATGATAAGTTATTCTTTTTAAAAAATTATATCATCGATAACTACGCAGCGGTCGACCTGGACACCGACAACTACGAAGCTGTCGACCTGGACACCGAAAACTACGTAGCAGTCGACCTGGACGTCGATAACTACGCAGCGGTCGACCTGGACACCGACAACTACGTAGCAGTCGACCTGGACGTCGACAACTACGCCACGGTCGACCTGGACACTGACAACTACGAAGCTGTCGACCTGGACACCGAAAACTACGTAGCGGTCTACCTGGACGTCGACAACCACGCAGCGGTCGACCTGGACACCAAAAACTACGAAGCTGTCGACCTGGACGTCGACAACTACGCAGCGGTCGACCTGGACACTAACAACTACGAAGCTGTCGACCTGGACACCGAAAACTACGTAGCGGTCGACCTGGACGTCGACAACTACGCCGCGGTCGACCTGGACACCGACAACTACGAAGCTGTCGACCTGGACACCGAAAACTACGTAGCGGTCGACCTGGACGTCGACAACTACGCCGCGGTCGACCTGGACACAGACAACTACAAAGCTGTTGACCTGGAAACCGAAAACTACGTAGCGGTCGACCTGGACGTCGACAACTACGCAGCGGTCGACCTGGACTCCAACAACTACGAAGCTGTCGACCTGGACACCGAAAACTACGCAGCGGTTGACCTGGACACCGACAACTACGAAGCTGTCGACCTGGACACCGAAAACTACGTAGCAGTCGACCTGGACGTCGATAACTACGCAGCGGTCGACCTGGACACCGACAACTACGTAGCAGTCGACCTGGACGTCGACAACTACGCCACGGTCGACCTGGACACCGACAACTACGAAGCTGTCGACCTGGACACCGAAAACTACGTAGCGGTCTACCTGGACGTCGACAACCACGCAGCGGTCGACCTGGACACCAAAAACTACGAAGCTGTCGACCTGGACGTCGACAACTACGCAGCGGTCGACCTGGACACTAACAACTACGAAGCTGTCGACCTGGACACCGAAAACTACGTAGCGGTCGACCTGGACGTCGACAACTACGCCGCGGTCGACCTGGACACCGACAACTACGAAGCTGTCGACCTGGACACCGAAAACTACGTAGCGGTCGACCTGGACGTCGACAACTACGCCGCGGTCGACCTGGACACCGACAACTACAAAGCTGTTGACCTGGAAACCGAAAACTACGTAGCGGTCGACCTGGACGTCGACAACTACGCAGCGGTCGACCTGGACTCCAACAACTACGAAGCTGTCGACCTGGACACCGAAAACTACGCAGCGGTCGACCTGGACGTCGACAACTACGCAGCGGTCGACCTGGACACCGAAAACTACGTAGTGGTCGACCTGGACGTCGACAACTACGCAGCGGTCGACCTGGACACCGACAACTACGAAGCTGTCGACCTGGACACCGAAAACTACGTAGCGGTCGACCTGGACGTCGACAACTACGCAGCGGTCGACCTGGACACCGACAACTACGAAGCTGTCGACCTGGACACCGAAAACTACGTAGCGGTCGACCTGGACGTCGACAACTACGCAGCGGTCGACCTGGACACCGACAACTACGAAGCTGTCGACCTGGACACCGAAAACTACGAAGCTGTCGACCTGGACACCGAAAACTACGTAGCGGTCGACCTGGACGTCGACAACTACGCCACGGTCGACCTGGACACCGACAACTACGAAGCTGTCGACCTGGACACCGAAAACTACGTAGCGGTCGACCTGGACGTCGACAACTACGCCGCGGTCGACCTGGACACCGACAACTACAAAGCTGTTGACCTGGAAACCGAAAACTACGTAGCGGTCGACCTGGACGTCGACAACTACGCAGCGGTCGACCTGGACTCCAACAACTACGAAGCTGTCGACCTGGACACCGAAAACTACGCAGCGGTCGACCTGGACGTCGACAACTACGCAGCGGTCGACCTGGACACCGAAAACTACGTAGTGGTCGACCTGGACGTCGACAACAACGCAGTGGTCGACCTGGACACCGACAACTACGAAGCTGTCGACCTGGACACCGAAAACTACGTAGCGGTCGACCTGGACGTCGACAACTACGCAGCGGTCGACCTGGACACCGACAACTACGAAGCTGTCGACCTGGACACCGAAAACTACGTAGCGGTCGACCTGGACGTCGACAACTACGCAGCGGTCGACCTGGACGAAGACAACTACGCAGCGGTTGACCTGGACACAGAAAACTACGAAGCTGTCGACCTGGACACCGAAAACTACGTAGCGGTCGACCTGGACGTCGACAACTACGCAGTGGTCGACCTGGACACCGAAAACTACGTAGCGGTCGACCTGGACGAAGACAACTACGAAGCTGTCGACCTGGACACCGAAAACTACGTAACGGTCGACCTGGACACCGACAACTACGAAGCTGTCGACCTGGACACCGACAACTACGTAGCGGTCGACCTGGACGTCGACAACTACGCAGCGGTCGACCTGGACACCGACAACTACGAAGCTGTCGACCTGGACACCGAAAACTACGAAGCTGTCGACCTGGACACCAAAAACTACGTAGCGGTCGACCTGGACGTCGACAACTACGCAGCGGTCGACCTGGACACCGAAAACTACGTAGCGGTCTATCTGGACGTCGACAACTACGCAGCGGTCGATCTGGACACCGACAACTACGAAGCTGTTGACCTGGACACCGAAAACTACGTAGCGGTCGACCTGGACGTCGACAACTACGCAGCGGTCGACATGGACACCGACAACTACGAAGCTGTCGACCTGGACACCGAAAACTACGTAGCGGTCGACCTGGACGTCAACAACTACGCAGCGGTCGACCTGGACACCGACAACTACGAAGCTGTCGACCTGGACACCGACAACTACGAAGCTGTTGACCTGGACATCGAAAACTACGTAGCGGTCGACCTGGACGTCGACAACTACGCAGCGGTCGACCTGGACATCGACAACTACGAAGCTGTCGACCTGGACACCGAAAACTACGTAGCGGTCGACCTGGACGTCGACAACTACGCAGCGGTCGACTTGGACACCAACAACTACGAAGCTGTCGACCTGGACACCGAAAACTACGAAGCTGTCGACCTGGACACCGAAAACTACGTAGTGGTCGACCTGGACGTCGACAACTACCCAGTTGTCGACCTGGACACCGAAAACTACGTAGCGGTCGACCTGGACGTCGACAACTACGCAGCGGTCGACCTGGACACCGAAAACTACGTGGCGGTCGACCTGGACGCCGACATCTACGAAGCTCTCAACCTGGACTCCGAAAAATACGCAGCGGTCAACCTGGACATCTCAGAAAGCGAGAAGTTAATTACTTGGTGTTTCATTATTTTCGATCAATTGACGATTATTCGGGTAATTGAGAATATTTTCAAACCAATTACCCATTTTTCTGAAAAATCGACATTATTTTTCGATCAATTGACGATTATTTGGGTAATTGAGAATATTTTCAAACCAATTACCCATTTTTCTGAAAAATCGACATTATTTTTCGATCAATTGACGATTATTCGGGTAATTGAGAATATTTTCAAACCAATTACCCATTTTTCTGAAAAATCGACATTATTTTTCGATCAATTGACGATTATTTGGGTAATTGAGAATATTTTCAAACGAATTAATAATTTTTCTGAAAATTCATATTATTTTTCGACCAATTAGCGATTATTCAGATAATTGAGAATATTTTCCAACCAATTACCCATTTCCTGATTAATTGATATTTTCATTTTACCAATTGCCGATTATTCGGATAATTGGAAATATTTTCAAATCAATTACACATTTTCTGATTAATTGATATTATTATTTGACCAATTACCGATTACTGAGATAATTGGGAATTTATTTTTTCCCATTAATCATTGGCGAATAATTCATATTATTTTTCGACCAATTATCGGTTTTTTGGATAATTGAAAATACAATTTCGTATAATTTCAATTTTTCATCAATTGGTATTTCATCTTTTCAAATTAGCCATTTTTCGTCAATTGAAAAATGGAAAATGGTAATTTTTTTTTGCCGATCCCTGCTATAGTTGTATAGTCAGCGAAAATATGTTCATTGCCTCACTTCTATAGTGTATAGTTACTGCTAGTTACCGCTGCCGCACCGTTTTCCCGCGCGCCACGTTCTGTGTACGTCGAAATCGTGTAGAAGAGTAGAAGCTATTAAGTGTACCACGTTTTATCGGCATCGGACGCCGGTATCTTTCTGCTAATAAACCTTAAAAATCATCAATCCTAAATAATGTCGAGTGATCAAATTGATGCTGCAAATGCGGGTGTACCAACGCAAACTCAGAAGATGGACGAGAAGTACGCGTGACTGAAAATCGCGATGATAATAAAAATGGAATTAGCAGCAATCGTGCCAATCGGAAAATACCCATATATTGGATGGTAAATTTGTCAAAATCATCAAACTGGAAGACGAGAACGTGCAAGCGGAATGTACACAGTGCAAACGCATAATGAAGGGCACAATTGGTGCGACGATGAATTTCCTGAATCACTTGAAGGTAGGAATTCGCAATCAGCAATCATGTGATGTCATAACATAATGTCTATCACTGCATAGTGTATAGCGTTTTTTTTATTTATAGGTTAGATCTCGGTGTTTGTCTAATTTAGGTCACTGTACTATTGTACTAATAGAGATAGTTGTCAGTTGATAGTATAAATTTCCGAATATATTGAATGAAAAAAAGTGTTTATAGATCAAAGGTCATACTGCGGAGGACTACGTCAAATACAAGCGTATGCTATTTAAAAATCCAGCAAAAAGGTTGAGAGATGGCAAAGCGGAAGAAGAATCTTTACCGAAGAAACAAAAACAGACGACACTGAGCAACACATTCTCTCGAAGCAGTCAACAATCGGCTGATGCACCAATTACTGCTTTTGTCGTTGAGACGATGTCGCCAATGTCTATCGTCGAACACGAAGCATTTAAAAAATTGATCTCTGGTATTAACAAGCTGCAAAGTCCGATCTCAGTCATGACGAGGAACACTCTACGTACGAAGGTTGACAGCATGTATACCAAAATGATAATAAATCTTTCATCAACTTATGAGTCGACTGCGTATGTATGTACAACCGTCGACATTTGGTCATCGTCAAAGCGAAGTTTTCTTGGAGTTACTGCGCACTGAGTGAGTATTCCATTATACCTAACAAAGTAACAATGATAATAAAATCTATAATTGTTCGCAGTCATTTGAAAGCTGTCGTTGGCTGTTTTTTTTCTTCGCAGATAAATGAAAATCTTGAGAGACGAAGCGCTGCTTTCGCTTGTCGCAGATTCAAGGGAACCCATACTTATGACAAAATTGCAGAATTACTTCACGACATACACAACGATTCAAACTTGACTTGAAGAAGATTGTGAAAACAACAACTGACAATGCGTCAAACATGATCTAAGCTTTTGACGTTTACAGTCAGCCGCAAAGCTCGAACAATTCTGATGAAAATGAAAATGATGATACCGATGAAGAAGATGAAATCGTGGTGACTGGAATTGGTGACGGTAATTGTGGTGTTGAGGTATCGCTACCTGAACATCAACGCTGTGCGAGCCATATGTTAAATCTTATAGCTTACGTGGATATCAAAACTGTTTTAAAACAATCCGATTTCGGCGGCGTTTTCAATTATAAGAGCGTTCACCATTCTTCATTTGGACAATGCTCTGCAATACGGAATCTTACCTCGAAATCTCCTAAAGCAGCGGAGAAGTACAAGGGGATAACGGGAAAAGCATCAAGTTCTCCTTGTCCAACGCGTTGGAATTCATCATACGACTGTTTACGAGATTTATTAGAAGTAAAGGATTCTCTCGCTAAATTATGTGATTCATTTGAACTCCCGAAATTCAAGGACGCTGATTTGGAATTTTTGGCCGAGTATGTCGAGTGCGTTCAACCTATCGCCGAAGCTTTGGATAGGCTACAAGGGGAAGAAATTGTTTTTACAGGAAACTATTACCGATTCTGATACAAATGCGCAAACAGCTACTGAAGTTACATCTCCGGCATCTCAAGTATTGTTCGCAAGTCTCGTTTGGTGACGGTTCTTTCAGAAAGTTTGAAAAAGAGGTTTCACGATTTCTAATCTTTTTCGTCACAAATCAATGATGCTATACTAGCTTCAGTCACCCATCCTTTCTTTAAACTACGATGTGTTCCAAAAGAACAAAGAAACCATGTAAAAGAACTTCTTTTTAACGAAGCCGAATCTTTCTGTTCCCGAAAGATTGCTAACAAGGGTAATGCTAATGAGACCAACACAGAAACCGAGGACAATCAGAGTTTTTTTTCATTCAGGGAAGGAACATCTTCGGATGAGAGCGATTTGAACGTTTCCCCGAAGAATAGTGTCCATTTGCAATGCATGCAATACTTACAAAACGACGACGTATCTGGAGAGTCCCTGAAACAATTTTCAGCAATCAAAGAAGTATTCCTAAAATATAATACACCACTGCCTTCGTCCGCGTCTGTCAAACGCTTGTTTTCTTACGGTGGAATGGTATTCAGGCCTTATGAGCGTAGCATGGGTGACACTACATTTGAAATGCAACTGCTTCTCAAAGCGAATGTTGCGTTTAATACGTAAAAACTTTGTTGATAATCGATGTAGAGATCTCTCCATTAATAAAAATAATAATTTTCTAAAAACCATTTTCCATTTTATAATCCATTTCGAATACCTATTTTCTATTTTGCATTTCAAATGTTTTTAAGGTAACCATTTCCATTTTACGTTTTGAATACATTTTGAAAACCATTTTCCATTCACTATTTCAAATGGACTCGGGACACCATTTTACCTAGCCCTGCCAGTGACCCCTCAAATCACGATAATCTTGATGAGCCGGCCGGTATATTCGTCAATAATAATCACTTTTTGTTCTTCGTCTGTAGAGACAAGAACGTCAATTGTATTGTTTTCGGCCCTCGAGGAGTTTTGTCGCGTACCGTGTCTTTCCATATATTTTGCATTGTTGAAACGCATAATGCGTTTGTGATTTGTGAATTAAATTATCTATGGGAGAGGTATTTTGTCACTCAAAGGATATATTGTCGATACAAGGATTATTTCAAGGATTCGACGCCATTGTAAGTTGATCAAAATAAATTTATAATCTCTGGCTTCGAACGCTTTCTTCGCATTCTTCTTTTATCCTTTATCTCTTAGTCCTCCAATCACACCCAGCCTGTAATTATCTTAATGCTTGTTCATTTGTTAAATGATTATTTGAATAGTTTTGTTAGTTTTACGAAAACTAACTGGCGCCCAACAGAATAAATTGAATAAAATTAATTGTCAATCAGAGCCCTGTCAGCCGACGGACCACGGCAGCGGCAGGTGTCGGCGTTATTTATATTGTTAAAATAACGATCGGTCTCAGCGTTCACTCGTATACACGAAAGTCTGTGTGCGCCATTCATTTACACGACCTTTCTAAGTGTTAGTGTACGCAGTGGATAGGTAGTGCCAAAAGTTTTCAGCTTCAGCGATGGGGGCTCTCCCTTATTCGTACGTCATCAACTATGCTTAATTTTGAATTGGATGGTCAGGGATGTACTACCTTAAACAAATTTCACTTACATGGTGAGATGTTCTCCGTTCGGAAAGGGTGATCACATCGGTAGACGTAGCGGCGACTTGAACGGAGAGCAGAGAAGGGTCGGTGGTTGATCGAAGGCGTAGCGGGTTGGTGGTGGCGTCAAAGAAAAGTATCGGTGCAGAGAATTTAATTTTCGAAATCCAAATTTATTTTAAATCATCGGAAAGAAATTGGTTTATACACAAAAGATTAATCTTAAATTTCGCGGTTTATTTGACAATGACCGCAATTTGGACGTTCTCCAATGGCTCGTGAATTGCGGAAGTCAAAATGAAATAAATGAAAATTATCAAACAGAAAATAATAACTAGACAAAGGAAAATAAAATAGAATAAAACCAGATCCACAGTCTCTCCCGACATTCAAAAGTCAATGCGAGATTTCGAGCGAAAAATAAAGGCAGATTTAATTCATTTCAGAATTCAAAAATAATTGAATTTCCAAACTGAAAGAAACTAACTTTCTTCGAAAAATTAAGAGAAAATTCGAAGTCCAAAACGAGTTGATTTGGAAAAAAATCCAGAATCAAGAACGTCTTCGTCGAAAAATCTCGCAAACTCAACGCATGAATTAATTCGGTAAGTACGATGAGTTTCATAGTTTCCACGTCGGAAAAAAGTCAAACGGTCGCCACGAGGGCCTTTTTTCCATGTGTGTGAAGTTAGCAGATCAAATCCTAGCAGATCAAAAATCAATTGGAGTTCTATTTGCATCCAACATAGTTCTATAGTTCCTGATAGATTAGAACAATAGTTCTCATTATTTAATGTGAAAAAACCAGAATTGAAAAAATGATCTGCTAACTTCGCGTGAACTCGCTCAGCGGATCGGTGTTTTTAATTTTTTTTCTATTGGAACTTATGTATTTCGATGAGTTGTACAGTTCTATGAATAGTTCTGAACAATAAAAAATTTATTTAACAAAAAAAAAATTATTTTTATTTTTTTTGTACTCGATGGGAATATTACTATTGCTTAAATAACAGTTCTGGCCCCTATGATTTTTCTGATTAGACAATTTGGATGCCTAAACAATTTTGTGGAGAGATCTGATAATTTAAAGCCGGTAAAATAATGAAAAAAAAATTATTATCAACAAATTGAGAAATAATATATGAGCTGTTAACGCTTGTATGGGAGTTCTAGCCTTTACAATTTTTTCGATGACACTATTTGACCCCTTAAACAAGTCCCCGAAGAGTTCCAATGATAAATCGATCGTTGAATAATTTAAAAAAATTATAAACAAAGATTTTTGATTTCATTCACGATCTGCTATTGCTCAGGCACGAGTTCTGGCCTCTATGATTTTTCTAATTACACTATTCGAGTCCCTGAACGGCTTTTCAAAGAGTTCCGATAATTAATAGCCCGTTGAATGATTGAAAAAATTTATTATTAACGAATTTAATAACAATACATGATCTGCTACCGCTTGTATTGGAGTTCTAGCCTCTAGAATTATTCTGGTACTACTATTTGACCCCCCGAAGAAGTCTCGAAAGAGTTCCAATGAATGATCAATTGTTGAATAATTATAAAAAATTATAAACAAAGATTCATCTATTCATTAACGATCTGCTACCGCTTGTATGGGAGTTCTAGCCTCTAGAATTTTTTGGATGACACTATTTGATCCCCTGAACAAGCCTCCGAAGAGTTCCAATGAATAATCGATCGTTAAATGATTCTAAAAAATTATAAACAAATATTTTTATTTTCATTTACGATCTGCTATTGCTCAGGCACGAGTTCAGGCCTCTATGATTTTTCTGATGAAACTATTTGAATCCCTAAACGGCTTTTCAAAGAGTTCCGATAATTCATAACCCGGTAAATGATTTAAAAAATTTATTATTAACAAATTTAATAACAATACATGATCTGCTACCGCTTGTATGGGAGTTCTACCCTCGAGAATTATTCTGGTACTACTATTTGACTCCCCGAAAAAGTCTCGAAAGAGTTCCAATGAATGATCAATTGTTGAATAATTTAAAAAAATTGTAAACAAAGATTCATCTATTCATTAACGATCTGCTACCGCTTGTATGGGAGTTCTGGCCTCTAGAATTTTTTTGATGATACTATTTGACCCCCTAAACAAGTTTCCGAACAGTTCCAATGGATAATCGATTGTTGAATAATTTAAAAAAAATTATAAACAAAGATTTTCATTTTCATTCACGATCTGCTATTGCTCAGGCACGAGTTCTGGCCTCTATGATTTTTCTAATTACACTATTCGAGTCCCTGAACGGCTTTTCAAAGAGTTCCGATAATTAATAGCCCGTTGAATGATTGAAAAAATTTATTATTAACGAATTTAATAACAATACATGATCTGCTACCGCTTGTATTGGAGTTCTAGCCTCTAGAATTATTCTGGTACTACTATTTGACCCCCCGAAGAAGTCTCGAAAGAGTTCCAATGAATGATCAATTGTTGAATAATTTTAAAAAATTATAAACAAAGATTTTTAATTTCATTCACGATCTGCTATTGCTCAGGCACGAGTTCTGGCCTCTATGATTTTTCTAATTACACTATTCGAGTCCCTGAACGGCTTTTCAAAGAGTTCCGATAATTAATAGCCCGTTGAATGATTGAAAAAATTTATTATTAACGAATTTAATAACAATACATGATCTGCTACCGCTTGTATTGGAGTTCTAGCCTCTAGAATTATTCTGGTACTACTATTTGACCCCCCGAAGAAGTCTCGAAAGAGTTCCAATGAATGATCAATTGTTGAATAATTATAAAAAATTATAAACAAAGATTCATCTATTCATTAACGATCTGCTACCGCTTGTATGGGAGTTCTAGCCTCTAGAATTTTTTGGATGACACTATTTGATCCCCTGAACAAGCCTCCGAAGAGTTCCAATGAATAATCGATCGTTAAATGATTCTAAAAAATTATAAACAAATATTTTTATTTTCATTTACGATCTGCTATTGCTCAGGCACGAGTTCAGGCCTCTATGATTTTTCTGATGAAACTATTTGAATCCCTAAACGGCTTTTCAAAGAGTTCCGATAATTCATAACCCGGTAAATGATTTAAAAAATTTATTATTAACAAATTTAATAACAATACATGATCTGCTACCGCTTGTATGGGAGTTCTACCCTCGAGAATTATTCTGGTACTACTATTTGACTCCCCGAAAAAGTCTCGAAAGAGTTCCAATGAATGATCAATTGTTGAATAATTTAAAAAAATTGTAAACAAAGATTCATCTATTCATTAACGATCTGCTACCGCTTGTATGGGAGTTCTGGCCTCTAGAATTTTTTTGATGATACTATTTGACCCCCTAAACAAGTTTCCGAAGAGTTCCAATGAATAATCGATTGTTGAATAATTTAAAAAAAATTATAAACAAAGATTTTCATTTTCATTCACGATCTGCTATTGCTCAGGCACGAGTTCTGGCCTCTATGATTTTTCTAATTACACTATTCGAGTCCCTGAACGGCTTTTCAAAGAGTTCCGATAATTAATAGCCCGTTGAATGATTGAAAAAATTTATTATTAACGAATTTAATAACAATACATGATCTGCTACCGCTTGTATTGGAGTTCTAGCCTCTAGAATTATTCTGGTACTACTATTTGACCCCCCGAAGAAGTCTCGAAAGAGTTCCAATGAATGATCAATTGTTGAATAATTTTAAAAAATTATAAACAAAGATTTTTAATTTCATTCACGATCTGCTATTGCTCAGGCACGAGTTCTGGCCTCTATGATTTTTCTAATTACACTATTCGAGTCCCTGAACGGCTTTTCAAAGAGTTCCGATAATTAATAGCCCGTTGAATGATTGAAAAAATTTATTATTAACGAATTTAATAACAATACATGATCTGCTACCGCTTGTATTGGAGTTCTAGCCTCTAGAATTATTCTGGTACTACTATTTGACCCCCCGAAGAAGTCTCGAAAGAGTTCCAATGAATGATCAATTGTTGAATAATTTTAAAAAATTATAAACAAAGATTTTTAATTTCATTCACGATCTGCTATTGCTCAGGCACGAGTTCTGGCCTCTATGATTTTTCTAATTACACTATTCGAGTCCCTGAACGGCTTTTCAAAGAGTTCCGATAATTAATAGCCCGTTGAATGATTGAAAAAATTTATTATTAACGAATTTAATAACAATACATGATCTGCTACCGCTTGTATTGGAGTTCTAGCCTCTAGAATTATTCTGGTACTACTATTTGACCCCCCGAAGAAGTCTCGAAAGAGTTCCAATGAATGATCAAATGTTGAATAATTGAAAAAAATTATAAACAAAGATTCATCTATTCATTAACGATCTGCTACCGATTGTATGGGAGTTCTGGCCTCTAGAATTTTTTTGATGATACTATTTGACCCCCTAAACAAGTTTCCGAAGAGTTCCAATGAATAATCGATTGTTGAATAATTTAAAAAAATTATAAACAAAGATTTTTATTTTCATTCACGATCTGCTATTGCTCAGGCACGAGTTCTGGCCTCTATGATTTTTCTGATGAAACTATTTGAATCCCTAAACGGCTTTTCAAAGAGTTCCGATAATTCATAACCCGGTAAATGATTAAAAAAATTTATTATTAACAAATTTAATAACAATACATGATCTGCTACCGCTTGTATGGGAGTTCTAGCCTCTAGAAATTTTCGGATGACACGATTTGATCCCTTAAACAAGTCTACGAAGAGTTCCAATGAATAATCGATCGTTAAATAATTTTAAAAAATTATAAACAAAGATTTTTATTTTCATTAACGATCTGCTATTGCTCAGGCACGAGTTCTGGCCTCTATGATTTTTCTGATGAAACTATTCGAATCCCTAAACGGCTTTTCAAAGAGTTCCGATAATTTATAACCCGGTAAATGATTAAAAAAATTTATTATTAACAAATTTAATAACAATACATGATCTGCTACCGCTTGTATGGGAGTTCTACCCTCGAGAATTATTCTGGTACTACTATTTGACTCCCCGAAAAAGTCTCGAAAGAGTTCCAATGAATGATCAATTGTTGAATAATTTAAAAAAATTATAAACAAAGATTCATCTATTCATTAACGATCTGCTACCGCTTGTATGGGAGATCTGGCCTCTAGAATTTTTTTTATTATACTATTTGACCCCCTTAACAAGTTTCCGAAGAGTTCCAATGAATAATCGATTGTTGAATAATTTAAAAAAATTATAAACAAAGATTTTTATTTTCATTCACGATCTGCTATTGCTCAGGCAAGAGTTCTGGCCTCTATGATTTTTCTGATGAAACTATTTGAATCCCTAAACGGCTTTTCAAAGAGTTCCGATAATTTATAACCCGGTAAATGATTAAAAAAAATTATTATTAACAAATTTAATAATAATACATGATCTGCTACCGCTTGTATGGGAGTTCTAGCCTCGAGAATTATTCTGGTACTACTATTTGACCCCCCGAAGAAGTCTCAAAAGAGTTCCAATGAATGATCAATTGTTGAATAATTTTTAAAAATTATAAACAAAGATTCATCTATTCATTAACGATCTGCTACCGCTTATGGGAGTTCTAGCCTCTAGAATTTTTTGGATGACACTATTTGATCCCCTGAACAAGTCTCCGAAGAGTTCCAATGAATAATCGATCGTTAAATAATTTTAAAAAATTATAAACAAAGATTTTTATTTTCATTAACGATCTGCTATTGCTCAGGCACGAGTTCTGGCCTCTATGAGTTTTCTAATAAACCTATTTGAATCCCTAAACGGCTTTTCAAAGAGTTCCGATAATTTATAACCCGGTAAATGATTAAAAAAATTCATTATTAACAAATTTAATAACAATACATGATCTGCTACCGCTTGTATGGGAGTTCTAGCCTCGAGAATTATTCTGGTACTACTATTTGGCCCCCCGAAGAAGACTCGAAAGAGTTCCAATGAATGATCAATTGTTGAAAAATTTTAAAAAATTATAAACAAAGATTTATCTATTCATTAACGATCTGCTACCGCTTATATGGGAGTTCTAGCCTCTAAAATTATTCTGGTACTACTATTTGACCCCCCGAAGAAGTCTCGGAAAAGTTCCAATGAATGATCAATTGTTGAATAATTTAAAAAAATTATAAACAAAGATTTATCTATTCATTAACGATCTGCTACCGCTTGTATGGGAGTTCTGGCCTCTAGAATTTCTTTGATGACACTATTTGACCCCCCGAACAAGTCTCCGAACATTTTCAATGAATAATCGTTCGTTAAATAATTTTAAAAAATTATAAACAAAGATTTTCAAATTCATCCACGATTTGCTATTGCTCAGGTACGAGTTCTGGCCTCTATGATTTTTCTAATGAAACCATTCGAATCCCTGAACGGCTTCTCGAATAGTTCTGATAATTTACAACCTGTTAAATGATTGAATCTGCTACCGGTTATATGGGAGTTTCAGCCTCCCCAATTCTACTGGTAATATAATTTTACGCTCTCATTGAATCTCCAAAGAATTCCAATGAATGATCAATAGTTGAATAATGAAAAAAATAATTATCAAAGATTTTTTTATTCATTTACGTTTTGCTGTTTCTCAGGTATGAGTTTTAGCCTTTATGATTTGTCCAATAACACTATTCGAAATTTCTAGACGCTAAATCTCCCATACAAGCCGTAGCAGATCGTTAATGAATAGATGAATCTTTGTTTATAATTTTTTAAATCATTCAACAATTGATCATTCATTAGAACTCTTTCGAGACTTCTTTGGGGGGTCAAATAGTAGTACCAGAACAATTCTAGAGGCTAGAACTCCAATACAAGCGGTAGCAGATCATGTATTGTTATTAAATTTGTTAATAATAAATTTTTTTAATCATTTACCGGGTTATAAATTATCGGAACTCTTTGAAAAGCCGTTTAGGGATTCAAATAGTTTCATCAGAAAAATCATAGAGGCCAGAACTCTTGCCTGAGCAATAGCAGATCGTGAATGAAAATAAAAATCTTTGTTTATAATTTTTTTAAATTATTCAACAATCGATTATTCATTGGAACTCTTCGGAAACTTGTTTAGGGGGTCAAATAGTATTATAAAAAAAATTCTAGAGGCCAGATCTCCCATACAAGCGGTAGCAGATCGTTAATGAATAGATGAATCTTTGTTTATAATTTTTTTAAATTATTCAACAATTGATCATTCATTGGAACTCTTTCGAGACTTCTTCGGGGGGTCAAATAGTAGTACCAGAATAATTCTCGAGGGTAGAACTCCCATACAAGCGGTAGCAGATCATGTATTGTTATTAAATTTGTTAATAATAAATTTTTTTAATCATTTACCGGGTTATAAATTATCGGAACTCTTTGAAAAGCCGTTTAGGGATTCGAATAGTTTCATCAGAAAAATCATAGAGGCCAGAACTCGTGCCTGAGCAATAGCAGATCGTTAATGAAAATAAAAATCTTTGTTTATAATTTTTTAAAATTATTTAACGATCGATTATTCATTGGAACTCTTCGGAGACTTGTTTAAGGGATCAAATCGTGTCATCCGAAAATTTCTAGAGGCTAGAACTCCCATACAAGCGGTAGCAGATCATGTATTGTTATTAAATTTGTTAATAATAAATTTTTTAAATCATTTACCGGGTTATGAATTATCGGAACTCTTTGAAAAGCCGTTTAGGGATTCAAATAGTTTCATCAGAAAAATCATAGAGGCCAGAACTCGTGCCTGAGCAATAGCAGATCGTGAATGAAAATAAAAATCTTTGTTTATAATTTTTTTAAATTATTCAACAATCGATTATTCATTGGAACTCTTCGGAAACTTGTTTAGGGGGTCAAATAGTATCATCAAAAAAATTCTAGAGGCCAGAACTCCCATACAATCGGTAGCAGATCGTTAATGAATAGATGAATCTTTGTTTATAATTTTTTTCAATTATTCAACATTTGATCATTCATTGAAACTCTTTCGAGACTTCTTCGGGGGGTCAAATAGTAGTACCAGAATAATTCTAGAGGCTAGAACTCCAATACAAGCGGTAGCAGATCATGTATTGTTATTAAATTTTTCAATAATAAATTTTTTTAATCATTTACCGGGTTATAAATTATCGGAACTCTTTGAAAAGCCGTTTAGGGATTCAAATAGTTTCATCAGAAAAATCATAGAGGCCAGAACTCGTGCCTGAGCAATAGCAGATCGTGAATGAAAATGAAAATCTTTGTTTATAATTTTTTTTAAATTATTCAACAATCGATTATTCATTGGAACTCTTCGGAAACTTGTTTAGGGGGTCAAATAGTATCATCAAAAAAATTCTAGAGGCCAGAACTCCCATACAAGCGGTAGCAGATCGTTAATGAATAGATGAATCTTTGTTTATAATTTTTTTAAATTATTCAACAATTGATCATTCATTGGAACTCTTTCGAGACTTTTTCGGGGAGTCAAATAGTAGTACCAGAATAATTCTCGAGGGTAGAACTCCCATACAAGCGGTAGCAGATCATGTATTGTTATTAAATTTGTTAATAATAAATTTTTTAAATCATTTACCGGGTTATGAATTATCGGAACTCTTTGAAAAGCCGTTTAGGGATTCAAATAGTTTCATCAGAAAAATCATAGAGGCCTGAACTCGTGCCTGAGCAATAGCAGATCGTAAATGAAAATAAAAATATTTGTTTATAATTTTTTAGAATCATTTAACGATCGATTATTCATTGGAACTCTTCGGAGGCTTGTTCAGGGGATCAAATAGTGTCATCCAAAAAATTCTAGAGGCTAGAACTCCCATACAAGCGGTAGCAGATCGTTAATGAATAGATGAATCTTTGTTTATAATTTTTTATAATTATTCAACAATTGATCATTCATTGGAACTCTTTCGAGACTTCTTCGGGGGGTCAAATAGTAGTACCAGAATAATTCTAGAGGCTAGAACTCCAATACAAGCGGTAGCAGATCATGTATTGTTATTAAATTCGTTAATAATAAATTTTTTCAATCATTCAACGGGCTATTAATTATCGGAACTCTTTGAAAAGCCGTTCAGGGACTCGAATAGTGTAATTAGAAAAATCATAGAGGCCAGAACTCGTGCCTGAGCAATAGCAGATCGTGAATGAAATCAAAAATCTTTGTTTATAATTTTTTTAAATTATTTAACGATCGATTTATCATTGGAACTCTTCGGGGACTTGTTTAAGGGGTCAAATAGTGTCATCGAAAAAATTGTAAAGGCTAGAACTCCCATACAAGCGTTAACAGCTCATATATTATTTCTCAATTTGTTGATAATAATTTTTTTTTCATTATTTTACCGGCTTTAAATTATCAGATCTCTCCACAAAATTGTTTAGGCATCCAAATTGTCTAATCAGAAAAATCATAGGGGCCAGAACTGTTATTTAAGCAATAGTAATATTCCCATCGAGTACAAAAAAAATAAAAATAATTTTTTTTTTTGTTAAATAAATTTTTTATTGTTCAGAACTATTCATAGAACTGTACAACTCATCGAAATACATAAGTTCCAATAGAAAAAAAATTAAAAACACCGATCTGCTGAGCGAGTTCACGCGAAGTTAGCAGATCATTTTTTCAATTCTGGTTTTTTCACATTAAATAATGAGAACTATTGTTCTAATCTATCAGGAACTATAGAACTATGTTGGATGCAAATAGAACTCCAATTGATTTTTGATCTGCTAGGATTTGATCTGCTAACTTCACACACATCTTTTTTCCAGGGTTTATATAATGAGTGATCCAGGCTCAACCCGATCGATCGAAGTGGAAATTGAGTGAGCGAGAGAGAGAGGATAAGTTTTCTAATGAAATCAGATTTCCTCCTCTTTTGCGTGAGCCTCCCTTCTGATTTAGGGTCATAGCGAGGGCGCTAGAGTAGATCACTGAATAGGCCTTAAGCGTGTGGCGGTTTGCGGCGTTTCGCGGGAGAGAGAGAGAGAGGGAGGGAGAGAGAGAGAGAGGGAGGGAGAGAGAGAGAGGGAGGGAGAGAGAGAGAGTGAGGGAGGGAGGGAGAGAGAGAAAGAGAGAGAGAGAGAGAGAGAGAGAGAGAGAGAGAGAGAGAGAGAGACGGTGTCGGCTTGATTGTCTTGAGCATCGAATGTCGGCTGCGATCAAACGCATAGAGGTCACAAAAAACAATCGGCAAGCTCTTTTCATATCCTATCTTCTTAATAGTTACGAATCATCTTTGCGCATTAAACTATTGTATGCATTACCCAAGCTAAACCATTCCACATATACTTGACTGCCTTGACTCATCGATATTCATTCTAATCGAGATATTACCGGAGTATTAAACACTATGCAGCTCTTCTTCATAGAAACGACTTACAATGGGCTTATTTCGATCATTATTCATATGATATCTTACAGGGTTAGTTTTTTTCACTTCATTCATTGTACATATCTTCGTTTTCCAGTTCGGTATGCGACCTTCCTCGACTATATTTTTGACTTTTCTAATGTGCACTCTATCACTAATTTAAAATGTTGCTGGTTTTTCCACCTCTGTTCTACTATAAACATCAGTTAGTATTTGTTCTTCATTCGCTACATCTACAATTTTTGTCTCATATTCAATGGTATGATGGACAGTGTCATTATGTTTGATAATTAACATATCAAGAATATAAATCTATTCCCAGTTTTTGCGAAGACTTGATTTTATCCACATTTTGCTCCTCTTCATAGGGTCCAATCGTTCACAACTGATGCTCCCAAATTGCTATGCGTAGATCTTATTCGAATATCATACTCTTTCATAAGCGTCTTGAATTCGGAATTATACATTTCTTTTCCACGATAGATATGTTGATTTTTCGGTCTCCATCCTTTGGCAAGTATTAGTTTTATTACAGCGATGACATCTCTTTCTCTCTTTTGCTCTCTAATGGTCTGACCCATGCTCGTTTGCAGAATATATCGATGACGGTGAGGGGGAAGTTATGATTCGAGTTTTTTTCGGTAGTATTTCAAAATAACCTGAAGACAAAATAACATGACAAAATAACACCAGACAAAAAAAGACACGACGAAATAACTTCAATGACAAATTACCATGATTACAGAATAACACAACGATAAAATAACTTAATAAAAAACTAACACAACAAGAAAAAAACACGTGGTAAAATAACACGAAACATTTTCGACACCTGTGACGTTTGAAATCTATAATCAGTTATATGATACACAATATTTCTTACGGATTGCTGAATAATTTTTATGAATAATATATTTATCACGTATGATTTCGATAAATTCTCCCATATCTATATAGAAACTCTGCATGTGAGGTTCTAAACAGCACCAAAACCAAAGTTTCTCTGCATCGGGGATATCCATTCTAGTAGCAAATTTCCACTTTCCCTATCTGGCCGCAAATGTCGTCATTTACCAGTGTTACGTCCCGCGATTTTCGGGATCTCTCATCGTCCACGGGTTGCCCATATCGGGTAATTCACGAGGAAAAATGCGAATGAGAGGGGAACACAGTCAAAGCGAGGATCCATTCATTCGGTGTGGCCATATTCCCACCCATTCTCTAAGGGTCGAATTACAAGCCATGGCGACAACGTCAACGCCTGTACAGTCATTCACTGACTCGAATCTCCGAGAAGAATTTCGAGCGAGATTATATTGCAGGGTAAATAAAACAATTTCTATCATCGGCTCGGAAAAACATCCGGCAAAGATATAAGACCCCGCGTAAATATCGATAGGGCCTTTGTAGGTCGAAGCGACGCAGGCATTAAAATCTTTGAAAGCACGTGGCACTCATATTAGCCCGGCATATTATAGAAATCCATACGCATACTAGCGTACGGCCACACCGACACGAATATTAAATGAGGATACCCGAGCGTATGACCAGTGGTTCTTTCTCTCATTTTATTGGCACTTTAGGCCAGAGATCCTGAAAATTAATAGCAAAGGACAGTAAACTAAAGTAGAGTCAATTCTAAATTCAAGAACAGAAATTATAGCCTGGGTCAGGTCCGTCGAAATAGGAAATAAATTTACTTATAATAAATAAACGCAAAAACGTAGAGGAAAAATTTCTCTTAAGAATGTCGAAAGTCGAGGCTTGAAAATTTTGACAACGTTCGGCTGTTGCAATAATCTATTAGGGTGAAAAAGGAAAAATGAAAAGGAACAGAAAGGAAATCGCTTGGAGATAGAGAGCACTTCAGTGCAACCCAATATCTATTTATTTCCAACGTTTCTAGTTGAGATTTTCAAGCAGAGGAACATATCGAATATATTAAACATCCGGGTGTAATTAAATTTATCAACTCTCAAAGAAAAATAAGTCCGCGCGAGAGAGAATTAGCGAGGCAGGCGTGAGTGTTTGTCCAAGGGTCCGAGGAAATCTCCTCGCGCCCCGCGGACGACACGAGGCCCGCTGCCCCCTTGAATCGCGTCGTTCTCTCTCGCACAACGGGCTGCTAGAGAGGATACACGCCCTATATGGGCACAAGTAATATTCAAAAGCATTTCTTTTTTTTTGCATGAAAAGACAAATTAAAAATCTCAGGAGAAATTTCGCCTCAAAGAATACGAGCGAATTATTATTAATTATGAATGCATGTATGAATGATTTGTTCCAGGCTAATCCAAAAATTTATTTATTTCAAATGATAGAATTCACATAAAAATTTCATTAAAAAATCAGGAAATTCCAATAATACAGATTTTATTTCAAAATGATGATTTCAAGTAGGAAACTTCAAACGAAGGGTTTTAATTAAAATGACAAAATTCTTATTTCGAATGATACAATTCAAATAAGATTTTTTGTATCTTTTCTAATAATTTGTCAATTGAATCTTTGGACCCTTTAATCTTTATTGACAGAAGTAATTGAAATGTTAAAATATTCATTATAATAATTTTATCAGCGCATTTTTTTTTCTTCCTCCATAGAAGATCAGTTCAATAAATGAGGAAAAATTTACAATTTTGAGATTGTAAAATCATCGAATTTTTTGGAAATTATAAAACAGTTTATTGAAAGAAATTATTGGAATCATCAGAAAAATAAAAAAATAATTCATTTAACTAAAAGTAAAATTTATTAATTTAAAGACTCCCTCTCTTGCAAGCAAACGATGGGAGGAGTCGAAGGGAAAAGAGGAAATGCAGAGCAGTAGAGCAAAGAAAGAGGACGAAATATGAATTTGTCATAGGAAAGAGAGTGAGAGAGTCATAGCCGAAAATTAAGCCAATTGGAAGTATCGATGAGTGAGAGAGCCCGAGCGCGCGTGCGAGAGCGAAAGAGAAGAGAGGGATGGTCAGAGCCTCCGTGGCGGGGCCTAGAGCGCGGCGAGAGCCCAAGTGAGGGCGGGAGTAAGAGAGAGGGAGAGCGAAAAAGAGACCCCTCGACTCCCTGTACGCGCGAAAATTTACATAAAAATTGAAAATTAAAAATTGAAAATTGTCCTCAAACATGCGAATTATAAAAGTATGGACGAATGAAAGTAATTCGGTATAAAAAAATTAAGTTTAATTATAGTTTAATTATTGTAAAAACTAGGATGACCAGCGAGGTGGAGGGGAGAACCAAGGCGTGAACGTCTTGGAGACAAGGGACGAATTACCCCTTCCCGAAGCTAAGCGGGTCCTGATTATAAAAACGCGTGTCAAGAAGCACACGTACCCTTAATCATCTTCGGACTTTGCGCGCTTTAAGTATTCCACGACACTCGTCTCAATATTCATCAAATATTCAGTTCTGGAAAAGTTTTGTCGAGATTTTGAGTGTGGTTTTATTCAACGTAATCGTTAAAGCATTTTTTTTCCCTCCGACTATATTTCTTTCTTTCCGTCAAATCTTTATGCGCAACTCTGATAATCATAATTTCAAACATTTTTATTCTAACTTTACTATTGACGTGATCATAGATATTGTGCGGGATCATCGAGTGAATTGTGTGGAAAAAAAAGAGAAATAGATCTGTGAATCCTTGTGTTGAGCTGTGAAAAATATAGGCAACAAAAATTTCGCAAACAGTGCATGTTTAGTATCTTCAAATCGCCTCTCCCTTCGTTGCATCGAGCTATCCTGCGTTTCATCGTTTTGGGATTCGTTTTCATCGTCGGATTCGTCGGATTTCTCGGGATCCATCCCCGTTGTTTGAGCTCTGATTCCTGGCTTCATCTCCGTCGCTCAACCCCTTGTCACTGGACTCATCGACGTCTTTCGCTTCATCGTCATTGCAGCTCGTCTGCCATTTCTCACCCCTCAAAGAGAACAACACCAGGTAAGAAAGGAAAAATTAAAAAATTGTCTTTCGCATGAGGATTTCGCAATCCAGGGGAACATGGCCTCGACGTCCCGCGAGGATCTCTCCCGGTGGGTTGACCGATTTCCCTCACCGAATTTTCGCGACATTTTTGTCGGAAAAACTAGCAAGTTATGAATAAACTAAATTTTCCTCCTGTACCTCTGATTTCAAGGAAATAATTTTCCTTCAAATTTTAATAATTTTGAAAATTAATTTCATTTTAAATACTCATTTCCGGAAAATTAAATTTATTTCAAATCTTAATAATTTCGAAAATTAATTTCATTTTAAATACTCATTTCTGAAAATAAATTTATTTCAAATTTTAAATAATTTTGAAAATTAATTTCATCTTAAATATTCCTTTCCGAAAAATTGATTTTATTTCTAAATTCTAATAACTTGAAAAATAATTTCATCTTAAATATTCCTTTCCGAAAAATTGACTTTATTTCTAAATTTTACTAACTTGAAAAATAATTTCATCTTAAATATTCCTTTCCGAAAAATTAACCTTATTTCTAAATTTTACTAACTTGAAAAATAATTTCATCTTAAAGAATTAACTTTGTTTCTGAATAATAATAATTTGAAAAATAATTTTGTTTTAAATATTCATTCCTGAAAATTAGTTTTGTTTCAAAACTTTGAGAAATAATTTCACTCTAAAGTATTCATTTCCGAAAATTAATTTTGTTTAAGTTTTAATAACTTTTGAAAAATGATTCATTTCAAATATCCACTTTCGGAAATTGATTTTCTTTCCGGAAAGTTATTGTATTCCGGAGCCTTACAACCAGTCGATATTGAAACTTTTACCCTCGATTAGTCCTAAATTTCTACCCTCTTTCCTTCCATCATTAGAATTCGCCTCTAAAAATCAATTTCGTTTTCCCTCTCCATCCTGATACATTCACAAACGCTAGGCCCCCGGCGAATCAGTAGTTGGTACAGGCTCCCATACCGGCCAATAGCTGATATCAAAAGGCCCCTGGTGTTACACGAAAAACACACACAAACAAATTCGAAGGTTCTGGCGGGTTAGATCGGCTGACCCAGGCAACCTTGCCAGTCAGTGACTAACCACGAAGGTGATTCCCTAGGATTACACACAAGCTCTGGGACCCGGAACACACAGTTGTTGGTACAGGCTACCATACCGGCCAGCGGCTGCTGATGTGAAACCTCTCAGAGCAACACAAATACTACTCAATCCGAAAACCTCCTCAAATATTCCTGATTTTATCTCCTAAAGGATGATTATCTGTAGGAGGATAATTTTCGCTCGTGGACGGTTTTGGTTGGCTGCAGAAAAATAATTTTCCGGTTCAAATGGATTTATGAATAAAAAAAAATCATTTTCCACTCCAAGTAACCTTTCAATGATTTATATTTTCCCACTTTTAAAAATTCTAAATGACTATTTTCGGTCTCTTGTAGTAGTTCTGAACGTTTGGAGAAAGTAAATCTTCATCGGTGATGGTTTCTTTTGTTGGATATTTCCGGAAAAATAATTCCTGCACGGAAAGTCGTTGCGCTACCGATCAGAAGAAAATCACTTAACGATGAATCCTATCGTCGAATTACGAATCGCGACCCTGTTAATGATCTTTTGTTTGCTCATCCTGGTTGCTTTAACGTGCTGGGTTTATTTTAAAAATCAAAAGAAATCCATTCCCATTAAAATCGTTTCGCGTGTAACATTCTCCCCGGCTGAGAGAAATCACCCTGTTCAATCCGGAGGAATTGCAGCAGCGGTTTAATCGAGATCCCTGTTCATACGCGACCTTTATAATTTTCGACTATGCAATTTTTCAACATATTATTTTTTTTTGTGTTGTCGCCATATTCCAACGCTTCAGTTACAATCCGTTATTTAAGACACCAAGCTCAATAAAATACACTCTCACGGCCGTCCTGAGCAGTTTTCCGCAAGGTTAGGCTCGAAAAGGCCACTTGTCCAGCAGAACGCTGCTATTTCGAAAAACGTGTAAAGGAAGGGTTTTATCTCTTCTTGACCGAGATGAAAAGCTACCCGGCTGAGACGTAACACCAGTATTATTGTGTATACAAATACGTATGAGAAATGAAATTATGCTTACGTTTTTCATCAAACCCGAAAAAAACTAACAGAAACTCTGCAACGGGGATATCCATTCTAGTAGTGAATTTTTTCTGCGTCCTATCTGAACGTTAATTTCGTCATTAACCATCATTATTGTGTATACAAATACGTATGAGAAATAAAATTATGTTCACGTCTTTTATCAAAACTAAAAAAAAGAAATAACAGAAACTCTACAACGGGAATGTCTATTCTAGTAGCAAATTCCAAATTCCGCCATTTGAACGCAAATGTCCTTTTCCGGTATTATTATGTATACAAATATGTATGAAAATAAAAATGACAGTGGCTCGTTTCTACAGATCGCTATTTAACATAGACCCAACTTGACACTCGTGACTCTACACGAGAAAGGCGATATATTAATGTGATTTAGCACATGGAAACTGACCAATGCATAACCAAACTATAGGCAAATTCTCATATCAGCAATTGCACACGGATAAACTCGCGTTTGTGCAACTAGCTACAGCAAAACTCTTGCAGGGAGAATCCCCGCAAGAGTTTTGCCATATCCCTGTTGCAGAATTTCTGTGGTTTTGGTGATGTTTGAAATCTGACATCCAGACTTTCTTGTAATGAAATGCACTGTTAGATATGGATCTTTCCATATCATTTAAGGATGCTTTTTCTATAAATCCCCCCACCCCCTCAGGGGTGTGGATCATAATTTAGATATTTCGTTTCATTCTAAAAAACAAACCGAACTTTCCGGTAGACCTTTTATTTAGCAAAAATAACATAGCGATTATGTGGGCTATATTTGGGGTTGTTTGCGAACATTGTATAGAACCCACATGTTATTTTAATGGGTGACACGTCTAGATAAAACTCGTGAATATGTAATGTAATACTATTATGTATAGACATGCAACTATTTGAATTTTTCTACAAATTTGCTACTAGAATGGATATCCCCGTTGCAGGATTTTTGTGGTTTTGGTGCTGTTTGAAATCTCACATACAGAGTTTCTATAGGTTGTGTGTGATTTTCACGTTATGTTTTTTTAACGTGTGTTATTTTGACATTATGTTATTTTGGCGTCGGTGATTTTGAAGTTATGTTATTTTGGCTTTGGTGATTTTTACGTGTGTTATTTTGACGGGTTATTTTGACGCTGTGTTCTGTAGACATGTAACCACCGAAAAAAGCTCGAATCATGACTTTCCCCTCACCGTCATTGATATATTCTCCAAAAAGGCATGGGTCAAACCATTGGAGAGCAAGAGAGACAGAGAAGATGTCACAACTGTAATAAAACTAATACATGCCAAAGGACGGAGACCGAAAAATCAACATTTTGATCGTGGAAAAGAAATTTATAATTCCGAATTCAAGACGCTTATGAAAAAGTTTGATATTCATATTTGTTCTATGCATAGCAATTTGAAAGCATCAATTTGTGATGCTTTTAAATTGCTATGCATGCCAAATGTGGATTCAATACAGTCTTCGCGAAAACTGGAAATGGATTTATATTCTTGATATGTTAATTATCTGATACTGTCCATCATACCATTAAAATTAAGCCAAAAATTGTTAATGTGGCGAATAAAGAACAAATACTAAATGATATTTATAATGGAACTAAGGTGGGAAAACCAGCGAAATTAAAAATTGGCGATAAAGTGCGCATTGTTATATTAAAAATTGTATTTAAGAAAGGTTGCATACCTAACTGGACAAAAGAGATATTTACTATAAATCGAGTGAGAAAAACTAACCCTGTAACGTATAATATAAATGATCATCATAATGAGCCCATTGTGGGTCGTTTCTATGAACAAGAGCTGCATAGTGTTTAATACTCTGATAGATATCTCATAGAAAATATGTATCAAGGAATCGAGGTAGTCAGCTATATGTGAAATGGTGGGGCTGGGATAATGCACACAATAGTTGGATAAGCAAATATGATTCGTAACTATTGGAGAAATAAAACATGAAAAGGACTTGCCGATTGTTTTTTGTGACCTCCATGCTCTTAACCATAGCCAACGTTCGATGCTTAAGACGAGCAGGCCAACACCGTCTCTCTCTCTCTCTCTCTCTCTCTCTCTCTCTCTCTCTCCCTCCCCTTCTCTCTCTTTCTTCGATTCTTATGTAGTGTTCGGTTAATTACGAAAAAAAATTCCTCTCTTACATGCATAAATTTGCAAGAACAATCGTCAAAACTTATGATTAAAGACTATATGCGCAACGTACCGGAGTTTTAGAGATACCAAATATTTGCTTCGAAAATCGGTGATTCATTGAGCAACGATACGTTAAGCTGGACTCAAATCTTACTCGACAAACTGCCACGAAATGTTGTCACGGGACGATTTATCGGTGATAAAACTCACTGATCCGGCATAGTGGCATCTATGCTCATTGCAATATTGTATACGATGATGCCAAATAAGAATGAGAATTCTGAGTACTAAAAACTCGCTGGCATTGGTTTGATGTTTTCTAAACCCAAGGGCATGGATTGGACCAAGTGCAGGATAAAAAATTGTTCAAAGATTTCGAAAGTCGAATGAGCGAGTATTGTGAGTTTTATAGATATATCAGTAGTAATGGTACCCGTATGGCACCCCCACTCTCATCCCCCACCACAATAATTTTCCCCCACCACAGGTAGAGAAATACTATCGTGATGTCGAGAACGATAGTGAGGGGAGAAGTGGGGGCAGGCGAGGACGCCAGACGGATACCAATGCTTTTTTCTGCTGAAAATGCAAAAATTGTCATTAAAGGAATATAGGAACAGTCTGAAATAACTACACAGATTTTGCAGTATAATTATAATATTTTATTTACCCAATTTCCCATAATAGCTATATAATGCAACCCATTTTTTATTGACGCATACAAAACCCCTGCGTACAAGAAAATCCTCGCTCGATAAAACCACCGTTTCCGATGAATGATTTATTACCATTAGTTTTATCAGTTCGTTTTGTTGTTGAAAAAGTGTTGTAATATTCGCGTACTAATTTGTCATTTTCTCGTGTATTATCGCTGAAGAGATTGTTAAATCGAGCCATACTAATACCAGAAGACAGGAGATGCAAAAAAATAATACAAAACTGTCCACACACATCCGATGTATCACTCTGGAGCTGCTTGTTGTTGCAGCGAAGGAACTTGCAATTTCTCCGGAGTCCTGCGATGTGCTGCGGTATGATTGGTGGTAATCCGTAGCTGTCAAAGTACTAGCCTCTGTCATCTCGATCGACGTACATGGCGACCCAGTGCTCCCCTGGTTTGGTGTGCTCATCTGTATTGACTATTATTCCCGCAGGTCTGGTCCATACACGTGGATTCTCGTCAGCCGGAAATACTCCTGTAGTTGCGACGGGTAAAACTCGTAGAGCTTCTCGTATTTCAGCTGAGTTCATACTCAGCGGCGAAACGACCTCCAAATGATAATGTCTTCTTCATACGCGCGTATAAATATGATTTTATTGCCTATCTCTTCTTCAGGCTGTTACGCTTGATCAATTTTTGCATCGCCGATGCGTATGTTAACGCACATTCGAACGCGTCCGGTGTGTGTTTCAATGCGTGAACTAGACATTTTTCAGGCGCCGTTTTTACCAATTTTTCAAACTCTTGCGAAAACAATTTATTTTTGAGCCATATAATTTTTTTTTTCGGTGATCTCTTGGAGAAATACTGTAGTTTCCAATTCCCATGTATATATATGCCTCAAATCGTTCACAATTTTACGCAAATGATCAGACATTTCAATACTTGTTATGTCTCCGTCGTCCCACTCAAGGCCATGCCAGAACATCGAGTGGGAATTATTTAGGAGTCTAGTCATAGCTCCCAATTTTCCGTAAGGGTATGGTGGTTGTACAATCCAATGAATTGTGACTTGTTTATCAAGAGCAACAACAGCCACTTCTTTTAGAATTATATTGAACGAGTCATCTATCATGCCTTGAATATCCACGACAATATCCATACTGCAACCGTTCGAGTTAACAACTGCTGACAGACTGATTCACACACATATCCCCGGCGTGAAAGCGAGCGTGGTAAAAAAATTATGAGCCTCACACATACTCATACTCAACGAATTGCTAATCTTCGCACCAAACACATCCATCGCACTCATCTGATGAATCCGTCCGTTCCTTTTTTTCTTCTTTAATTACCACAGGGATTTCTTCCATATGCCAATTATCTTCCACGGGCCGTATTTTTTTTTGATACCACGCCTTGAGCATATTTGCCTGTGATAATGCGCATTTTCGCCGGTATTGTAACATTCCCATGCAATGTCGCAAACATTCACGGTGTGCGAGGGGCATTTTTTCAAAACCCGGACACTCGCGGTGTTCTGACTCGAGATCGATCACATCGCGAGATAATACGTTACGCAGCAAATCAGCTTTTTCACGACCCCGCGTTATAATATTTCGCGCACGCCGAGCAATGTCGCGTAAATTTGCATATCCTTGTCGGCATGTTACATCACCCTCGTACCACTCCAATCCGTGAAAGTCGAGCGTTGAAAAGCGATTTTGCTTTTGCGCAACCTCGGATAATTCAGAAAAAGCATACGGAGGTGCAACGATCCAATACATCATATTCGGACGATCGACATCGACAATAGCAATTTATTTCGGTAAAAAACGATTTTCCCTGTCACGCATACACTGTATATCGATTATGATATCCATTCTCGTGTCCATTTCGTTCGAATGCTCACGATAAACTGATTTCTTTTTTTTCCTTCGCAATTTCGAGAAAAGACCAAAAGCCGACAAAGGCGGTGTAATTCGATCCTTCACACGTGCATGCGACTATCCAGAGAAGTCAACAATTACTTGCCGAGAAGAATCGATTTCAAGGATATTGTCATATTCTGCATACACGACACAATTTACCGTTGACTTGAGCGCTTCCTCGAATTGGACTTCAATCCTCACACTACCGTGTTCTATTAAATTCCAATGCGAGCAGCTGTTTGCCGAAAGATCGGGTGTCAGATCAAAAGCAAACAGACAATAACCATTTGGATAATTTCCACGATCTATCGAATTACCCTCGTTGAGAAAATGTATTCCCGTACCCGAGAATAATGTTTGGTACGCGTCTACATAAAGCTCATTTTTGGTGAAGTCCGGTTGCAAAGGACGAGAGGGAATTTGCAATCCATCCACATATAAAGAGAAATAATTAATTTTATAATTTTGAAAATTAAACGGATTGAGGGTAGAATTTCCGTTAAACGCTCTATTATCGACAAATCCGATAATTAGTCGTTTCGGTAACTGACCGAGTACCACATTGTCAATTGTTTCCCCGTGTACTCCGGCGTGTAATGAAACAGCCTTTACCTCGACACGAGTCAGCGGATATTTAGCTGTGGATTTTGCCAAGGCTCGAGCGTGAGAGAGCGAAATTCCCGGCGCGATTTTTGTTCGTCGTACAAGAAGCGACGCTTCGAGAATTTTTAATCCAACACCGTTATTCAGGGATCCCGTAGTAAAAAACTCCATTCGTCGCCATTGAAAAATCCCCATTCATTCCCCATTGCCAAAATAACCAACGGAGATGAATGCCGAATTGCCTAAGGAGATTTTCGCCATTGAATTTCCCATTTGAAATCGAATGAGGATTTTCCAATTAGGATTGACTTCCCCATTTGAAACGGAATGGGGATTATCCTATGGGGATTCAATGAAGAAAATCCCCATAGGCAATTCGGCATTCATCTCCATTGGTTTTTGTAGGCAATGGGGAATGAATGGCGATAATCAATTGAGATTCTTTCATATGGTTGAACACTCCATTCGTCACCATTGAAAAATCACCATTCATTCCCCATTGCCAAAATAACCAATGGAGATGAATGCCGAATTGCTCAAGGACATTTTCGCCATTGAATTCCCCATTTGAAATCGAATAGGGATTTTCCAATGAGGATTGACTTCCCCATTTCAAACGGAATAGGGATTACCCCATGGGCATCAGTCGGCAAGAACTCCTTGCATGGATTTTTTGGACACCGACTTCTGCTAATATTCCGTGCTCACAATCGTCTAGATAAGCATGCTCTTCGCATAATCCGTATGGGAGTTTAGCGGGTTGCCGTCCTGCGACATCTCGCACCAAGTCTCGGAACTAACACGACGCGGTTTCCAATGGACATCTTTGGGTAATGCTGATCATTCAGTTCATCCGCATTTACTTCCCAATGGACATCATTGGGTAAAGCTGATGGCTCGGTCCATCAGCATTTGCTTACCAATGGGCATCATTGAGTAATGGTGATCATTCGGTTCATCCGCATTTGCTGTCCAATGGACGTCATTGGGCAATGGTGACTTTTCAATGGATATCCATTCACTGATCAATGATCGTTCCTATACGCCATTGAAAAATGCGGAAATCTCAATGGGTCCCCATTCATTGTGCAATGGAGTCGTATGAGGACCATTGGTTGCCATTGGCGATTCAATGGAGTTTTTTACTACGGGATGCAGCCATGAGACAAAATGAATCTCTGGCTCGTACAAGGCGTAATCGCATTTCTACTCCACTTAAGAAAAAACGCTCTTGATTAAATATATCGCAATGTAAATGCCCGAGCAAATCGATAGTTTTCCCCGCTGACAACCGCTCCTTCCGTTCTCTTAGGCCAGAATTATTTTCCCCACTCGTATCATCCATAGCTCCGGGCGTATCATCGTACCACAATACCGAGGTGAGATGCGAATTTTTAGCGCTCGGTCCATAATTTAATAATGTCTCTATATACGCGCGATAAGCGTATGCATTATTAGGCGGAGAGACCAATTTTTGATTTAAATAGACATCAACTTGATTAAATAATGAATGCAAAAATCTATTCATGGGACCAATTTCAGGCATTTTCTCTGTAAGAGCTGTTTTTTCACTCGTGCTTGCGATATTAGGTTTTTTTATTTGTACGCGAAGACTGAGCATAGTGTGGGTGAGATCTATGTACTCGTCACCTTGACCAGGCACGACAAATTCTATGGGGGAATCATCCGTGAGTGATGAGATTGGTTTGTAATAAACCCAGTTTGACCCCTCAATCGTAGTTTGCGTTGGAGGAAGAGAAAACAGCTCGAGTTTGGATTTCATGCACTCGCACGAATGCGCATGTAGGAAAGCCATTTTTTTGCTTACGCGAAAATATCAGCTACAGTCCGTTGAATTTTTCTCCTTATTTTTTTATTTTTTTTCCAACGTCATCTTCTTTTTCGTGCTGTTGATTTTCTTTTTCTTTTTCGGAGAGACACGTCGCTTAACACGTCTACTGGTCGAATGTCGGGTGCGAGAAATTTTCCGCTTCTTATATCCCGATCCCTGCATCAATCGGTCAATTTTTTCCTCGGCCTTCCGTTTCAAATTACTTCCTGATTCACGCACTCTTGCGCGAAAAGCATCTTTAAGCGTCATATCTCTCTGTAGCATATCCCCGGCGATATTTGCACCAGCACGCATCGCCTCTTTACCCACAGCTGTTGCGCCTTTGCGCAGGAGTGGTAAAACACGACGAAAAAGCCCTCCTAGGAAGCTTCCGATCCCGTGACCGCGCTGATTGGGTGTGCCAATGTAAACGTGGCTAATTCCGCCGTATCCTCGTCGACCCAAGCCGATCTGTAGATCACCGCTATGAATCTCGCCGCCGTCGTAATAATAATATTGCTCCATACAGACTTGTTAGTGCAGTCGTTTAAACTGCAACGTCACCGTCAACGTTCCGTACTCGAATGGTACAGGTTTGCCAAACCCATCCCTTATATCGATCTCGATCGTGTGCAAATTATTGCGAATAAGAGGGATATAGCGTGGTGTGGGAAAATATTTTATTCTGGTTGTGCCATATTCTCCTACTCCGTCCACTGGTACGACGCGTAATAATGGCGCCTGTATATCGCCAATGATGCTCGATTCACATATATCCGAATAGATAAATAAACTATCCAGGATAGCTCGAGAAAGCGATGCGGGATGCGGACCTTGGAACGATTGCTTTGGCCCTAAAGCCAGATTTTTCAGAGCGTGGTCACCCAGTCCTAGCATTTGCGCTATAATCGGAGATACACGAAAATCATGATAGCGCGAATCATCGCATATTCGTGAAACTCTAACCCGACCGTTGGGCTCGAGTTTGAAATAAAAATGGCTGTATACACATGTTAGTTTATTAATACAGGCGAGTAAAGTATCGATAGAGGAATATACTCCGCTGGGCACGATATCGAACTTTATTGCTCTTCTCGTATGTTCATTACGACCAGATTTATCGTAGTCTCCATCTTCGACGATTACTCTATTTTCCGATAGGGGAATATGGAGGAAGGTCATTGGGTAGCTAATTTCTGCTAGCGAAACCGCCCAATCTCCTTCCAATCGTAATTGTCTCGGTAATTTTGTGGTATATTTTGTCGTCATATTATCCGGAAAGTATTCCATACTACTGTTACTCGGTAATACGACAAAGAAAAAATTATTTTCTCGTAAATTCATGCTGTCAAATATCGGGTTTTACTGTTGCCTCTCGCGAACACGTGTCAATTCCTCGGTATCAAAAATACCGTCGATAATTTCGTTATCGAGATTGCGTAAGATATACACGATTGGATTACGATTTTTGGATATTCGATCGATTTTAAATAATTCGTTGCTCCATCCACGTTCGTATCCTTTCGCGAATGCTGCTTTCGCACTACTGATTCGTACCACATCACCCACCTTATATTTAGGCATTTCATTTTTTCGGTTATGCGCGTATCGTCGAGCAAGATTTTTTCGCGCCTCGGCGGCGTTTTCTAAAGTCACCTCTGCCGGTTGTAATCTTGTTCCGCTGTGACGTGCATGGTTATAGGCATTTACATTTTTTTGCAACACATCGATGTAACGTTTGTTTCGCGTATGTGTGAAATAACGCCACATTCTTTCTTTTAACGTACGATTACATCTCTCGGCGATCGCGGCTTTTACATCGGGATTACGCACCGTGCGAAAAGAAATATTTTTTTTCTTCAAAAATTCCTGAAAAGGTGCTCCCATAAACTCATTGCCAAGATCAGTTTGCAGCTGATAAGGCACTCTATTTTTACTACGAGCAAGTATTCGTGCAAAAGCTCGGGAAACATTGAAACTCGTTTTATCGCTCAACGGCTCGACCCAAGCGTACTTGCTCAATACATCCCGTAGTAAAAAACTCCATTGAATCGCCAATGGCAACCAATGGTCCTCATACGACTCCATTGGACAATGAATGGGGACCCATTGAGATTTCCGCATTTGTCAATGGCGTACAGGGCTGACCATTGATCAGTGAATGGGTATCCGTTGAACATCAAATGCGGATGAATCGAATGATCATCATTACTCAATGATGCTCATTGGAAAGCCAATGCGGATGAATCGGATGATCATCATTACTCAATGATGCTCATTGGAAAGCCAATGCGGATGTATCGAGCGATCAGCATTGCCCAATGTTGTCCATGGGAAGGTAAATGCTGATGAACGAAATGATCCGCTTTACCCAATGATGTCCATTGGAAAGTCAATGCGGATGAACTGAAAGATCAGCATTTCCCACAGATGTTCATTGGAACCCAAATGCGGCTAACGATGAAATGATCAGCATTTACCAAGGATACCCATTGAATAATAAGTAACTACGAATTATACAATGATCAACATTTATCAATAATGTCACTTCATTGACGACTGATCGAATGATGAGCAGCATTCGTTAACGATGTTGCAATCCATATTCGAGGTTCAATGCAGAACAATTGAACCCATCGATCGATGAGAATTTTTCCGAATGCGATATTTCTCAAACGGCGGTGAATTAATAAAATTAAGTAAGAGTAGATGTCGATGATTCTCATATATAAACCAAATATTTTCTTCAATTGTAATAAATGCTGATGATTATATCGATGGTCAATCAGTTTAAAATATAATATAATAGTTTAAAATAAAATAAAATATAATATAATATATTTAAAAAAAATATATTAAATACTGCTCATCAAGTGCGCGTACGTTTGGGATAAATGATTTTTAAAACCGTTTATTTTTAACATATACACATAATTTTATCAGTCCCTCTCAACTCGATTTGTGAGAGGAGAAACGTATATACTTTCATTATCAATCGTCATCTGAATACACTTACAATCTATTTTCTCAATTCTGAGCTTCAATAATTTCTGTTTAATGTAATATATATATATACATATATATATATATGATTGCTATATGATTGCTATATATGATATATGATATAATTATTGGTCGTTATGCTAATATTAGCGTTATGATTAACCTTACTTACTGATAACTTACTTGATTATTTAATGCGTAATTCCATGTATATATAGCAATCATATGAAAGAATCTCCATTGATGATCCCATTTATTCCCCATTGCCCACAAAAACCAATAGAGGTGAATATGGCGAATTCACTAGGGAGATTGTCTCCATTGAATCCCCATGGGATAATCCCCATTCCGTTTCAAATGGGGAATTCAATGGCGAAAATGTCCTTAGAAAATTCGGCATTCATATCCATTGGTTTTGTCGGCAATGGGGAATGAGTGGCAAACAGCAATGGAGATTCTTTCGTATAGTAAAAACTCCATTCATCTCCATTGAAAAATCCCCATCCATTCCCCATTGCCAAAATAACCAATGGGGATGAATGCCGAATTGCCTAAGGGGATTGTCTCCATTGAATCCCCATTAGATAATCGCCATTCCGTTTCAAATGGGGAATTTAATGGCGAAAATCCCCTTAGACAATTCGGCATTCATCTCCATTGGTTATTTTGGCAATGGGGAATGAATGGGGATTTTTCAATGGCGACGAATGGAGTTTTTTACTACGGGATCTATCACTACCAAGAGGTATACGAAATTATCATTATACGTTGCGATTGATCGAAGATCGGCTAAATCTGCCTCCCATACATCGTCGATATTACTCACATTATATGTACGACGAGGAAATTTACGCCGTACAAATCGATGCATGTTATACGAATCTTGTGACTCAAGCCATGGCAATATATTTTTCTTATTGATTCTTTTATCGATAATGGCATGTTTGAGAGTTTGCATGCGGGAAAAGGATGCAGGATGAGCAGGATCGTGATAAATTTTATAAAGGATCTTCATAATTTAAGCGTTGTCCAAGCAAGGCGTCGTCTTTTTGGCTTGTTATTATCCGGCAGCTGATGTCCACGGCCTTGCTGATTCGCGAGCGTCTTATCTACTTCCTTGTCATCCGATTCCTCAGCTGGTCCGGTGTAAAATGCAGTGTTGCTTGTCTCTCCCTCGCCGTCGTTATCGCTGCTGCTGCTGCTACTGAGGCCAATGTTCTTGACCGTCTTTGGCAATATGAGACGCTTACGCGGTGTCGAAGTCACAGCTGAGGGGGCAGCCGCCTCTCGCAACAATTCCGGATTTCCTATAAACTCCTGTGGCATCTGTATCTTCCGGAGGTGTTCGGCAAAGTGAGCTCTGCTCTCAGGTTTTGCCCTTTTTCTCGCACGCATAGCGTCATTCACGAGATCAACGATGTTTGAATTTGGAATTCTCGTACCACCAATGGAAACCGCGCCATTCCTGTCCCAACTGATTTTTTTATTGGGCGAAGTATTTCTATGCAAATTGCGCAATAATAATTTTGCCTTTGTTCGAAATTTGTTCGGTACACTATCGGTAATCAGTGTATCGTTCAATTGGGATTTAACGGCATCGATTAATGCCGTATTACCAGCGTTGATATTATCTTCGCGAATTTTCGATATTTTCAAACTGGCCTCATCCTTCGTCGGGTCATTGTTCGAGTCATCGCTGTCGTTACGCGAAGCCAAGGCTATTCGAAGGTAACGCTGTAAAACCTGCAGATAAGCACTCCACTTGTCTCTCTCGCTCTCGTACACATCAGAGTTTAATATTTCATGCATTTCTGTATCGAGGCGCGAGAGCAGTGTTCCGTTGGTCTGCACGGTGTTGCCGCTCAGCTGTGTAGCTGACTCAGCGTTTCCTTGCAGCGACTTTTGCTCGACTAGTCTTTGTATATTATCATGAGGAATGAGAACCATTTTTCTAGCATGCTCCATGATTAATATACCGCAAAACAGGAATTAACAGATTTTTGAAAAATGTCAAACTGTTTTGTTTTTTTGCAATTAATCGCCGTTTTCCCACCCAACTTCCTTTCTTTTCAGCTAAACGACGAAGAAGCGTAACATGACGGCGCAAACGTTTTCGTTGCCGGTCATTAAGCTTCACATTTCCGCGTAAAACATTCAACGCACACTCGCATATGCTTCGTATCAAAGACGTATCAGCTACGCGCAAAATCGTGTGCAATTGCGTCTGTGTGAGATAACACAATGCGTGTAAAATAATGCACTGTTTTTTCCCGAGAGCTTCTTGCTCAGCCATTACAGCCGCATTACTGGTACATCGCGGCTAGAGTCTCGTATTTTTATTTCTTTTCGTGGTACGTAGACATAATGATACTCATCATCGGGAAATACGCAGGCGCGGAAACGACAATTATCTGGTGTAGATTGTTTGAGATCGAACAATAGATACCCATGAGGCGCTGCAGTCACATCAAAATACACCTCTTGGACGAATCGCGGATTTTCCGGACACACCTGTCGTGCGAGATGCTGAATTTGCGCGCGATCTCGTGGATTTTTAAATACGACGAGATAATTTGCGTTCAATGATATATCACGCTGTCCATGTCCTTGATGAAAAAGATTTTGCGTGATATAAATTACGCTAAGATTTTTATGATGGCTATCCTTTGTAAATAAATCGACGATGCTCTTATTCGAAGCTTCGCGCATGAGATCATCGATGACGATGAGTTTTGGGCGTTGATCATTCGAATAGTCCGTCGACTGGGGTAATCTTTCGCGAAATTCAATTTTTTTTCCATATTCCGTACAACCAGGCTGCCATTCCGAGTAATAAAAAAGCACGCGTTCAAATCGTACATCCGACATTTCGCGTATGTATTTAAAAATTTTTTTTACAAAATATGTTTTTCCACATCCCGTGGGACCACATATCACTGAGGTCCATGGATGTTTCCAGCGTGTATCCATGATCGCGACTGTGCAATTTATTTACAGAATGACTATTTAAATAAGCTTACATGGCGGCGGCGGCGGCGGCAGCGGGACCGTGGTACGAGCTTATACGACGAGCGCTTTTAAAAGCTCAAACGCGCGTGGCATTGCAAGCTTATATGAACGCGAATATGAGCTAATAATGCGCGCGGCTTTGCAAGCTCATTAGACGCGCGCCCGCAAGAGAAACAGATATTATTATTGGTGAAATGAATAAATTTTGATGAACGGTTTTATTTTACAGCAATTAATATCCGTAATAATTAAGTCTGATATAAAAACTTGATAATTTGCAAAAATTCCGCGATTTTCATTGAAGAATGATCGATCATCGCATTATTGCGTATTTGATGGGCGTGATGAATAAAAGTAATTTCATTATGGCCGCGTTCTCAGCGTTTAAAAAGTGTATATGCGATAAGGGCTATCGCTTTGATGATGGCCGAGCGCTAATTCATTATGGCCGCGCTCATATCAAGAAAAAGATAAAGTCTCGTGCGAGTGAGATTGAGAGAGAGAGAAGGAGCGAATGTGAGAAAGAGAGAGAGAGAGAGAGAGAGAGAGAGAGAGCGAGCAGCGTGTGCAACCACGTGCGAATATCCCAGTCAGACGGCATGGCGCCGGGCAGCGCGGTGCAGGGGTATGCTGCTGGTGCTACGTCACGCGAACAATGATGGCTGCCGCGCGGGATATACGGCGTCAGAGGAAGCGCGGTGCGGTAGGCAAGCTACTACGCGAGAATGAAACTTTCTCGCTATGCTTTCCGCGGGAGCAAGAAGGATAGCGGCCGCATAGGCGCAACCTCTATTTTCTTGCGCAGCGTATTATACGAGCTCGCACATTCAGGGGAGTAGGAACAAAAATTTTAATTATGGTTTTATATATTTTTTTTTATTCCTATATACATATACTCATATACATATATTAATGTACATTTTTAATTTTACAATTTTTCTTACAATAACGATATTATTAAATATTATGTTCAATATTTTTAAAATATTTGTTTAAGTATTATTTTGACAAAACCCGTACGGAAGCGTGGCATAATTTCCCTGTCGTTGGCGCTTTACATTTACAGGGATACATTTCTTTTTCTCTACCCGTGTAACGACTCTATGAAACGGCGTGCGACGAATCGTGTCAAATTTTAACTCAATAGGAGTATTTCGCGCACCTGTCACGAACTCGCGAATAACCTTATAATTTACGTGAAGGCTGTTTGCAAAATTTAACGTAATACCTTTAACCTTGCAAACCTCTTTCGTTGTGCCATCGGGTTTTCGAACGATAAATGCGTAGAATTTTGGTCCACCTGATACAAACGAGGAAATATATGAACCACGACCATGTTCATTTAGCTCATCCGTGAGGTCACCAAGAAACTCACCTTTCGGAGGTTCGTATTCCCCGCTACCTTCGCGACTTACATAAATTCACGAGTCAGTATCACAATACATTATTCTACGTCCAAGTCCCTCGAGATATGTATACAATTTAAGACGTACTTGCGCCGTCGTATAAGCAGCAATCACAACGTTTGATGTTAAGGACGGTCGAATAGCCGCACGCGTGCTTATATAATTGACATACATTACATGATGATTGATCGGTAATATGCCAACGACTTCGATTTCAGGGCTCGTAAGCAAATCCATGAGCTCGCTTCGCGTTGAAATAATCGCTGTAGTAGGCTGATTCTCGCGTTGGCCAAATTTACCCCAAAATGAATTTAACGCGAGTTTAGCGAGTGAGCGAAGACCCGGATTCGAATGCAAAGCACCTGGATCGAGCCGTATACAATTGTTACGAGTCGATGCTGTAAGAATTATAGAACATTGGTGATATTATAATCTCGTAGTATAGGCTACGTAACAAATACGTATAATGTGTTACATAAATGTTACAAGACATTTCTTGTAACAAATCCGTAACAATTACAGAACATTGCTGTAGCAATTATAGAACATTGGTGATATTATAATCTCGTAGTATGGACTACGTAGCAAATACGTATAATGTGTTACGTAAATGTTACGAGACGTTTCTTGTAACAAATCCGTAACAATTATAGAACATTGATGACATTATAATCTCGTGGTACAGACTACGTAGCAAATACGTATGATGTGTTACATAAATGTTACAAGACATTTCTTGTAACAAATCCGTAACAATTATAGAACATTGCTGTAACAATTATAGAACATTGGTGATATTATAATCTCGTAGTATGGGCTACGTAGCAAATACGCATAATGTGTTACATAAATGTTACGAGACATTTCTTGTAACAAATTCGTAACAGTTACGGAACATTGGTGATATTATAATCTTCGTAGTATAGGCTACGTACCAAATACGTTTTATGTGTTACATAAATGTTATATGTCCTTAAAACATACATATATACATATACTACCAGAAATGTCTTGAATCATTTTGAGGTTATATTGATTAAGAAACGTAAACGATTTATGAGTGTAATTATGTGAGCGCAATTACATGGGTATTTGTCGTGACAGAAACCCCAGTAAAAACTGTCTTTGAGCGACGAGTTTCATGAACTCGACTCTAAACCTGCTGAAATAAATCTCTACTATGATTTTTGATGCTATTTTAGCATAACACCCCCCCCCCCTCCCATCGCATCCTCGCCATCGGTGTGGACTGGCCCCTTAATATGGATCATTCATCAATAATTTATCAACTTCAAATCACTCATAAAGAATTTGTTCAATAAGTGAAAATGTATTTTAATGACCCATGTACCTTAAATGTAATATAAATATCACGGGCTCTTAAGAAGATGATAGCATAGTAGGTAGCGTGTCAGCGTTAGATCGTTAGAAAGGTTCAGTATTCAGGCAGGTATCAACCCCCCACAATCGGCAAATGAACGTTCTCGGATCCGCGCAGAGTTGAGGAGCATTTGTCAGAAAAAAAATATAGCTAATAAGTTAAATTTGAAAAAATATAATTTATTTTAGAAAAATTTTCTTCTATTTTTGGATACAACCATGAAACTCGGGAGTCGGGAATTCAAATCCAGGTGGCGACGTCTTTTTTTTTTATTTTTTTTTATTCCCTGATATTATATAATGTTCAAAAATATTAAAAGATTAATAAAAAGAACTCAATTTTATCGAAATTATGAAGAAATGTATATTGCAAATGAAATTAAAATTGAATGTTTCGTTACGTTACAGTTACATCAATGATCTTTTCCCCGCGCCTTTCCGCTCTCGTGAGATCGAGAGAGATGGAGCTAAAACTTTTAACACGTATTTCTCGAAAACGACTGAGTGGAATGAAAAAAGAATAGTGAGGCCACCTGTACAAATTAATTACGCAGGCCGCCTCACTCGTCTGCTTTCATTCTATCAAGTATTCTTCGAGAAAAATGTGTTAAAAAAATTTTGCGGTTATGTTGACCTTTATGGCTATGAGATGAGTTTGTTACGTCAATGTGCCGAGTGTGTTACATCTATATGAGCTGAGTGTGTTACATCTTTGTGCTGAGTTTGTTACATAACAGTTACATCTATGTGTTGAGTATTTGCCATAAATATTATTCGTAAATTTTCCGTAACGATAACGTTCCAATGGGACGACAAATTTCTGAACAAGCACTGCTTCAGTTACGGTGCTTGTGACATAAATGTTACATCCAATATAACGTCCGTTACAGAAAATTTTCGTAACTATTCTGAAACTGTGTTTGCTGGGGAGTAATCGCACTAGGATCATCAGCGCTATTCAACGGTGGCCTACTCGCTTCCTGCTTTATTTTCAAAAATGTGTTGATATACTCGGTAAATAAACCGCCATTTTGCGTTATCGGGTCATAACGCGCAATTTCGTATTGCCGAATTTCTTCGATCCGAGTGATCGTATACCCGAGAGAAACAGCTTTTCGCAATTCATCCACGACCCATGTACCGGAAAATGTGCGTTCGTTAGGATCATCGTGTATACAATTTTGATTATTATTCATACTTTCGCAGCATGCTCTGCACAATGCAAATAATAATTTTGCACGCACGCGATATGGTAACACAGGTAAGTATAAATTTCTTGGAGGTAGCACGACACATTTGACGAGACCCTCAACACGATCAAGCTCGTTATTTGGACCTATAATTTCACGACATTCATCTCCAACATATATGCTCGAATGTCCGACCGGAAATTTTCCCGTCTTACACACCCACGGATACAGCGAGCAAACATCCACGTATCTTATCTTTTCCCCGACCTCTATATCGTACAATTTTACAAAATTTTCCGTTCTCCCTCCGAAAAAAGCATCACGCGGATCGAGCGGGTGAGGAATTACCATGGGATGATTTTCCACGTACTCACGCATCTCGTCATTATTTTTTATCAATTCGTCATATTCACATTCCCACATTTCTTCCAATACATATCCTTGCGCTCTAATTCGTGCCGATATAGTTACAGTATGTTCGTATCGCTCATCCATCGTATCACCGAATGTTAATTGTTTGTCTCTGTTTATACGATAACATCGAGGGCAGCCGTGCCAAAAACAACCGTGAAATTGAAGCACGTGACGAATGCCGGCTTCGTTTTCCTCGTAGTATCCATCCACAGGGGGTAACCCCGCGGGAGGGCGATACTCTCTCGCACGTCCAGCATGTATGATAATACGATGACGTTCTCTTTCGAGCCATATGAGCCACGAAACGGCCTTGTGAGATTGCTTATCGCCTCAGCGGTATCCACCGGGTGGCAAAATAGCTATGCGATCGCGTTGCAAAAAATTTTTACGAAATACAAGTGAGCATGCAGAAGCGATTGTACAGCTTTCAGCAAAAGGACAAACGTTTCCGCATTGAATCAAAAGTTCTCGAAATGCCGCGCGAAAGCGTCTTAAAACCGTTACATCCGTGCGACAATAATGCACGAATTCTTTAGCAAAGTCAAATTGATATTCCGAGCTCTTCATTTCATTGTACCATTCCAAGAAATTTCCTCGAGCCTCTGAAAACATCGTGTCGGGCGAATAATAATCGAGAGATGGTAACGAACCGATATAATTTTGATTTTCCGGTAAATTGAATAAATGAGGAAACGTTCCTTTCGTAACTGTTTCAGCGAAACCGAATGCTTTTGGTAGTGCGCTGACCGACATAGGAAGATAATTTAAACTATCGAGAAAAGTAATATTTCCGACACGCATGGAGATAATTTTCGTACCATTCATTATTAACGTTGTCATTTGAGTCTTTTTATTCTCGATAAGATAACGAAGAATAAATTGGCCATCGAAGCCCCTTGCATTTTGCGCAATGCATACGATTTTTGAGAATTTTGAATTAATAGCCAGATCTACGAGAGCGGCAATTGGCTCGTTTGAAAATACAAATTCGCGTTGACCGCAAATAGAACACGGATTTTCTATATCAAGATCATCGAGACACGTCAAACATACTCGCTGCGCGACACAAAGATTTGGCTCGTGTACACGTGTCGAATTATCGCCTGGTAAACGAGAATGTTGCTGTGTTTCGAAATCATAAAAAATGAATTGCAGTGATAGATTTTTTATTTTTTTGTCCCAACAGGGTTTAACTCATTAGTTCCTTTAACAGGAGAAATATAGCACTGGTGCGAAGTTGAGCGCATAAATTTGCACATAGTGCAAAAAATCATTTCACATACATGCTCACGCTTGGATGAATTTTTAATTAGTTGATTACATTCACAGCATGCTTTTAAAGCCTGACATACGCTCAATTCGCGTTTAGCGCGACAACCTCGTCCTCTACTATTTTTCGGTAGCTTATGCAGCGCAAAACATTCATCCCCGAAAAACATGCGATTACAATCAGCACATTCCTTGAGCACGGCTCTATCGCTCCTGCATGCCACCGATTTACAACGAGGAAATTGTTTGGAGCAGCGATGCTCGCGTACTTGCGTGTATTTGGTGTTACAATTCACGCAAAAACCTCGACTACCTAAAGCCCCGGCAAGATTAAGAATTGGTTGAAAATGCGATGAGCGTTCGTAATAAAGTATGTACAACTCATGCTCGATATACCCACGTGCATCGATTACAATTTCTCGTCCATCATAAAGAGCTTGAACGCGTTTTCCAAAAGTCAAAAATTCGTAAACTACAATCGCGATGGCTTCATGCGCCAAGTATTCTTGAAATTTACGAATTTCGCGTATACCGCATCCCCGCTCCGGTATTTTTACGCGGGCATTACGTACAAGTTCCAGAGCTTTGACGCGTTGATACTCTCGACGACCATCCCGAATTTTCTGCCAATTTTTCTGCAATTCACCCGATCGAACCTCGCCCCGTTGAGAGTAAACCAGCGAGGCAACGATCGAACGGGGTAAACACAAATTATCGCAATTATGAATTTGCAGAATCGAGCGTTTAGCGACACCCTCGTGCATGAGGCAATTACCCGCAGCCCCCTCGACACCGCGTACCACACTCACCGTCATTTCACACACACCCTCATCCAATCTAAATTCTCGAGCACTCTGCGCAATGTCATTTATGAGCGTCCAAATATTATCCGCTGAAAATTCACGCACCGGTCGAAAAGAAATCCAAGCTGGTCCATGAGTTAAAGCTGGTGCTGTGAAGGTCATCCCCGCGTAATCGTGTGGTTGACAAGAGTTCGTGAGATGCGTGAGTACATCTCGTATCGCGCCATCTAACCACGATAAGTGTTCGGTGTTCGCAGGGGGTGGTCGTACGCGAAAACTGACTCGCCGTCCACGGGTTTTAAAGCGGCGAAAATAGCACGTATCTTCAGAGACAATGATGAATCGCTGCCCCGGAGGTAAAGTATCCCTCTCGTCGCGATCATTGTTATCGGCAGCACCACCTCCAACTTGAATATCTGTAATAAAACGAAAATATATTTTTATTATGCAAATAGAATGTTAAATAACTTATCGAAATTAAACAATAAAAGATATATACTTCTACCACTCGAAGCCATCGGCAGCATCGGGGTAGCGATTTTGCATTGCGTATTCTTGCTCTACTGCTCTTCTAATCATCAAAGGATGATATCTTTGCAACACTTGATCACCCAATATTAACGGAGCTTCTTCCGAGGAATATCCTATATATATATGTTAGGAAAATATTTATATAACCACGCCTCGTGTCAAATAATATGTACTCTTTTATGTAAATATTATTTTTCATATGAATTTTAAAAAAAGATGAATATCAAACCTGAATCAACATCGGATTCTTCTTCTTCTCCCTCTTCTTCTTCTTCTTCTTCTTCCTCTTGTTCTTGTTCTTCTTCTTCTTCTTCTTCCTCTTCATCCATTTCTTCCGCGTTGTCTTCTTCTTCATCGTCCTCTAACATGACGACTTCAACCTCGCCGTCACTTTCGTAATTTGGAAAGGAACTTGTTGATGAGTCGCTTGAGGAAGGTGGTGGTGGTGCAGAACTAGCCCATGATGGGCCTGCTAACGCAAGATTGCGCGGATGATGACATGAATCCTCTATCAATAAATCGTGAGGACGGTAGCGATATTTCGACGCATCGAGCCAAAATTCTTTAGTCTCATCGGCTTCATCGCTTTCATGTTCCGAATCAGATTTACCTTCCGCGTTGAAATCGTATGTCTCCGCATTAACCAAACTCATATCTTCATACCGATACACTATTGAATTATGTAAAATTCAAGTAAGAAAAAAATCAACTGTCACACGCGTATAAATAATAGAAAAATTACAAAAAACTTACGGCGTTCTCTGAATATCTGTTGAATTAATGGTTCGGAAGACCATCCCCGTCTTCGAATTACTCTCACCAACGAATCGATCAATGGTCGAGATTGAAAATACCCTGCGTTGAATGCCTCGAGAATTTGACTTTTCGAGCAATCGTATAATGCACCACGAATTTTTCGGAGAACAACACGAGCGTGCATATAATTAATCATCATTTTGTAATTTTCAAAAGGCCATTTTGTAGCCAAGCGCGGGTTTCGATCAATTAAATAGGGTAATAAATTAAGAAGGATGCTACGCTGTATAATCCGCACCATGATGAAAAACAAACGTTTGCAATGTCGGTCGCAAATCAACTGTCGAGTTTTGATAGAGTCTCCAACATTTAATGGCAGGAATATCAGAGGAGAAATTTTATTTTATATACGTGTCCTTTCTTATTGTAAAGAAAAGAACGTGTTGGTAGGGCTATTCTTCAATGCTGTAATATAATCGTAAGCAAAGCATCTATAGCATGAAAATGAGCTCATTTCACTCCAATTTCGAAGGTATCAAAATGTAACCTGAAGCATCAGTGTGAATAAAATTAAACTATGACACTCCTCTGTATTGAACTCGGGGAAAAATTATTATTTTTACAAGAATATTACCTATAAATCTTCATGAAGCCAAATAATCAGTTTCATTTTTATCGTAATTAATATTCGTAGCAAATGCGCAGACTATACAAACTTAATAATTACCATAAATTCCCCAATTGTATTATATTTTCCTTCACGAATATCGATATTCATGTATTCGCGCATTTATAAGGCGTGGCAAATAAAAATGATGGCTGCGATCCTCGCATTTAAAAAACTACATGCGATAAGGGCTATCAGTTTCATGATGGCCGCTGACTAATTCACGGTGATGATTGGTACAGCGCATTATATACAAGAGAGTATAGTGCGGTAACTTTTATCACTTCCATGATGGCCGACCGCAAATTCATTATGGCCGTGCATGTATTAAGAAAGGATATAGACGCGAGTGAGTGAGAAAGAGCGCGTGCAAGAGTCTGACGAAGAGAGAGAGAGCGAGCAGCGGCCACGGCTTCCCTCTCGATGATACTTTTCCTCACACCACAAAAGATGGTCAAGGAATGTTATCGTAATGTAGAGAAGGATAGCGAGGGCGCTAGAGCACTGCAAACGCTTTTTTGCTGAAAAAATACAAAAAATTACATTAAAAATTTCGAGTATTCGAAATGACATTTCCAATGGTTAGAGGAGGTTCTGGAGATATTATAACCCCAGGATTCAAAATCGATCCCGTTTGAACCCTGGAAGATATAGGGATTTTTCTCCCATTTTTGAAAATTCACCCCTCCTTTGAAAATGAGGATCGATAGCCCTGAATTAAGAATATCAATGGAAAGAGGATATATTGACGGTATTATAATCCCAGGATTCAAAATCGATCCCAGCCATAACCACGAAGATACGACCTTATTACCGAATAAAAAAAAATTTGCTGCAGAGCGGAATATAAATTTTCAAGAAGCAGAGACAATAGCAAACTTTGAATGATTTTGCGATGGTCTCGAGACGGTAATATGATAAATGCTGAGACAAGCATTTCTTTTGATTCATTGCCGCCATTGTATTTATTGTCCCTGGAAAAATATATGCACGTGTGACTGGCTAACTGTCTATAGTTATTGGCAGCAGCGGTGAAATTTATACATATCAAAGAAAATCGACAATTGCAAATAAAAATTTGAAAATATTATCGCGTGATATTCGAAGTAGAGGGGGAAATGATTTAAAAGCAGCGCAATTTGTCGATTTGATATCATTTAAGAAATCACGAGCGAACGAAGAGCAACCTGAAATGGAAAATATCGTAGCATCGAACGTTGAAAGACGCGTTACTTCGCCGCATCTCGCATCAAGTACGCTATACGGATTAAATAGATCATACGGAAAAATAATAACATCGGGATTTGAATTATCGCTGGTGAGCGGTTATCTCACTCCGGTTGTCAAGATTTTGGCAAATTCTTCCGCCGGTGTGACGCTTGGAGTGGAGGATTGGGAAACATTTAAAAACGATTATCCCCGAATCGAACGATACTTCAATGCCTGGGGTATCGAAGCTGAAAGAATGTGCGGAACGAAGATGGATAATGGCGTATTCACCGTGCTATTGACCACGTGCTATCAGCAGAGAGCCGTGTGTTTTGGGTGCAGCGAGAGGGACAAGGAGGAAACAGGAAATTTATCAGCAAAACGAGCACGGCCAAATTACTCGCCAAATATCACTTTGCTGCATCAAACATTCCAAACTCTCGTGGAAACGAGCAAGTGTATTGACATACACATACAACGATTACAACGAGACACCGCAGCGATAAACGACTGCATAAGTGAGGTGGTATCATATATCCATGCACATCTGGGCGGAAGAGCAACCGAACGTGCGGCCGTGGAAGAGTTCCTGGGATCAAAAGACAGCGTATCTAAAATACTGATGGGAATCGGTGAGAAATTGAAAAAAGACTATCCCAAGTTTGGAGAAAATTCGTTGGAATTGGCGCTCCGCGAAATTACAACATTGTATAAAGACAAAATTGTGGAAAGTGTAACAATTTTAATCGAGGATTTTGAATAACAATGTATAGATTTTTTTTCTTCAATTTTGCATGTAAACACCGGAATGAAGTGAGCTGACTGCGAATCAATAATAAATATGAGAAAAAATAAATTGAAATCATCGATGCATTTTTTTCATAGAATATAAGCGAAAGTATGTATTTTTCAATTTACCGTAAAAAAATGAAATTATTTCATAAAATTTTAATGCATAATATCGCTTATAATATTCCTTATTATTCTTTCATATACATCCCAGGCTGCAATAGTAATAAAAAAATAATTTAAAAAATCCCCTCGAACTCTTTGATAAAAGTGATGACACGCGCTCACGTTCAAATTCGGCGAATCATATGCTTGCATAAAAATAATAATTTCTGTATGCACTCGGGAGATTCTTTGTCTGCCTCGTTCAGCGAGTGCATTCGGGGATATGCACGTGCAATTTTGCTGACAAGGATTTTTGAGCGCTTGAGCATCTTTTTGTCCGGTGATGAGAGGCTTTATGTCTTGGGACGCAGCTTCAGTCTCAATTCAATCACTGTTGGGATAACATCGCGCTTAAAAGTATCAAAATCGAGATGTATCCGCGAATTGATTTAAATTTTCACCCGGAAGAATTTATCGGGCTAGTCGTGAGTGCCGTGAGCGGTTGCGGGGTGAATCTCCGTACGGAGATTATGACCGTTGTTTATCAACAAATAAAATATATGATCGCGGAATTTTATTTGGGGGACCTGGGGGAAAGGCTCATGGAGGGGCACGAGCTTGATCCCGGCGCCTCGTGCATCGTGGTAAAAAACTTTGCAGTGTACCGCGGAGAAATTATATACATGGACGATCGGGGGTATACGGAAGTTTGGCTTGTCGATATTGGCGAGTCAGACTTCTACTGGAGCTTCCCCCTCTACTTCCCCGAACCGTATTTTGCATTAGTGCCTGCACTATTAATCGAGTGCGAATTGCGGGGAATGAAGGGGCTCCGGGATGACGAGGGGGCCCGAGAAGCGGTCGAGTTGGTGTGCTTGGGGCTAAATGGTGTGCAAGGACGCATAATGTCCCGTGATGCTGGTATGGGCGTTCTTCGCGTACGCCTCAGCGATGAAAACAACATTGACATTGGGCGCATCGTCCATAACTTATTAGACTTGGAAGATGCAGTGTATGACGAAAACGATCCGGATGAGGGGGTCGTTGAATTGGCGGAAGAATAAGAAATGTGCAGGTGTGCGTGTGTGCGTGTGTGTGTGTGTGTGTGTGTGTGTGTGTGTATGTGAGAGTCTCTTCATCATCATCATCATCATCATCATCATCATCATCATCATCGTGGGCGTCTCGGTAAGTAATTTTTTTAAAAATATTTTTTCTTTTCTTAAAAAAGCGTTGGTACCCGTACGACGCCCCCGCCGATCCTCACCCTTCCCCTCGCCATCAACCTCATCACTACACTTTTTCTCTACCACTTCGTAATGTGGTGGGGGAAAAGTGGAGTGGGGGGGAATCCGCATGGTGGGGGGTAGGAGTGGGGATGGGAGTGGGGCGCGCCATACGGGTACCAATACTACTTATATCAAAGTCTTCCATGTATTATTACGCTGATGGCCAAAATTTAAATCTAAACCTACCTGACGTTTGCTTCTTTTATGAGCAACTCAAAAATGAAGCCCTTATCAGAAGTTTTACTAATGATCACGTTCATCAGCTTCTGCTTTATTCCTGAGAGAGTGTTGTGTTATTGAAAAAAAATTGGTCACAAAATAGATAAACCAATTTCCTTAAGGGCTTACATACACTTGTAATTTTCAAAAAATCGTTTTTTTTGTATTTTCTGAATATACATATATTGGAGCATACACACTCAAAATTTTATGTCAATCAGACGAATATTTTCGATGTTATAGACACATTTATGAAGGCGCGTTAGGGAGGCGCGTCTCACAGTTTCAAACTTTAAACGCGTTTTTCTCAAAACTATGTTTTTAAAATCGGTGATCAAGATTTCTCGAAAACGGCCGAACCGATCAGTCTCAAATTTTAACACAACCTTTTTAACTAGATTTTTCAGTAATTAATCGAAGATTTTTTTTCTCCGATAAATATTTTCCATTTTATAAACAATTTAAGGCTTAAATTTTCGTTTAAAATCGAGTCTTTTATTTTGAGAAGTCATTTTGTCAAAAATTATTTTTTCGCTAATTCCTTCGATTAAATACTAGATAATGTATTATATTAACGAAATTTATTTGGTTTTTTCATTTCAGATAATCCGGTCCAGAGATATCGTGATCACCGCAAAATTGGTTTTTTCGCGGAGCTCTAGGAGATCGGCGATAGCAACATTCCGATGATTATTTCTACAAATAAAAAATATGTTAATATATTATAAGGTTATTATAATATGTACACTAATTTTCAAATTGATAAATTAAATAGTCTGCGCGAAAAAAATTCTTGAAAATCCGTCTTTTTAAAGCCTTCTAACTGTATGTAACCCGTTAAGACCATGAATTAAAAACTCGACATGTGTCGGTGCACGAGTCATGAAATACAAAAAAAGTACTGTCACTGTAATCTTAAATTTCTAGCAATACGTGAGGACTTTATTTTATCGAAGTCTAACATAATCACAGTGTTAAACAAATCAGTAAGAAAACGTGGATTATAAGAATGGGCATTTATCATAAGGATGGGCCACCATTGATTTCCACTCGAACCACTTGACCATTTCGAGCACACTGAAAATGTAACATCATGATTTCTTGACCTTCTCTCTTTCTCTCTCTCTTTCTCGCTCTCTCTCTGTCTCTCCCTCTCACTCTCTCTCGCCATGGTGCGTTGAGGTTTGTAGTACAGCTAGGGTGCACTCTCTACAACGCGTATCCCTCCTGCTTTATGGTATGGCGAGGAAATTAAATAAGATGTACACACACTCAAACACACACACACACACATGCACACTGTTTCTTTTTTTTTCTCGAAATTCGTACGTGGCTATGTATATTTTTGTTTTTTTCTTAATTCAATGTACAAAAATGATTATCGGAACTTTTTTTTCGCACTGTTCACATTATTGTTTTCTTCGTTTCACATTCGGGGCAAATACATATAAATATTAAAAAAAAATTAATTACATATATTTCTGATCTCTGTATCATCACCACCACGGCATTCATTTTTTATATTGTATCCAATTTTTTTTGTTCATATCATTCACTCATTCATATCGTTATTAATAGCATAACTCTATAATAGTGTATCAGTAGGATTCTAACGCAAAATTCTTTTATTGCCATTTCAGCCGGGAGCCAACTTGGTCTGAGTGACAGTTTCGACACTGTTTTCGACTGTTGATTAACTGCTGCCTTCTAATTACATTTTGTGGTGGAACAAACTCTTTTTATTATCGTTAAATGTTATCGATCTTAAAGTTGATGCTCGAATACCTTTGGCTATTTTCTTATCGTTTTGGTCAGGTTGGAATTTGAAGGTGTGTAGTTTGGCTCTCAAACCCGTAAATTTCTCCATTATATCTCCAATATTCTTATCCTTCGTGAACCTTTTTATTTATTTATTTTTTATTTATTTATTTTTATTTATTTATTAGCTAATTGTATGCCATAGCGATTGTCGGGTGCAAAATCAGACGTATCAAATGAAGGCAAATCATCCTTGTCGTAGCAGTATATTTCGGGGGGCGGGGGTCGCGATGTGATACTCAGACTGTCGGTATCGGTGTAAAGTTATTTTACGCAATCGATTTTTTTTATGTAATTATAATGAAAAACGTAAAGAGGAAGGATTTTTGACATGTCAGGAATTGCGAACTCCACATATATGTCGGTTTCATAAATTTTACTTTAGCTCGTGCAGCTGTGGAATGCAGCCTTTGAGATTAAAGTCCTTGCACCAAAAAGATCTATCCCATTTCATCACAAGCTTAACATCTCGATGTCACCTAATGTTTTTCATTATCCTCCCGAAAACTGCATTATTCGTGAGTTCAAAAGAGTTTTTCTTCAATTCATTGTTCGATTTTTTACTCAGATCAGTGTCAATATCTACAGTACTCGCCAATTGAAGTGGGACAGCCAGTTTTTTCTCGATTTTGGAGAATTTTTGACCGATTTCAAAAATCCGAAAAAGTACATTCGAATAAATTTCATGACCTTTCAAATGAGACTAGTTAGAAAGCAATCGGTTAATAATTAGCCGAGTGCGAGGCGATGAAGTCAGGACGTGTGAATCGCAAACTCCGGGACACCCCGGAAAAAGGTATACGCCATTGTTGAATGGCTTTCCAACTGAGACCATTCGAAAGAGCAGCTCATGGCAACCAGGATTGAAAAAAAAATTAAAATCGGTCAACTCCAGTAGATGATATAGCCCTGGGAAGTTGAAACGGTTTTTCGATGATAACGTGCAAGTTTCTTGATCGATTGACCTGAAATTTATCGGGGAGTCGTGATTCGTCATAGCCGACTAACCGGTAGAGGTCATGTTGCAAAAAAACTCCTCGATGATGAGATCCAGGGTTGTTCCGAACGCACCGTGTCGGTTATTTGCATTTTTCGCAAAGAAAGAGTCTCATCTTGGAATTGTGAATTGGTGCATTGTTGAGGGGAAGATTCAACGAACAAAACGTGTGGTCGTGCCATACCCGAATCGACCTGTGTCACCAGCAAGAAGGCACGGAAGAATGGCATGGAAATGGCGAAATAAAAAAAAACGAGTCCGGTGTCGCAGGGCGATGCTCAATGGTTTTCGCACTCGCCGGCTGACTAAACGACTTGTCACTACTGGGGCAAGATGGACCGATTCAAGAATAATTAATATTGGAAAAAAACATTTTCATCATTTCAAAATTTTTTTCGAGACCGTTTGTTTGGCATTGCGACTTTCGCAATTATTAAGGGGTAATCGACAAAAGAAATATTGAAAAATTAATAACTACCGTGTTTTATGGTAGTCGGACTTTTCAAAAGCGTCTACTTTATCATTGCACAATGATTTTCATCATCCTTCATTTGGTATTGCGATTTTCGTAATTATTAAGGGGTTATCGACAAAAGAAATATTGAAAAATGGATAACGACCGTGTTTCACGGTATTTAGACTTTTAAAAAAAGTCTACTTCATCGTTGCACAATGATTTTCATCATCCTCTATTTGGCATTACGATTCTCGCAATTATTAAGGGGTCATCGAGAAAAAAAATATTAAAAAATCGATAACAACCGTGTTTTACGGTAGGCAGACTTTTTAAAAACGTCGACTTCATCATTGTGCAATGATTTTTATCATTTTTCGTTTGGCCTTGCGATTTTCGCTAGAATTAAGGGGTTATCGACAAAAGAAATATTGAAAAATCGATAACGACCGAGTTTTACGGTATTCAGACTTTTCGAAAGCGTCCACTTTATCATTGCACAATGATTTTCATCATTTTTAATTTGGCATTGCGATTTTCGCTATTATTAAGGGGTTATCAACGAAAAAAATTATGAAACAATCCATAACTACCGTGTTTTACGGTATACGGACTTTTCAAAAGCGCCCACTTCATCATTGCACAATGATTTTCATCCTCCTTTATTTGGCATTGCGATTTTCGCAATTATTAAGGGGTTGTCAACGAAAGAAATATTGAAAAATCGATAACGACCGTGTTTTACGGTATTCAGACTTTTTAAAAGAGTGCACTTTATCAATGCACAATGATTTTTATCATCCTTAATTTAACATTGCGATTCTTGCAATTATGAAGGGGTTCTGGACAAAAGAAATGTTGAAAAATCGATAACGACCGTGTTTCACGGTATGCAGACTTTTCAAAAGCGTCGACTTCATCATTGCACAATGATTTTCATCATCCTTCATTTGGCATTGCGTCTTTCGCAATAATTAAGGGGTTATGGACAAATTGAATATCAACAAACCGAGAACTACCGTGTTTATCGGGATTTAGATTTTTTAGAACCGTCCACTTTCTTATTGTACAATAATTTTCATGATCCTCATTTTTGCATTGCAATTTCCGCAAAAATTTAGGGGTCATTGACAAATTGAATATTTACAAATCGATAACTACCGTGTTTATCGGGATTTAGATTTTTCAAAAGCGACCACTTTTTCATTGTACAATAATTTTTATGTTCCTTATTTGTGCATTCCGATTTTCGCAATATCTAAGAGGTCATGGACGAATTGAATATTAAAAAATCGAGAACTATCGTGTTTATCTGGCTTCAGACTTTTGAAAAGCGTCCATTTTTTCATTGTACAATGGTTATCATGACCGTTATTATTGCATTGCGATTCTTGCAATTATTGAGGGGGTATGAACAAAATGAGTCATACAAAATCAATAACTACCGTGTTTATCGGGATTCAGACTTTTTCAAAAAGTCACTATTGTCATTTTGCAATATTTTTCATCATTTTCTTCTTTACCTTGCGGATTTCGCAATTGTTAAGGGGTCATGCAGGAATGAAATTTTAAAAAAGCGATAACCTCCGAGTCGGTTGAGATTCTGAATTTTCGAAAACGTAAATACTTTGAGTAAGGATAGTAGGCCGGTTCTGACCATAGATCCCTACCCCGACATTTACCGACCTTTTTCAAGCGAGACTTGAGCCACTTAGTCGAGACTTGAACCACTTAGCCGCGACACAAACCGCGTCGTGAGTCATGGGCGGCTTGCGGATGGTGGATGGCGGACGGTGGGTGGCGGGCGGTGGATGGTGGGTGGAGGGTGGCAGGTGGGTGGCGGGCGGCAGGGGGGGGAGATTTGGGATTTTTTTCGCTAGCACGTTTTGCGTGTATGTGCGTGCATGTGCGTGCATGTGCGTGTGAGCGGGGGGGGTCTCGGGATTTTCGATTAGATGCCTATGATTTTCTGAAGAAAGCGTTAGCGTTAGATGACGGCGTCATCGATGGCGTTGACCCGCATGCGCTTTCTCTCTCTCTCTCTCTCTCTCTCTCTCTCTCTCTTACTCGCACGCGCTCTCTCTCTCTCTCTCTCTCTCTCTTGCTCTCGCTCGCTCGCGCTCTCACGCGCAGAGTGTCAAGTGTCAAATTTATGATGTATACAAATGTATACAAACAAGGTCCAACTTTTTTCGTCGCGACGCATGCGGATATTATCAACACATAGCTGCATAGACGATCATCGGTTCACAATTAAAAATATTTTAGTCGATTCGCCGCCCGCTGCAATGGTTGATCCGCTTACCGGTAAAATGGACACGAGCGTGCGAGTGTGTTACCCCGCAAAAGCAGCGTGGGAATCGACACATAGTGACTTGAAATAAATGTCGAAAGAGGTCGTTTTAATGTTTTATTCGCGAAATATTTATTGGCTGTAGGATCGTTTACCGCAGCATCTACGCGAGGATAGAGAAATAATCTCATGTCTACCGTGCGTAAAACATTGGAATACGCTTGATATGCTGGATACTCGCATAGATGGTCCCACACCACCACGACGAGATTGCGTTAAATGTTGTTGGGAGGCGAAAGAGAAGGAGGAGGAAAAGGCGAAGAAAGCGAAAACTGAAGAGCGTATCGAGGACAAAGAGGAGGAGGAGGAGCGTTGAGTTTTTCGTCGTCCGTTGCAGAGGGAGTTCGTGGAATTTTTGTCGGCATGCACTTTGATATTTTAAGATAAACAATTGGGGTGATAGAGTGATCAGGCTGAGACGTGAATTTCATCGAGAATCATATCGGCTAATTCGCATTTTTATTGAGAAGAAATTTCAGTCAATCCTCTGTGTGCGTGTGTCGCTTGTTGTTAAAATGGATTCAAGTGGCCGAGTGTATTATTCACCGAAAGAGGTGTGGGAATTGACACATAGTGACTTAAAATATAAGCCAAAAGAGATCATTTTGATATTGTATCCGCAAGATATTAACTCGCTGTGGGATCGTTTACCCGAGCATCTACGCGAAGATGAGGAAATTGTCTCATATCTACATTGCGAAAAACATTGGTATACGGTTGGACCAACGGGAGATTGCATAGATGGCCCCCCACCCCCACGACGAGATTGCATTCAATGTTGTCGGGAGGTGAAAGAGGAGAAGGAGGAGGAGGAGGAGGAGGAGGAGGAGGAGGAAAAGACGGAGAAAGCCGAAACTAGAGAGAGTATCGAGGACAAAGGAAAGCGTTGATTTCTCGTCACCCGTTTCGTGGGAGGGGGGATAATTTGGTGTCGGAGAAAATGTGCATGTCGAATCAAGCTTCATCATAGTCAGCGGTCAAATGTCATCTCAACGTCGTGAACTCAAGACGCGCCTAGAGTTGCTGATAAAAGAAATTGATCAAGTTAAAAAAGTCATTCGAACGCGATCTGATTTGAAATTGATCACATCATCGTCGAAGAATACTTACATCAATCGACATGGATTTCACGAAAATTAACAAAGTGGCAAAAATGGGATAATTTCTGCCAATAAAAAAGTTGACGGAGCTTATTCAACAAGCGGATTATCAAATATCTGACATCAGAGCCGCGGACACTAAATTCGGCAAGAGAATCGTCGTGGACGTCAGCGACGAGTTTTCCGTCTTCCTTCCGGCTGGGCTCGCAAAAGCCTTTGACGATGATCGCGACGCATTGACGAAAATAATGGATGCCGCTCACAATGGTCAATTGTACATGAACTACTTTGGTGGGAAGTACAACAGCATTGAATTCAAATACATGTGAGGAAAAATTATGGATCCACCGTGTCATCCGACTTTATCCAACCATGACGGCCCGAATCATCTCATCATCACGACATCAGAGAAGCCCGCATTAGTAAAAAGAAAAAAAACGACGATTTTTGCATTGTTATGGTGGAAAGTGAATTCTCGAACAATATACGTGAAAAACATAACAAGAACTTGAAAGTGTGAAAAAAAAATTATTTCAAGTTTTTTCAAAAAAATTCAAAAAAATAATCTACATTCTTCGTTAAACTAGCTATTAAGGAAAATTGTGTGTGTCGATTTTTTCCAAGCTTTGAATAATAATGAAACAAAGAAGACATGATTTATCGACGAAATAAAAGTTTTTCTTTATTTAAAAAATTCCTCGTTCGTACAAGGCCTCGTATACATTTAACCACTTTTTCAGCGATTCTACGTTTGCATTAGCACAATTGTACTTTGAGTCGAACGAATGCAGCGAGCAGCCCGTATTTGGTGCAATTTTCGGTAATTGTCGCAGCGATGGACAGTCCAAGGTCTCCATGTCGATAATCTTCATCGAGGGATCGATTACTTTCGACAGCCAGAGTGATTTCTCCAGTCCTTTGACGTAAATTATGCGAGCACCTTCCAAGCTCGCTCGAATCTTTTTCACAGCTGCACTGTATGATATTTTGCCTGAATTCCATTTCAGTCCATGATAATTTCGTTCTAGCCACGCGTTAATCGCCTTGTACTTTGCTGGTAGAGATGTCCACGGTGTCGCAGGTTTGATGTGAAGAGTCAAGGGTTCCACGTTGCGATTGACGGCCATTATTGATATTCCCTTCAGTACAAACTCATTGATGGGTCTTTTGAAGCCCTGTAGATCTACGATAAAGTCCATCTCGGCAACGACTAACCCGCATTTGTGCTCTGAATGATTTTATAGTAATTTTTTCACGACACCGCTCAGCGGACTATACTCGACTATACGATCATGTATGATCAAACAATATGCAGATGTTTGAGCGGGAAAATTAGCTCTTGCTTCAAATTCAAGGCGCACATCGACAGGTTTAGACTTGAGTGAATCGTTCTGTTTCGAACAATCAATGACGGCGAGAGGCGCGTAATTGAGAAATTCAGTCTTTTCGAGCCATGGTTGCGCCTCTTTGCCATAATCTGCGTTCTGAAAGTTTGCATACATTTCGTAGAGCATGGCATACTGGTTTTGTCCTATATTAAGATTCAAATTTCCGTACGGATAACATTGTGAATTCAAATAAAGCTTAATGTCGGCAATATTACAATGATCGAAATGGCTCGCATTCTTCTTCACACGATTTTTTCGATCTGTCTGAAAGGCGAGAATGACATAACGCGGTTTTTCAAGCTGAGTCGATGTTTTGACGGTCCACACGTGCTTTGACGTAGCCGGAAGCATTGGATATTCATACGATTCCCACGTGCGAAAACTCTTGGAGATTGGCGCGTCTTTGGCAATAAACTTTAAAAGTTGTATTCGCCGATGATCGGAAATTGTCACGTATGGTATGAGCCATTCAACTTTTTGCAGCACCAGTTTATAATCTTCCGCATTAGAATTAATTCGTGCTTGGCATTGACGAGAATTGTTTGATAATCTCCGGCAAAACCGAGCAGCATGCTGAGCGGTATGCATATATCGAAAAAGCCCGCGGCATCGGTTATTTGTTTCATTTCATCCACGTCGAGCCAGCCCGTATTTTCAAGCATGGGAATCTTACCAGCGCCCAACGACGCGTAACCCTTCATCAGACTCGTGAGCCCACCATTTTTATTTCGATCGATTTCTATGGCATTGAGTTCATAACGTATCTCCTCAAACAAATGGCAAATTGCATTATTTACGAGTTCAGTGGTGGTGCATGGAGCATCATTGGGTTTACTCAATTTCCCGCATATATGAAGAGAACTTTTGCTCGGTAGTAGACAGAGATCTTGATGCTGAACGGCGATACGTATTTCATCGCTGTTGTTGAACGTCGATGAGGCGTATGGCTGGTGCGCGTGAATCTCCGAGTGTACGATAGATTCGTCAAAGATAATTGGTGTGTGAATATTCACTATTGCTTCCGCCATCTTGCACAACAAATGCAAAGCACACAGTAAAAGTAATGTTTTACAGTCCTTTGCCACGAACATGAAGACCGAGGCTCTTCAACAGTTGCACGTTTTGAGGTGTTAGTCCTCTGAATGTAGTTCGACGACTGATTGCCTTTACCCATGGTATCCTATTATTATTCACAGTTGACGTTGTTGTTGTTCTATTAAAGACTATACCCATCATCCGGATTTGATGTGCAAACGTATGGTTATAACCTCACCACGAAAATTGACTAAATCACCATCTTGATCTACTATTCGAAGCTGAATATGATCTATTGTCTTGCTCGTTATTGGCAGATAAATGACGTGCGAGGGAACTTCAATGATTTTATAGCCCGGTGGTGCGAGTGGAAAAAATTCGTGAATTGTGTGGACTTTTTGCTCGTTTATATATGCACCTGCTGTGATGCTACATTCGACACGCAAGCCATTTACTTTCAGAATGGCCACCGGAAGATCAGATTTGTGGTTTTTATTGGCTTCGAGGATGCGACGGGTGAATCCCAATAGAGATCCAATTGAATCGTCGGGTGAAAAATTTACATCGCGATTACACACAATTTCACTTCGCAGCGTATTGTTATTGGGTTTAATTGTAATATTTATGTTCTTATTTGTCAACTCTGACTGCAAGTACGCCTCAATATCTTCAATTTCGTAGCTGCCGGTGGATATCGTTACTATCTCATCGCCAAGGTAAAATTTATCATTGCCCGCGTCTATGTTGGGAATAGAATTGAAGGTTAGTAGCTCAACGAGTCCAAGAGTATAATTTTTGTGCGCGTCAAGTTCAATTGGGGGAAAATATTGCGCCTCGAGGATAGAAGATGTCCCCGATATTGTCAGGGTGAAACTATCAGCCATGCTGATCGCGCGATACTGATACTGATTTCATCACGAGGCACATTTATATAGGCTATAAATGTATTTTCGATTAAGCTGTTTGCAGAGAAATTTAAGGCATAAATGTCCGCACTCTATCGTGTCGTAATTCTGATATCGTATATAATTGTAATTAACGCTACGCACACCGAGATATCTCATGAGTTCGGATGGTGGTTGAAGATCACCGAAACTGTTAGAGTATACGACTTTGCATTCGATCTTTGTGTATGCGACCCAATGTGTGCCTGGTCCACTACACTTATCAAGATTAATAATCGCCGACTCACGTTTCCACGGCCCACCCGCGGGCAAGTCATTTCGCATGAAAACTCCACGAAAATGGGGAATTTTCATGGATTTTGCGAACTTGAGAATATCGACGTCGGTGAGTGCTTGGCGTGATAGCGTTATTTTACGTTTTTTGGCCCAATATGAAGACCGAGACCCTTCTTGTATGGCTTGAGATGCAAACCCCTGCCCAATGCGATGGATTCCATTGTTTTATTATGTCGCTTACTCTCGTCCAATTCACGTTTCGCGGCTTGAGCAGCATTTACAGCTTTTGCTATACTTGCTGCACCACCCGTCAGTGCTCCAGCGGCGCTAAGACCGGCAAATATTGGCACGAGGAATGGCAAGAAACCGCCAATTTTCCCCGGCACCGGAAGAATCCGCGGTGTACGCAATTTTCGTTTACCCCCTATCCTCTTTACAGCAGCACGTGCACCCTTCAAAGCTGACGTAATTATAACCTTCGGGTCACTGCTATGACTCATTGTCTTCCTCGCAGCACCGATAATGCTTTTAAGGTTACAAATCTTCCTTTTATTCGGCATCCCCGCACCCATTCCGATTTGTCTCTTGCCCTTCATGATAGTCGCTACACCCCAAGCACTTGCTTTTTCCGCGATACTCGCGTCTTTCGCGAAAACTCGTTTCCAAGCTCTCTCAGCCAATACTCTATCGGCCTCGCTTCTCGCCTCGAGATTTTCACGAATTTTCGAATATGCGATATCGTGCTGTTTGCAGGCTGCGTCCAGTGGATTAATTCCCGGTTCACCTCGAGTTTTGCTAATTTTGTGCCAGGACTGCAGTACTGATAATCGGGCAAATGCAACTCAACGGGGAGATTGTTGATGATACTGTTTACCAGACCGCTGTCACACTTTTCTTTGCCCTCTCCACGACTATGCACGATCATGTCCATACAGGAGTAACTACCCGACTGACTAATGACATCTATAAAAAGCTTATTTATGCTTATTGCCGAGTTAGTCGTGTTCGGGATGGTGTCCAAGCAACAGGGATTACCTATAATGAATTTTGACGCATTAACGCAGAGCGAGGAGAGTGAGGTGAAACGTCACGGTCATTTATTGCCAAATAGTATTCGCGCGGTATTCTGCGGGCCGTCAAATTGCGGCAAAACTTATGCATTATTCAGTCTCATTACTCATCCGAATGGCGTGAGATTTGAAAATGTTTATGTGTACTCAAAGTCGTTGGAGCAGCCAAAGTACAAGCTGTTTGAACGTTTGCTCAAGCCAGTGCCCGATATCGAATATTTTCCCTTCAACGAGCACGAACAAGTGATTACACCGAGTGACGCACGCCCCAATTCAATACTCATCTTTGACGATGTGGCATGCGAAAAACAGGATAACATTCGAGCCTTTTTTGCCATGGGCCGTCATCAAAATTTCGATTGTTTTTATCTTTGTCAAACACACGCACGTATTCCCAAGCATCTAATACGTGATAATACAAATTTCGTTGTGCTATTCAAGTGGGATGAAATGAATCTCCGACATGTGTACAACGATCATGTGAATACTGACATGCCGTATGAGAAATTTAAAAATTTGTGCTCGGAATGTTGGCGTGCCGGCAAGTATGCATTTATCATGATTGACAAGGATAGTGAAATGAATGAGGGTCGATATAGGCAAGGTTTTGACAATTTTCTCAGCACACAGTGATAAATAATGTATCGTATGATGATGGCAGCACAGTATCATCGTTGACCCAGCACCGACAACATGAAAGTGCTCGAGGAAAAAGACGTTTTGCGCGAGATTGTGCAAGCGAGCGACGCTATACGGCGAAAGCATCGTATGATAAAGCTGGGCAGAGACAATGCTGAGCGCGTGATGCAAGATGTTTTCGAGCCGATAGTGCAGCCATTGGAGAAGCTGGTGAATGTATCGTGCAAAAGCTCCCCCATCAAGCGGGAAATTAAACGAGAAAAAACTGAAAATAGCGTGAAACGTGCGGAGGAGGAGAAGAAGGAGGAGGAGGAGGAGGACGAGGACGAGGAGCTGGAAGAGGACAACAATGATGAAGAAGAGGAGGAGGAGGAGGTGGAAAAGGAGACTAAAGAAGAAGAAGAAGAGGAGGAGAATGAAAATGTAGCGAATGGAGAAAATGAGCGCAGCATGAAGGACCAATCGGATGATTTCGATTAATCCTTCCGGTCGGCAGAGGGAGACGCAATGTCCAGCAATGCCGATGAATTAATCGATGAGTATCTTTCGTTGTTGCGATCGAATAGAAAAACAAGCCTCGATGTCACGTATAGTGTGAGAAACCTCGCCAATGACAAGCTAATGGTTGGTGATTCGCCGATAGATTTTTCCTCATCCTCCGGAATTCGTGTGAAGGAGAAAAATTATGCAAAAACCGTTGGATTAGTCGAGCTATTATTTAAAAAACAGCCTGTTGATTTTACAACGGATGATTTGCGAGCGTATGAAAAAATTATCACGGAGACAAATGCTTATCGGAAATATTACAAAGCCTCGGGCGCTATACGTGCAGATAATAGCACTAAATTCAAAAATTACATATCCAAGATATGTGACCGCTCCAGACACAGCGGCAAAGGTATGCCGAAATACAAGATTGCGCGAAAACAACCGGCAAAATTTGATTATGTTTATTGGGATGATCCTAATGAGCTTGTTGATCGTCTACGTTTACTCTCATCATCACGGGCTGCCGGAAATTTATCGCATTTCAATGAAATAATATCGATAATCGAGGAGTTGCGTGAGGCCAAAATCATTTATTAATCCGTTGTCTGTTAATGTTCCGCACATTTGCAACATAAACGTTGACGTTTTTGAACGATAATTGAATAAGAGTGTGCTTGGAAACGGTCGTGGTCCTCCCGGCAGACCGGGTATTGGATTTAAGACTAGCGCCAGCGGTGATTATGATTTAGAGGGAAAATGACTGTGCAACGTTGCCAACCCCGAAGCGTCAAATGATGTCGCCACGTTGAATGCGTTGCATAAAAAGTCATACAGCGACATTAAATTTCTGCGTCAAGAGATAAAAGAGAGTTCTTCATTGCTGGTGCAAGGACTTGACGCTAGCATACAAAATATTGCGAAAACTCTCAATGCAAATGTGCAGACCGTACAAGATTTGGCGACTCGCACCACACATCTAGTCTCGCAACTTGATACTCGATTACACGCTCTAGAGAGGAAAAAATGAGTGAGGCGGAAAAAGAAGCAGTGGTGAGGGAACTACATAAACCCGCTCGACGAAATTATCCACGTCGCCATGTGGATATACGCGGTCTGGATGAAACCTGGCAAGCCGATTTGGTGGATATGACAGCGTACGCGAAGGAAAACTCCGGACACAAGTTCCTCCTCACCTGCATCGATATATTCTCCAAATATGCATGGGCCGTTCCGATGAAAAGCAAGAACGGCAAAGATACAACGAGACCTATGAAATCTATTCTCAGCGGAGGGTGTGCGCCAATGAAACTTCACGTTGATCGTGGCAAAGAATTTTATAATTCAGATTTTGAATCTCTCATGCGGAAATATAATATTCATATGTACTCGATATATAGCAATTTAAAGGCATCCATTTGCGAACGATTCAATCGCACCTTGAAAAATAGAATGTGGATACAATTTAGTTTACGCGGCAAGTATAAATGGATCGATATTCTCGATAGTTTGCTCACTGACTATAATAATTCCACGCATCACACTATTCGCATGAAACCGAAAAATATTAATGCCGGCAATGAAAAGCAACTACTTCAGCGTGTATTCAAAAAGAATCGTGAACTATTGAGAAGGAAAAAATTCAAAATTGGCGAGAAAGTGCGAATAAGCAAGTTTAAAAATGTTTTTGCGAAGGGTTATACCTCAAATAGGACGACGGAAATATTTACCATTAGCCGAGTGAACAAGACCAATCCCACGACGTATATTATTGAAGATTATCAGAACGAGCCCATCGCCGGTGGATTTTACGAACAAGAATTATTGAAAGTCAAATATCCAGATATTTATTTGATTGAAAAAGTTCTACGAAAGCGCGGAGACGGAATTTTTGTAAAATGGATTCGATGATGGATCAATAAAGCTGATTTGTGAAGTTAAGACTTTGGATTTATTTTTTCAAAAATTATTTTTTTTCGCGTGAGGAAGGATTTCGAAAGGACTTCTCAATTCTTTGCCTGATCAAAAAAGGCGCTTCGTTGAGAGATCAAATAGGTGAATACATTTCTTTTTCCGAATTCATAGATTAATAATAATTTTTCAAAATACGTCGTATTAAATATAATTGTTAATACATATTATCTTATTTTTACCATAATTCTTCAACATTATATTTACAGTTTTGTTTAAACCCTTTTAAAATGTTTTTTCGAGTTTTTTTTTCTTTTTCCCGAATTCGTAGATTTTCATATATTTTTCCAGAATCTGACGCATAAAAAATAATTCTTAAACATTATTACAATAACACTTCTTATTTTAAAACCATTTTTATTGTTTTCAAGTTTTTTTTTCCACATCATTCATCCATACGTTCGATAATGTCATAACCCCATGGTAGGCTATCAGTGGGATTCTGAAGCAAAATTCTTTTATTGTCATTCCAGCTGAGAGCTAATTTAGTCTACGTAACAGTTTCGACAATATGTTTCCGACTACGAATTAAGTGCTGAGTTTTTTCTACATTTGCATGGCGGAATAGACACTCTTTATAGTCGTTAAATGTAATCGATCTTAACGTCACCGCTCGAATGCCCTTGGCTTTTTTCTTTTCTATTTCTTTTTCATCATCTGGGACTCTGAAGGCATATAATTTGGCCCACAAACCCACAAATTCCTCCATTATTTTCCCCTTATTCTCATCCTTCATCAGTCCTAATACTTTTTTATTAGCTAGTGGTATACCGTAGGGATTGTTTGGCGCATAATCGGATGTATCGAATTTGTCCAAATCCTTCTTTATGTCGCTGTATATATCGGGAGTTGTAATTTGATAAATGAGACTGTCTGTATCGGTGTAAAGTAGTTTGAGCTGATCGAAATTCTTCTTTTTCATGTAATTGTAATGAAAGTCATAAATGAAAATTGTCAACATGTCGAGAATTGAAAATCCTACATATATTGGTTTCATACATTTTACTTTAACTCGATTCAATTCAATGATGACCATGTCATGATCAAAAACTGTGCAGCTGTGAAATGTCGCCCTTGCAATTAAAGCCCTTGCACCATAAGGTCCACCCCATTTTGTCACAAGCTTAACATCCCGATATCGCCTAACGTTTTCCATTGTCTTACCGAAAACTGCATTGTTCATGAGATTGAAAAAGTTCTACGAAAGCGCGGAGACGGAATTTTTGTAAAATGGATTCGATGATGGATCAATAAAGCTGATTTGTGAAATTAAGACTTTGGATTTATTTTTTCAAAAATTATTTTTTTTCGCGTGAGGAAGGATTTCGAAAGGACTTCTCAATTCTTTGCCTGATCAAAAAAGGCGCTTCGTTGAGAGATCAAATAGGTGAATACATTTCTTTTTCCGAATTCATAGATTTATAATAATTTTTCAAAATACGTCGTATTAAATATAATTGTTAATACATATTATCTTATTTTTACCATAATTCTTCAACATTATATTTACAGTTTTGTTTAAACCCTTTTAAAATGTTTTTTCGAGTTTTTTTTTCTTTCTCCCGAATTCGTAGATTTTCATATATTTTTCCAGAATCTGACGCATAAAAAATAATTCTTAAACATTATTACAGTAACACTTCTTCTTTTAAAACCATTTTTATTGTTTTCAAGTTTTTTTTTCCACATCATTCATCCATACGTTCGATAATGTCATAACCCCATGGTAGGCGATCAGTGGAATTCTGAAGCAAAATTCTTTTATTGTCATTCCAGCTGAGAGCTAATTTAGTCTACGTAACAGTTTCGACAATATGTTTCCGACTACGCATTAAGTGCTGAGTTTTTTCTACATTTGCATGGCGGAATAGACACTCTTTATAGTCGTTAAATGTAATCGATCTTAACGTCGCCGCTCGAATGCCCTTGGCTTTTTTCTTTTCTATTTCTTTTTCATCATCTGGGACTCTGAAGGCATATAATTTGGCCCGCAAACCCACAAATTCCTCCATTATTTTCCCCTTATTCTCATCCTTCATCAGTCCTAATACTTTTTTATTAGCTAATGGTATACCGTAGGGATTGTTTGGCGCATAATCGGATGTATCGAATTTGTCCAAATCCTTCTTTATGTCGCTGTATATATCGGGAGTTGTAATTTGATAAATGAGACTGTCTGTATCGGTGTAAAGTAGTTTGAGCTGATCGAAATTCTTCTTTTTCATGTAATTGTAATGAAAGTCATAAATGAAAATTGTCAACATGTCGAGAATTGAAAATCCTACATATATTGGTTTCATACATTTTACTTTAACTCGATTCAATTCAATGATGACCATGTCATGATCAAAAACTGTGCAGCTGTGAAATGTCGCCCTTGCAATTAAAGCCCTTGCACCATAAGGTCCACCCCATTTTGTCACAAGCTTAACATCCCGATATCGCCTAACGTTTTCCATTGTCTTACCGAAAACTGCATTGTTCATGAGTTTGAAAAAGTTTTTCTCAAATTCATTTTTCGTGTTTTTACGCAGTTCGGTGTTTAGGTCGATATACTTTTTAAGCCATGCTTTTTGCCGGAATTTTAAAGTTCGATGAATTTTCGTTATACGAAGACCGAGAGTTAGAGCTTGTTTTAAATGTTGAAAATGTATGATATATCTCTGTTTTGACAATATAGTCGTCATAAGTTTTGGCTGTTTGAATCCCGGAGGTGTGTAATGTTCGGGACATAATGGAGACCTTTGTGCTGATCGTGAATATCTCGGGGATTATCCAAATCAACTTCGAATATATATCCGATTTTAACGTCATCGGCAAGCGATTGAATCGAATTAGCATCAAAATTCTCAACCCACTCGAAAGGGCTATAGGGCAGTGGCTTACTCATTGCTGCCCCGTATAAATTGTTTACATCAAAATACATCAAATAGGTCTCATCGTCGTCTTTATTGAAATCGGAATTCATGTTCCGATTGTTGGCCTTCGGGTACCGATTTGAGCATTGAGCCACACCACTCCGAATACCCCGCTCGATAAATAACAACATATCAATGTCGGTGAGGAGTTGAAGTTCAATACTAGTGCACTTGAGCATAGCATCGAACGCAAGACCTGGCACTGTATAATAGTGCAGTGGATCGAGATTATATGCCTTCAAGCAGTTGGATCGAAAGTTTTCAAATTATCAGCCAGAAGGAATGGAAAGGAAAGGAAGGAATATCAGCCCAAAGTTTTTATTTTGAATGTTGTCCAAATGTCACGTGCATGTGCATAATCCTCGTCCGTAATGTCCTCGTTGTAGAGTTTTGAGTGGAATTTATCTTTACTCGGTAATTCGTTCTCGTCGAGTCTCGTCCAATCATCGAGATAATCATAGGGGAAAACTCCCTTTCTCGCCAATAATTCCCCTTCCACTGCACTATTACAGTGCTCACGCGTAATCAATTTGCAATCATTTGTGAGGTAAGAGGCCAATTTTTCCAGACTACTCGGCATAAAAAGAGATTATGAAAGACGATGGGAACTACGTGAGATTTTGTGTAATTTAAATTACAATCCTGATGAGCTGCACCACGAAATTTCCCCGTAAAATGACAATGGTTATGAACTTCCACACATCCAGCAACAAAGGGTTTTTCACATATGTGGCAAATTTGTGCTGATTGGAAATTACGAACATTCTCGGCGTTTAATTGTTCCATCGGTACAACAGTTTTTATTCGCGCATCGAGGGTGCTTGACAATTTCACCAATTCTTCCATAAACCACTTGATACAATCTGTACCACGAAAGCTCTTGTAATCGGCCATTGAAGCATCAAACGAACAATTTAAATAATACCCGATACTGTGAGGCGAGTGTTTTTGATAACTGATAGTGCGAGGTGCGCGTTTTTGATTATTCTGTTGCCCAATAATTGGCTCGAGGAGACATTCAAGATCAGCATAAATAACAAATGGCACCCTCTCTTTATAACGAAAATTTATGAATTTAAAAATTTCTTGTTCTGGCCTGGGTAGTATGACACGACATGTTTTATTTATATTGGCACAGTCGACGCGATGTTTGTTGAGGGTAACTTCCGTTTTAAAGTGGCACAGACACCTGTCACATATCCACGTACGATGGTCATCTTTTGATATTTGAGCGCTGATCAGACGAGAGAGATTTCGTATCCAAGCGAAGTGATGTACCAGTGAGCGCAGTTGAAATTTATCATCGCTAGCGTTGTCGTCGTCGTCGTCGTCGTCGTCGTCGTCGTCGTCGTCGTCGTCGTCGTCGTCGTCGTCGTCGTCGTCGTCGTCGTCGTCGTCGTCGTCCTCACATTCCACAACTAGCAAATGAATTGTCGGTGTTTGCGATTCGTTTGCACTCAAATATACCGGCACTACTACACTTTGACCCTTATCTCCTTTTTCCATGCCATAGATGTTGATGGCTAGATGATTCAATTCCTCAAATTTTTTCACTTTTCCGATGCTCGTGGGGTAATCGAATTCCTCCCAATTTAGCACTTCACGGGAATGTGGATAAGAACTTGGTTGGTTCCTATGTCTTGGAGGTAGTGGCGAGATAGCAGCAGTAACTAACCATAAAAAACAATATGGATCATTGTTCTCAATATTCACCACTGCGTGTTTGTCCTGCACAAATTTTGGCACACTTGTGTACGTTGATATTCCCCTTCGCAACGGTATGTAGCGATTTACAATAACGCGCAGGTGCACAATTTCATGGAGCGTCCAACCGGATTCGTTCTCCTCAAAATCTTTAACTTTTGTCGGCAAGATACTTTTTACGTGATCGTCTAGCCCCTCCACGATATTTGTCGTTGGTAATATTACCGCGTTCGCAGTCTGAAACGCTTTTTCCTCCTCAATAATGTCGGCACTTTTCACGATGCGAAATATGCAAATTAGCGTCACATCAACTTTTAAATTGTCATGAATTCGCAATGACTCAGTTAGCCGCTCGACGATTAGTTTTGCCGCATCATCCAAGAAATCTCCAAGATCTTTGTGCGATATGTTAATCACAAGCCCTGTGGTTATCCTTGATTTAAATGCCGAGTCCATATTCGCGCACTTCACTTTAGGCACTGACACTCCTGAACCACTTTCTTCAATTTTTCCGCCAGCGATATTGAAGCTGCGATTGTTGCTTGGATGCGCAATTTCGCACCAACATTCGGATCAGACGCCTGCAAAGTCTTACGCAATAGAGCCACATTGCGATCGCTGAACGCGATGAACCTCCGCACTTTGACGTTTGAAGGAGGTTTATCTTTGTGCGCGGAATATCCCTTTTTCATAGTCGCCAAAATTCTTTTACACTTTTCCGCGTCCATTTTACAATCGTGGCGTTGGAGACGAAAAAAATGTATGAATGAAAAAACAGAGAAGTCAACGGAATGCGTGATCAACTCGGAATGAAAAAAATCGAGAACGTCAATAGACCCCAACCTCTCGCCCTCACAATCTCATGGTTCAAAACATAGGGATGCATAAGATCCAGAGCGCAAATGAGAGAGAGAGAGAGAGAAACAGACAGAGTGAAAGAGAGTAAGGGTGAGACGGACCATACACTTAATACTTGACGAGTAAATTCCGTCACTTCACAAAAATATATTTTGAAAATTGTGAAACGATGATCGTCTATGCAGCTATGTGTGATAATATCCGCATGCGCCGCGACGAAAAAAGTTGAACCTTGTTTGTATACATTTGTATACATCATAAATTTGACACTCGACACTCTGCGCGTGAGAGCAAGAGAGAGAGAGAGCGCGCGTGCGAGAGAGAGAGCGCGAGTAAGCGAAAGAGAGAGAGAGAGAGAGAGAGAGAGAGAAAGAGAGAGAGCACGAGCGGACGAGAGAGAGAGAGAGAGCGCGAGTGGGTCAACGCCATCGACGACGCCATCATCTAACGCTTTCTTCAAAAAATCATGGGTATCTCATCGAAAATCCCGAGACCCCCCCCCCCCGCACACACGCACATGCACGCACATGCACGCACATACACGCAACACATGCTGACGAAAAAAATCCCAAATCCCCCCCCACTGCTGCCCACCCTCCACCCACCACCCACCGCCCGCCACGCACCGTCCGCCACCCACCATCCGCAAGCCGCCCATGACTCACGACGCGGTTTTTGTCTCGGCTAAGTGGTTCGAGTCTCGGCTAAGTGGCTCGAGTCTCGCTTGAAAAAGGTCGGTAAATGTCGGGGTAGGGATCTTGGGTCAGAACCGGCCCATTATCCTTACTACTTTGATTTTTCAATATTTTTCACCATCTTCATTTTTGCATAGTAATTTTCGCAATTTTTAAGGGGGTACGAACGAGAGAAATTCTTGAAAATCAATAACGACCGTGTTTATCGAGACTCAGACTTTTCCGAAAACTTTTTTAATAACTAGCGTGGTTCGCATCGTACTGACTTTGTTAACACGGCACTTTTATCTGTCGACATTTTTGCCGATCAGCATCATTCTTGCACTTTTTCCCTTGTTCTCAATAAGAGATGCGCTGATGACAAATTTTCCATTTCTCCACAGGATATAACCTATTAAAATTTTATTGAAGAAATCCTTTATTTCCAAGCCCTCCATCACTTAGCCGGTGAGTTTTGCCGAATGATTCGCAGGAACTCACCGTTGTCCGACTTTTACCACGTGGAGGTAGATGGGCAGGCGCATGGTGCAACACCTTCGAAAGTCATGTGTTTGTGCGTGCGTGCGTGCGCGCGCGTGTGTGTGTGTGTGTGTATGTGCGTGCGTGTGTGCGTGCGTGCGTTTCGGTGTGTATTTGTGTTTGTGAGTTTGTGTGTGCGTGTGCCCCACGAATCTCGACGGCAGCGCCTACCGTTCGATTAATATTTGATAGACCACCCTCGAGCCCGAATTACCTCGTGACACCGGCGAGGCATACTACCTATCGTCGCGGCGTCGAGGCAATCTGCTCTTGGGGAATGTTCCGCCATTCGCCGAGCGTCGCAGCTGTAAGCTCGTCGAGCGTTCACGGGGTCGGTGTTCTGGCCCGAATCTTCCTCTTGAGAATAGCCCAGACATTTTCAATAGGGTTCGAATCTGGGCTATTCACGGACCAAACACACCGATTAATCGCCATTCCACGCAAAAAATCATTGACGATTTTCGCTCGATGACACGGAGCAGCAAAAAATCATCGCCAATGGCTTCGGCTTGTGGAACAACGGGTCGCCGGTCTCTCGATATCGACAGATAACTCGATGAACAGCCGATTTATTCGATCGCAAGATATCCGCGATGTCGCGAACACTCTTTCCCTCCTCGTGTAATGCAATAATGCGGCCGAATTCGACGTCGGAGAACCGTACTATTTTTTTTTATGTTTCCACGATATCTCGTTGTGCGTTTTCTCGTACTCTATCGTCAGTCACACGAAAGGGTGTGAAATGAATGTCGCTCAAACATCGTTGTCTGTTGCGTTGAGAAAACAAAAGTCCCCCCGATGATTTTCCTTTTCCCAACGTCAACTCGTGAGAACAAACATGAAAACACAAAAATTACCAGAATGATTTTTCAACGCCAACTCGAATACGCTATTTTCAAATAATAATTTGGAAATAGCGTATTCGAGTTGATGTTGGGAAAAGGAAAATCATCGGCGCGACTTTTGTTTTCCCAACGCAACAAACAACGATGTTTGAGCGACATTCATTTCATACCCTTTCGTGTGACGGACGATAGAGTACGAGAGTACGCACAACGAGATATCGTGGGAACATGAAAAAAAATGGTACGGTTCTTCGACGTTGAATTTGGCCGCGTTATTGCGTTACACGAGGAGGGAAAGAGTGTTGGCGACATCGCGGATATCTTGCGATCGAATGAATCGGCTGTTTATCGAGTTATCTGTCGATATCGAGAGACCGACGACCCGGCTTAAGGTCATGGAGGAGGACGAAGTCGCGTTACCTCTCAGCGCGAGGACCGGGTGGTGCTTCGTGAGGCAAACTCAAATCCACGGTCGACAACTACAACATTGGAAAGATTAATTCCTCACGCCGTTTCGATCCGAACGATAGCTCGTCGTCTCACTGAAGCGGGCCTCAAGGCATGACGACCGGTTACAAAACCATTCCTCACCCGGAGATATCGAGAACGACGTCGAGATTTCGCCGCGACTCATTTGGGATGGGGAATGAATGAATGGAGGAATTGTTTATTCACGGCTGAATCGAAGATAATGCTTCATTCAAACTCGAGAGCCGTTTGAGTTTACAGACAGCGCGGGACGAGAATGGCTAAGAAAAATAGAGAATTATCGTGGGCATTCGGTGGAGGTTCGATAACGGTTTGGGGTGGAATAACAATTGATTCCCGAAGGGAATTGGTTGTATTCCGCAAACAAACCGCTAATGGACAACGGTACAACACGACAATTTTAGAACCGATCGCTGTTCCACAAGCCGAAGCCATTGGCGACGATTTTTCGCTGGTTGACGATAATGCTCCATGTCATCGAACAAAAATCGTCAATGATTTTTAGCGTGGAATGGCGATTAATCGGTGTGTTTGGCCCGCGAATAGCCAAGATTTGAACCCCATTGAAAATGTCTGGGCTATTCTCAAAAGGAAGATTCGGGCCAAAACACCGGCCCCGCGAAAGCACGACGAACTTACAGCTGCGACGCTCGACGAATGGCGGAACATTCCCCAAGAGCAGATTGCCTCGACGATAGGTAGTATGCCTCGCCGATGTCGCGAGGTAATTCGGGCTCGAGGGGGGTCTATCAAATATTATTCGAATGGTAGGCGCTGCCGTCGAGATTCGTGGGGCACACGCACACACAAACTCACAAACATAAATACACACCAAAACGCACGCACACACACACACACACACATACACGCGCGCGCGCGCGCACGCACGCACGCACAAACACATGACTTTCAAAGATGTTGCACCATGCGCCCGCCCATCCACCTCCACGTGGTAAAAGTCGGACAACGGTGAGTTCCTGCGAATCATTCGGCAAAACTCACCGGCTAAGTGATGGAGGGCTTGGAAATCAAGGATTTCTTTAATAAATTTTTAATAGGTTATATCCTGTGGAGAAATGGAAAATTCGTCATCAGCGCATCTTTTATTGCGAACAAGGGAAAAAGTGCAAGAATGATGCTGATCGGCAAAAATGTTGACAGATAAAAGTGCCGTGTTAGCAAAGTCAGTACGATGCGAACCACGCTGGTTATTAAAAAAGTTCTTGGAAAAGTCTGAGTCCCGATAAACACGGTAGTTATTGATTTTTGAGAATTCCTCTCGTTCGTACTCCCTTAAAAATTGCGAAAATTACTATGCAAAAATGAAGATGGTAAAAAATATTGGAAAATCAAAGTATTTACGTTTTCAAAAATTCAGAATCCCAACCGACTCGGAAGTTATCGATTTTTAAAATTTCATTCGTGCATAACCCCTCAACAATTGCAAAATCTGCAAGGCAAAAAAGAAAATGATGAAAAATATTGCAAAATGACGATAGTGACTTTTCGAAAAAGTCTGAATCCCGATAAACACGGTAGTTATTGATTTTGTATGATTCATTTTGTTCATACACCCTCCATAATTAAAAAAATCGCAATGCGATAATAAAAATGATAATAACCATTGTACAATGAAAAAATGGACGCTTTTCAAAAGTCTGAATCCAGATAAATACGGTAGTTTTCGATTTTTTAATATTCAATTCGTCCATAACCCCTTATTTATTGCGAAAATCGGAATGCGAAAATGAGGAACACAAAAATTATTGTACAATAAAAAAGTAGACGCTTTTGAAAAATCTAAATCCCGATAAACACGGTAGTTATCGATTTTTGAATATTTTATTTGTCCATAACCCCTTAATTATTGCGACAAACGCAATGCCAAATAGAGGATAATGAGAATCATTGTGCAATAATGAAGTGGGCCCTTCTAAAAAGTCCGAATACCGTAAAACACGGTAGTTATCGACTTTTCAATATTTCTTTCATCGATAACCCGTTAATTATTGCGAAAGTCACAATGCCAAATTGGGGATGAAAAAATCATTGTGCAATGATAAAGTGGATGCTTTTGAAAAGTCTGAATACCGTAAAAGACGGTCGCTATCGATTTTTCAATATTTCTTTCATCGATAACCCCTTAATGATTGCGGAAATCGCAATGCCAAATTAAAAAAGATAAAAATCAATATGCAATGATGAAGTGGGCGCTTTCGGAAAGTGCAACTACCGTAAAACACGGTAGTTATCGATTTTTCAATATTTCTTTCGTCGATAAGCCCTTAATTATTGCGAGAGTTGCAATGCAAAGTTGAGGATGGAGAAAATCATTGTGGAATGATAAGATGGACGCTTTTGAAAAGTCCGAACACCGTAAAACACGCTCGTTATTGATTTTTCAATATTTCGTTTGTCCATAACCCCTTAACAATTGCAAAAATCGCAATTTGAAAATATCGATGATGAAAATCATTTATCAATGATAAAGTAGAAGCTTCTGGAAAGTCTAGCTACCATAAAACACGCTCGTTATTGACTTTTTAATTTTTCTTTTGTCGATAACCTCGTAATCATTGCGAAAAACGCAATGTCAGATGAAGGATGATGAAAATGATTGTGCAATGATGGCGTTAAAGCTTTTGAAAAGTCTGAATACCGTAGAACACGGTCGTAATTGATTTTTTAATATTTCATCCGTCGATAACCCCTTAATAATTGCAAACGTTGCAATGCCAATTTGAGGATGATGAGAAAAATTGTGCAATGGTGGAGTAGACGCTTTTGAAAAGTCTGACTAGCGTGAAACACGGTCGTTATTGATTTTTTAATATTTCTCTTGTCGATAACCCCTTAACAATTGTGAAAATCGCAATGTCAAATCAAAAATGATAAAGACCACTGTTCAATAATGGAGTCGACGCTTTTAAAAAGTATGCATACCGTAGAACACGGTCGTTATCGATTTTTCAATGTTTCTTTTTTCGATAACCCCTTAATAATTGCGAGAATTGCAATGCCAAATTAAGGATGATGAAAATCATTGTGCATTAATAAAGAGGACGCTTTCCAAAAGTCTAAATACCGTAAAAAACGGTCGTTCTCGATTTTTCAAATTTTTTTTCGTCGATAACCCCTCAATAATTCCAAAAATCGCAATGCCAAACAAAGGATGATGGAAATCATTGTGCAATGATGAAGTGGGCGCTTTTGAAAAGTGCAAATACCGTAAAACACGGTAGTTAACGATTTTTCAATATTTCTTTCGTCGATAACCCCTTAATTATTGCGAAAGTCGCAACGCCAAAATAAGGATGAAGGAAATCATTGTGCAATGATAAAGTGGACACTTTTGGAAAGTCTAAACACCGTAAAACACGCTCGTCATTGATTTCTCAATATTTCGTTTGTTGACAACCCCTTAACGATTGCAAAAATCGCAATTTGAGAATATGAATGATGAAAATCATTGTACAATGATAAAGTAGACGCTTTTGAAAAGTCTAAATACCGTGAAACAAGGTCGTTATTGATTTTTCAATATTTCATTCGTCGATAACCCCTTAATAATTGCGAACGTCGCAATGCCAATTTGAGAATGATGAGAAACATTGTTCGATGGTGGAGTGAACGCTTTTGAAATGTCTAAATACCGTTGAACACGGTCGTTATTGATTTTTCAAGATTTCTTTTCTAGATAACCTCTTAACAATTGCGAAAATCGCAATGTCAAATTATGAATGATGAAATTCATCGTGCAACGATAAAGTGGACGCTTTTGAAAAGTCTGACTACCGTAAAACACGGTTGTTATTGATTTTTCTATATTTTTTTTGTCGATAACCCCTTAACAATTGCGAAAATCGCAATGCCAAATCAAAGATGATGAAAGGCATTGATCAATAATCGAGTCCACGCTTTTGAAAAGTCTGCATACCGTAAAACACGGTCGTTATCGATTTTTCAATATTTCCTTTTTCGATAACCCCTTAATAATTGCGAGAATCGCAATGCCGAATGAAGGTTGATGAAAATCATTGTGCAATGATGAAGTGGGCGCTTTTGAAAAGTCCGAATACCGTAAAACACGGTAGTTATCGATTTTTCAATATTTCTTTCGTCGATAATCCCCTTAATCATTTCGAAAATCGCAATGCCAAATAAACGATGATAAAAATCATTGTGCAATGATAAAGTCGACGCTTATGAAAAGTCTGCATACCGTAAAACACGGTTGTTATCGATTTTTCAATATTTCTTTTGTCCATTATCCCTTAATTATTGCGAGAATTGCAATGCGAAATTAAAGATGATGAAAATAATTGTGCATTGATAAAGTAGACGCTTTTAAAAAGTCTGAATACCGTGAAACACGGTCGTTATCGATTTTTTAATATTTCTTTCGTCGATAATTCCTTAATAATTGCGAAAATCGCAATGTCAAATAAAGAATGATGGAGATTATTGTGCAATGATGAAGTGGGCGCTTTGAAAAAGTCCGAATACCGTAAAACACAGTAGTTATCGATTTTTCAATATTCCTTTTATCGATAACCCCTTAATTATTGCGAAAGTCGCAATGCCAAATCGAGGATGGAGAAAATCATTGTGCAATGATAAAGTAAATGCTTTTGAAAAGTCTAAATACCGTAAGACACGGTTGTTATCAATTTTTTAATGATTCTTTCGTCGATAACCCCTCAATAATTACGAAAATCGCAATGCCAAATGGAGAATGATGAAAATCATCGTGCAATGATGAAGTGGGCGCTTTTGAAAAGTCCGAATACCGTAAAACACAGTGATGATCGATTTTTCAATATTTCTTTTGTTGATAACCCCTTAATTATTGCGAAAGTCGCAATGCGGAATTGAGGATAAAGAAAGTCATTGTGCATTGATAAAGTGGACGCTTTTGAAAAGTCTGAATACCGTAAAACACGCTCGTTATTGATTTTTCAATATTTCTTTTGTCAATAACCCCTCAACAGTTGCAAAAATCGCAATTTAAAAATATGGATAATGAAAATCATTGTTCAATGATGAAGTCAACGCTTTTAAAAAGTCTGAATACCATGAAACACAGTCGTTATTGATTTTTCAATATTTCTTTCGTCGATAGCCCCTCAATAATTGCAAAAATCACAATGCCAAATAAAGGATGATGAATATTATTGTGCAATGATGGAGTGGACCCTTTTGAAAAGTCCGAATACCGTAAAACACGGTAGTTATCGTTTTTTCAATATTTTTTCCGTCGATAACCCCTCAATTATTGCGAAAGTCGCAATGCCAAATTGAGGATGAAGAAAATCATCGTGCAACGATGAAGTCAACGCTTTCGAAAAGTCAGAATACCGTAAACCACGGTAGTTATTGATTTTTCAATATTTCTTTCGTCAATAACCCCTTAATAATTGTAAACGTCGCAATGTCAATTTGAGGATGATGAAAGTCATTGTGCAATGGTAAAGTGCATTTTTTTTGTCGATGACGCCTCAACGATTGCGAAAATCGCAATGCCAAATAAAGGATGATGAAAATCATTGTGCAATGATGGAGTCGAGGCTTTTGAAAAGTCTGCATACCGTAAAACACGGTCGTTATCGATTTTTCAATATTTCTTTTGTCCATAAGCCCTTAATAATTGCGAGAATCGCAATGCTAAATCAAGGATGATGAAAATCATTATGCATTGATAAAGTGGACTCTTTTGAAAAGTCTGATCACCGTAAAACACGGTCGTTATCGATTTTTCAATTTTCATTTTGTCGATAACCCCTTAATAATTGCGAAAATCGCAATGCCAAATTTAGGATGATGAAAATCATTATGCAATGATGAAGTTGATGCTTTTGAAAAGTCTGCGTACCGTAAAACAGAGTCGTTCTCGATTTTTCAATATTTCTTTCGCCAATAACCCCTCAATAATGGCAAAAATCGCAATGTCAAATACAAAATGATGAAAATCATTGTGCAATGATAAAGTGGACGCTTTTGAAAAGTCTGAATACCGTAAAACACGGTCGTTATCGATTTTTCAATATTTCTTCTGTCGTTAACCCCTTAATAATTGCGAAAATCGCAAGGCCAAACAAAGGATGATGAAAATCATTGTGCAATGATGGAGTCGACGCTTTTGAAAAGTCTGCGTACCGTAAAACACGGTTGTTATCGATTTCTTAATATTTTTTTTCTCGATAACCCCTCAATAATTGCGAGAATCGTAATGATAAATTGAGGATGATGAAAATCATTGTGCAACGATGAAGTAGACTCTTTTGAAAAGTCTGAATACCGTAAAACACGGTCATTATCCACTTTTCAATATTTCTTTTGTCGATTACCCCTTAATAATTGCGAAAATCGCAATACCACATGAAGGATGATGAAAATCATTGTGCAATGATAAAGTGGACGCTCTTGAAAAGTCTGACTACCGTAAACCACGGTAGTTATTGATTTTTCAATATTTTTTTTGTCGATTACCCCTTAATAATTGCGAAAATCGCAATGCCAAATGAAGGATGAAAAAAATAATTGTTCAATGATAACGTCGACGCTTTCGAAAAGCCTGAAAACCGTAAAAGACGGTAGTTATTAATTTTTCAATATTTCTTTTGTCGATTACCCCTTAATAATTGCGAAAGTCGCAATGCCAAACAAACGGACTCAAAAAAAATCTTAAAATGATAAAAATGTATTTTTCCAATATTAATTATTCTTAAATTGGTCTATCTTGCCCCAGTAGTGACAAGTCGTTCAGTCAGCCGGCGAGTGCAAAAACGATTTAGCGTCGCCCTGCGACACTGGACTAGATCTTTTTTGATTTCGGCATTTCCATGCTATTCTTCCGTGCCTTCTCGCTGGTCTGTACAGGTCGATTCGGGTATGGCCCGACCACACGTTTTGCTCGTTGAATCTTCCCCTCAACAATGCATCAATTCACATTTTCGAGATGAGACTATTTCTTTGCGAAAAATGTAAATAACCGACACGGTGCGTTCGGGACAACCCTGGATCTTATCCCCGAGGAGTTTTTTTGCAACATGTCCTTTACCGGGTAGTCGGCTGTGACGAAACACGACTCCCCGATTACTTTCAGGTCAATCGATCAAGAAAATTGCACGTTATCATCGAAAAACCGTTTCAACTTCCCGGGGCTATATCATCTACTGGAGTTGACCAATTAAAATTTTTTTTTTCAATCCTGGTTGCCACGGCTGCTCTTTCGAATGGTCTCAGTTGGAAAGCCATTCAACAATGGCGTATGCGTTTTTCCGGGGTGTCCCGGAATTCGCGATTCGCACGTCCTGACTTCATCGCCTCGCACTCGGCTAATTATTAACCAATTGCTTTCTAACTAGTCTCATTTGAAAGGTAATGAAATTTATTTGAATGTATTTTTTTGGATTTTTGAAATCGGTCAAAAATCCGCCAAAATCGAGAAAAACTCTCTGTCCCACTTCAATTGGTGAGTACTGTATATACTTTTTCAGCCGTGCTTTTTGTTTGAATTTTATACACGAAATCACGTGAAGTCGGACCCTCTCTAAAATTACTTGTATATCAAGCGGGAGAGTGAATACCCCCTCTCTATGCTATATCATCGGAAAAAACCATACGTAAATAATAGTTTAGTCTTATGATACTAGCGATGATGAGACTCAAGACCAATTTTTTTTCGGGAATAATACAAATTTTGTTTCGATCGGGAACCCTCTGAAATTGATGTCTTATTTTTTATAATCTGCCAATTATATGTGAAAATTCATAAAAAGTTTTATCATGATACAAATTAGAGTTACCATGAACTACGATAAAAATTAAATGTTACGGACCAACACTCAAATGAGATATTGAGAAACACGAGCACATCAAATTCCACACGGGACATCGCCTTCGCAAGGCCAAGGAATCATGCAAGACTCGAGTCAGCAGATTCCTCCGCGGTCTTTAACTCTCGCTGTCGCAACGAGGGCACGAGCAAACCATCTACCGAATATCAGCAGAAACCGCTTTTTCGATTTCCCAATAGATTTCTCAATACACCCCAACGAGACCCACGCCACGACTTGCCCTAAGCATCAAGGACCTCCCCAAAACGATTATTCTTCAGTCTTAATACGACGCTTTTAGCAACCGGTCGAAGACTCGTTCCTTAGAGGCAAGTCCGCTCGCGTACCTAGGTTCTCGCGGGTGTGATTGACGAGCCCTTCCGCAAAGAATTGTGATCGTGATTCGTATAAGAACTCAATACACGTAAGTTAACCTTAGCGGCACTTCACGTCTCTTTTTATATCTTGTTCGCGATAATTACCTTAGCGGCATTACGTGTCGGGACATACAAAGAATTACATTTCGAACATTACCGAATCAATACTACAAAATTTATATAATCCTCATAATCGTTGTATTTCCGAATAAAGTTCAATAAACTGTAAAGTGCTGAACCTGCAAGTGTCCAATTCCACATCACACGATACAGACACGCGCCGACGTCTGGACACGCCACCGTCTGCGTCACGCCGCTTTAACTAGGGCAGGAACCCAAGCGCCGAGGTCTGACAAACTCGCGCAAATAATAACAATTCACATTCAATAATACTATTAATTGCGACGGTATCAAAAACCGTACCTAACAAACTGGTGTCAGAAGTGGGATTCTGTCCGATAACTCACCGTAATTTTATCGTAATTTTACCAGCCTAACAACCAATAAATTCAATAAATTTTTGCGTCATAAAACGACTTGATTTTACGACGAAATGGAGGAAATAATAACATCATTATTGGAACGAACGACGCTCTGTGACCGCAAAAAGGAAATAAGAGAGGCCGTTAGAAGCCTGCCAAAATATGACGGCGAAACAAAATCTCTCTCAAAATTCCTTACAAGAGTCATTGACGAATGCGACCAGCTTGAACAGGATGACGAGGCTGCATTTCTAAAACGGGTCAGGAGCAGATTGACAGGCGCTGCGCGTGACTCTCTCGAGGGGAAAACTATCGTGACCATTGATGCCCTTATCAATCACCTCAAGAACGAATTCGCTCCAGGGCAGAGCGCTTGCTCAAATATTACCCAAATAAACTTGCTGAATATTAAAAGTGACGAGTCCGTGAGAGAATACATTGCTCGCACAACGAAACTTGTCAAAAAGGCGAAAGCAGCAGCGCGCGGTGACCGAACACAAGCTGAAGCCGCAGGATCGCATAGAGATATTGAGGCTCTCGCTCTGGACAGTTTCTTAAGAGGGTTACCCGAGAAAATCTACCTAACAATCTGTCACCGCGACCCAGGCTCTCTGGACGAAGCGTTTGACCTCGCCATGCGTGAAGATCGAGCGCGGCGCAACCGTCGACATGCTTTCGTCATCTCGCTCGCGTAATCGCAGTAGGAAAAAAACAAAAAAAAGCAAGAAAAGTCATCGGAGAAAACGCTCCCCGAGTAGCTCAGATTCGAGCTCAGACAGTAGTGACTCTAGCTCCTCTACATCCTCAGAAAGTTCTGAAGAGGATCGGAAAGGGAGTAGAATATACGCTGTCGAGAGCGACCATTCTGTTGACAGGAAAGCCGCCGGAAATGAACGACGGCGATGGCAACCGCAGCGACACCGCGACCAGGAAAACAGGGGCTATTGATGGAGAAACTCAGAGGAAAATCTGGTGAAACACTGCTGCTATTGTACAAAAAGAACATACGGATCTCGAATAAGATCGCCCTCACCCTTCGATTCGTCGAGAGCGTCCTCAGCGGAGTCTTTAAACTACGACAGCGCTTGCCGAAATTATCCACAGGCGAGCGCAAAATTAAACGAAGTGGAAGAGACTGCGAAGGAGAGCGGAAACAGGTGAGTAAAATTCGAGAACACCCCCAGTGTTTCCTCAAAGAAATTTCTCCCGCCAGGATCAAGGTCGTCTCACCACAATTCAGACAAGGCAGCGTAGAATTCATCGTAGATGGAGGGTCATCTTCAAATTCAATCCATGCCGGCGTCTCAAATAAGAATCAGGTCGTGGATAGAGGTGACTCACGCAAGGTTAGAGGATTCCTCCCAAATTCGACCTATACGATAGGAACAACCTTGCTCAACATCAGGAAATCAAATGTTGTATTCCACGTGTTCGACGGCGAACGACTGCCACGAGCCGACGGACTGCTAGGTGCACCGTATCTCCACCAAGAAAAGGCCGAAATCTCGCACAATCACGGCACATTAGTGACAGCTTGCGAGCCTGTTACGCCAGTTCCTTTCTGTAATCGAGACGAAATTAACCCTGTACTCGAAGAGCTTGAGACGGTGAAAGTACATCTCGAGGGACGCAGCTGGACCCAAATAGCAATAAAAATTCGTAATGTCAACATTAACGATGGATATCTTCGTCGCATCGACTTTGGACCACACATACGCATCGGCGAGACGATCGTGAAAAATCATGCAGGGACCTGCTACGTCATCGCAACAAAGACGAACACGGAAGCAGTAGACATCGAAATACCTGCACAGCAACTCGAACCATACGAAATTGGATCTCACCCAGTAACCGACTCTGACGATGAATCACCGGCCACACCGCTCACGAATACGCAAAGCACTGAAACCAGAGTGAGTAAAATTTTGCAAGCTTTGCGTCTCGACCATTTAGAAAAATACAAGCAGCAACATGTACGCGAACTCGTAAAGAAATTTCCCGATATATTTCACATCCCTGGAGATGACTTAAAAGGAACAAATCGTGTTGAACATAAAATCACAACAATCGATAACGTTCCTATACACACTAAACAGTACCGTTACCCTTTGGTTTACCAGGAAGAAATTCAGACGCAAATAAACGGACTGTTAGATAATAAAATAATTAAGTCTTCACAATCACCTTATAATTCGCCGCTGTGGATAGTCCCAAAAAAGCGGATTCTCACGGCAATAAACGATGGCGAATGGTGATTGATTATCGACAGCTTAACAAGAAAACCATCGGGGATAGTTACCCTCTGCCAAACATAACTGAAATTCTCGACAGGCTCGGAGGCGCAATAATATTTTGTGCATCTAGGGCCAGAGATAAGTCTTTTTGTCGAGCGTGAAGTTTTCCGCAACGAGCGAAGCAAAGGCCGCAACCACTCGAGACAAAAGACGAATCTCTGGCCCGCGTTGCACACGATCTTTTTTTCCCCATGGGAGATTTTCGTGCTTTCCAGTATATGCGTGGATAGCCAAAAAGGGGCTCTTTTTCGCCCTTAGCTGTCAGAAAAGAGTCACTTTTCGGCTGTCTACGCATATGGTGAAAAGCACGAAAATCTTGCATGAGTGAAAAAAAATATTTTTCAGTCTTCGACCTTGCGAGCGGATTTCACCAAATTAAGGTCACCAAGGAGGATCAAGGGAAAACAGCTTTTACGATCCCTAGAGGGCATTACTAATTCTTAAGAATGCCCTTTGGGCTGAAAAACGTGCCCGCAACTTTCCAGCGCCTCATGGATAGCGCTCTATCAGGACTTACGGGTACAGAACTATTCGTTTACCTAGACGACATAGTAATTTTTTCATCATCCCTATAAGAACATCGCGGCAAGGTCGAGAGGCTTTTCCGACGTCTGCGTGAAAATAATCCGTCACTTCAGGTCGATAAATGCGAATTCTTGAGAAGGGAGGTCAATTATCTCGGTCACGTTCTTAACGAAGATGGCGTGAGACCTGATCCAAAAAAATTAAGAGCCGTCAACGATTTTCCATTGCCAAAAACACCGAAGTACGTGAGAGAGTTCCTCGGTCTTGCCGGATATTAGAGGAAATTTCTGGAAAATTTTTCTGGCAGAGCCAAACCTCTTTCCGACCTCACTAGAAAAACCGGAAAATTCCAATGGACCAGCCAGCATCAATCGAGCTTCGAAGACTTGCGTGACGCGCTTTGCACGGGACCTTTATTGCAATACCCCGATTTCAGCAAGCCATTCATTTTAACGACCGATGCCTCCGACGCTGCAATTGGAGCCGTGCTGAGTCAAGGAGAAAAATTAGGTCAAGACTTACCAGTGCAATATGCCAGTCAAGTTTTGAATTCGGCGGAAAGAAATTACACCACGACAGAAAAAGAATGCCTTGCTGTGGTATATGCAGTAAAATACTTTCGACCGTATTTATATGGGCGAAAGTTTACATTAGTTACCAACCACTAACCATTAGTTTGGCTGCATTCTGTCAAAGACCCATCATCAAGACTAATGTGGTGGAGACTCCAACTTGAAGAATACGAATATCAAGTTGTGTATAAAAAAGGGAAAACTAACCTCAATGTGGATGCACTTTCTAGGAACCCTTCTGCAGTAAGTTTTCCACTAACAACTCGAAACGACTCGGACTACCAACCAAAAGAATCAGCCGAACAATCAGGACCAAACACGAGCTCAGTAGGTAGTCGAATTCGGAATAGAGCTCGAGCCGCAAGACGAGCTCTATTCCGCTCAATGGAAGACGAGCTTAACAACTCAACACAGTCAGATCCACGGGGCTATCGATTTGATACGTCAAATGCTATCCAGCACGGAATACACGACTTGACGATATAAGAAGCAAAAAATAAAATGCGGAGACTATCGAGAAAATTGTCAGAAACAATCATCGAACCCAAGGAAACGAGCACGGGCCTCAACGACAACTCTACATGGCGTGACGCCAAGCCGCCATCAGAACATGTCATATCGCTTGCCAATGAACTTAACAACGACGCAGAGACGACCAGACTCGTTCAAACACCAAAAAACAAAACTCAGCAAGGGCCTAGTGGCTTTGGCAATAGCTACCCGGATCCCGGATGCTCGAAGAACACCACGATTTCGACTGCACCGACCTCAGCGAGAGGCGAACGACCTGCATATGGATCAACTCCACGCAATGTCCGTTTCTCGCCGCCTTCGAGGGAACCCGCTGCGATCATGGATGACTTGGATTCTTCATCCACCGAAGAGTGCGAAGAGACCCCTGTCTCATCGTCCTCATCATCAGAAGAAGAAGATATTCACATCAACCAAGTAATTTGATAACCACAGATTGTCGCAGAAATCATCGTTTCGCCAGAACACCTCACGGTATAAAAAGGAACCTTCGTACACCTCGTTTCTGCCGACGGGATACTTAGCCACCCTATTGGCCAGCAATTGCACGATCTGGGCTATCTGAATTTCGAAAACCTGACCAAGGGATTAAAAAAAATCAAAGATAGTCCTCTGCGAAACGAAGAAGACGACGGTTATTAGTATCGCTACCACCAAGGAGTATTACCAAAAGATGACCATCGAAGACCTCAAAGAAGCCCTAAAGATTCTGAGGATTCTCATCGAATCCGAAAAAATAGAAGAAATCAGAATTGCTTCGTATGGAGATGGGCACGACGAGCTGCCGATACATACATTCCAAAATCTATTAGAAGACGCACTTTTCAAGGTCACCTGCAAGGTCACGCTGTGCACGAGTAGAATAGAAACTCCTCCAGCCTCAGAGCGCAGAGAGATAATACAGAAATGGCACAACGAGCGCATCGGAGGACACAAAGGAATGATGAAAACATACCAACGTTTGAGGCAACTATACCAATGGAAAGGAATGATAAAGGACGTCCAAGATGTTGTCAGATGCTGCCACAGTTGCCAACAGCACAAATTGGTTCGAATCAAAACCAGAGAACCAATGATTATCACCGACACACCCGCGGCGGCATGGGGAAAAATTGCTGTCGATATACTCGGCCCATTGCCTATCACAAAACGAAGAAATCGCTTCGTCCTAACAACGGTCGATCTCCTCACAAAATTCGCACGAGCCTTCGAATTACCCGATATGAAATCGAGAACAATTATCAGAACTCTCGATCAGGAATATTTTACGGTACACGGAACACCTTTATTCCTTCTCAGTGATAACGAAAAATGCTTTGTCAGCCAGCGAATGGAAGAATTTCTAAAAGAAAAAAACATAGTGCATATAAAAGCCACTACGTATCATCCACAAAGCAACGGGTCGCTAGAAAGAATCCATCAAGGAATAACAGACTATCTCAAGCACTATATCAGCCAAAAGGACGAATGGGACGAGCTTCTGCCCTACGCCATACAGTCACACGACGCAAGCGTGCACGAATCGACAAATTTCACACCGTATGAATTCGCCTATGGCCAATTAATGAACACTCCAGAAACCTTTCCACGCAAGGACTACTTACCGACGACAACCCAATACGTAAGCAATCTTGTACACCGGCTCGACCAAATAGCCGGAGTGGGAGGTAATAACCTCAATGACAACAAACGTAGAGCAAAACAAAAGCATGACGAAAAACTGAACGCCGCCAAATATTCGGCAGGCGAGTTAGTATACGCGCTACGCGAACCAAAGCTCCATAAGTTCGATCCTTACTACAGTGAGCCCTACAAAATCGCCAAAGTGTTAGATCAAAACACAGCACTTTTAGACAAGAAAGACGGACAAATGAGCCTCACCCATACGGGTAAACTGAAGCTCGCCCATATTTCAGGCGACACACCACCTGAACCAGCGCCAAAGAAAAGGAGAGGCAGACCCCCGAAAGAAAAATAGAAAAAAAATAATAAAATAATAATAATAATAAATAAAAAAATGAAAAATAAAACTTTTTTACAAAAAAAAAGACTGGAAAATAATAAAAATAAAGTGAATAGAAATCTATTAAACGTGGGAAACAAACAAAACTGCTGAGGAGAACGCTATGACAACACAAACAAACAGCGATGCAACCACAAGAACTCGTGGACATCCCCCTTCAACATCTGGGCGATCAAGTAAGGTTATCACCGACCGAAAGAGAGATAACAACAAATGACCGTTCAGCCATTGCGAACCAGGCCTACATCTCGGACATCACAATACACTAAAGGGGCATAACAATGAATAAATTAAAAAAACTGAATAACAAAATCAGTAAATAAATAAATATAAATGTACAAAAAAAACACCGAGGAAACATCGCGGAAGTTCGGACCACGGGCCCATGTTCCGTGTAAGAAGGGAGGGCTGTTACGGACCAACACTCATATGAGATATTGAGAAACACGAGCACATCAAATTCCACACAGGACATCGCCTTCGCGAGGCCGAGGAATCATGCAAGACTTGAGTCAGCAGATTCCTCCGCGGTCTTTAACTCTTGCTGTCGCAACGAGGGCACGAGCAAACCATCTACCGAAAATCAGCAGAAAACCCTTTTTCGATTTCCCAATAAGATTTCTCAATACACCCCCACGAGACCCACGCCACGACTTGCCCTAAGCATCAAGGACCTCCCCAAAACGATTATTCTTCAGTCTTAATACGACGCTTTTAGCAACCGGTCGAGCTCTCGTTCCTTAGAGGCAAGTCCGCTCGCGTACCTAGGTTCTCGCGGGTGTGATTGACAAGCCCTTCCACAAATAATTGTGATCGTGAATCGTATAAGAACTCAATACGTGTAAGTTAACCTTAGCGGCACTTCACGTCTCTTTATATATCTTGTTCGCGATAATTACCTTAGCGGCATTACGTGTCGAGACAGATAAAGAATTACGATCCGAAAATTACCGAATCAATACTACAAAATTTATATAATCCTCATAATCGTTGTATTTCCGAATAAATTTCAATAAACTGTAAAGTGCTGAACCTGCAAGTGTCCAATTCCACATCACACGATACAGACACGCGCCGACGTCCGGATCAACGCACACATACACTACAGGTGAGGTGCGTCACGCCACTTTAACTAAGGCAGAAACCCAAGCGCCGAGGCCTGACAAACTCGCGCAAATAATAATAATTCAAATTAAATAATAATATCAATTACGACGGTATCAAAAACAGTACGTAACATAAAATTGTTTTGAGCGTTTTCATTCCGATTTTTCAGAAAAGTAGGAAGCAAACATTTTTCGATCGAGAGCCTTTTATTGATATTGATGATTCTCGCAATTTGTAGATGATATGCAAATGTCCCGAGAAGGATTGACACGGAGATGCCGGATAAAGTATCAAGATCCGAAGTTGGATCTATCTGGTGGCCAAACCTTAGAACTGACTAAGTAGGAAGCGCAAAGCCCATGCAAAACGTCGAGGTTTGCTGGCATAAATTCGAGATTATTCTGAAAATTGTCGACATTGGCTACGTAACAATAATACAGATATAGAGTTCAGAGTTTGGATGCAGAACGTGGTTATTTTTTAGGGTAGGGTCGGAATTTTTGTTTATACGTTTACAGCATCTGTGTCCGGGAATGAGTAGCATAATTTGTAATGAGCTGAGAATAATCGACGACAAATCTCGCTACACCACGCTGTCACATGCGAGTCGCGAGCGAGCTATTTACTTACGCCACCATATTGCTGACGTCAGAATAAAGTCATACCTCTTCTTAAGTTCCTAATATCATGCAAAAATCAGATCATTTATAGCCACGATAACTTTGATTTTTGTTTAAATTTTATATTTATCTGGAGTTGTCCGTATGAGGATTGCTTACTTCGCTCATATTCTGCGGATGCGACATAAATTTTATGCAAAGCTGTAAGCAGTTATTTTAAAAATTTTAAAAACAAATCGAATGAGTGCGTTGGCTTCTTTATTGATTGTGCGGAACAAAAATTGTTAGTTAAAATATTGTTATTGCTTCAGATACTTCAACGTTACGGAAATTTAGATTTTCCTATCCGTAAGCCCATGGTTCTTGAAGATGGTTATTGTAAAGTAACCCTCCTCAAAATTATGACCATTTACATTTCCGGGAAATTTTAATATTTATTTCTGACCATGGACCTAAAGATATCAGTATAATTGATTTTTCCCATAATGTGCCGACGCCATGGAAATTTCGTGAAATTAAGCTAAGACATCTAAGATTTTTCTGAATAATACAATATTGTTTTCTGGACCAGTGTCCTTGGAAGTGATGATTACTTATGCTTTCTCATCTTCTGCGGATGACATAGGAGTTTTACGTGAAGTTATAAAAATTATTTAAAAAAACTTGGTAAAAAAGGTTGGTCTGTTCATGATACCAGGTGTGTGAGTATGAAACCGGAATTTGCCCATAGGTGGCGCTAGATGTCGATGCAGTTACCGACACATCACGTCAGCGGTGTCTTGTTATTGTATTGATATCCGACGAAGATTTCCAACTCACAATAACACGAGTTTCATTCAGTAGCATTAGTTTATTAGAGATAAACATGTCGAGTTTTGTGCCAACAAATTACGATTTGCGGACAGCCCTACTTTTCTGTTTTCATCTGAAGAAAACCGCAGCTGAATCGCATCGAATGCTTCTGGAGGCATTTGGTGAGCATGCTCTCGGTAAAACACAGTGTTTCGAGTGGTTTAAACGGTTCAAAAGTGGCGATTTCGACGTGAGGAACGAAGAACGTGGAAGACCACCGAAAAAGTTTGAAGACGCTGACCTGCAAGCCTTGTTAGACGAAGACGACGCTCAAACACAACAACAACTGGTGGATCAGTTAAAGGTGACCCGAGAAGCCATCTCCCTTCGGTTGAAAGCCATGGGAAAGATACAAAAGGTGGGGAAATGGGTTCCACATGAACTCAACGAAAGACAGCAGGAAAACCGCGAAACATCATGCGAAATGCTGCTCGCCAGGTTCAAAAGAAAGTTATTTCTCCATCGAATTGTGACTGGCGATGAAAAGTGGATATATTTCGAGAATCCTAAGCGTAAAAAGTCATGGGTTACTCCGGGTGAACCATCAACATCGACGGCAAGACCAAACCGCTACAGACGAAAGACAATGCTGTGTGTTTGGTGGGATCAGAAGGGCGTAATCTACTACGAGCTGCTGAAACCTGGGGAAACTGTCAATACTCAACGCTACCGATAACAAATGACCGATTTGGATCGAGTTTTGCGTGAAAAACGACCAGAATACCAACAAAGACAACACAAGGTGATTTTGCTGCAAGACAATGCAGCAGCACACAAAGCAAAACACGTCCAGAAAACGATAGAGTCGTTCCGTTGGGAGATTCTTCAGCACGCGCCTTACTCACCAGGCCTTGCCCCATCCGATTACTACTTGTTTGCATCGATTGGACACGCACTTGCTGAGCAGCGCTTTACTTCTTACGAAGATGTACGAAAATGGCTCGATGACTGGTTTGCCTCAAAAGAGCAACAGTTCGTTTGGCGCGGAATCCACAAATTGCCAGAAAGATGGGGAAAATGTATAGATAGCGACGGACAATACTTTGAATAAGTTACTTTGTATCATATCATTACAATAAACGTGTTTTTTCTATACAAAAATTCCGGTTTCATACTTACACACCTGGTATAACTTTTAAAATTATACTTTTATGTTATTTGCAGAAGATGAGGAAAAAATAAATTACATTAATATTCTTAGACCTTTGGCGAGAAAAAACAATAGATTTTCCAAGAATCCAATCCCTTCATTCAAAAAAAATATGCTTTCCTAATTTGTATGTCGATCATAGAATTTATATATATACCACTAATATCAGTGGACTCGCAAGCAGAACACGATAGAAAATTTTGCTGAAAGAATTATCGTAGGTTTAAAATATCTGCATATCAAAATATCATGATAACATATAAAATGGTATCAATAGACCTCCCATAAAAAATATTTTATTTCATTTTGTCCATCCCAAAACTCATTCTTAAACTATAAAACGTCTCAATCATTAGTGTAAGGTGATAATGATGAATATAAGATTCACCATAAACATTATCGGAAACATTGAATAGAGATGAGCGATTCGTTAGCAATCCCATCGATTAGAATACACGTACGTACGAGATACGGAGAACAAGTGAAAGATAGAGAGAGAGAGAGAAAGAGAGAGAGAGAGAGAGAGAGAGAGCGAGAAAGGGAAATAACATTAGCGAAGAGCTGCTTGAAAGAATCGAAAATTGTGAACGAATAATCGTCTATGCAGCTATGTGTTGATAATATGCGTTGCGACGAAAAAGTCAGATCATGTTGGGATACAGTTGTATACATTATAAATTTGATACTCCACACTCTGCGTGCGAGAGCGTGCGTGCGAGAGAGAGGGAGGGGGGGGGGGAGAGTGCTGCTCAACGCCATCGACGAGGCCGTCACCTAACGCTTTCTTCAAAAAATCATGGGCATTTCATCAACAATGCCGAGACTCCCCCCCCTCCCTATCCACCCGTTCACCCACCTACACCCACTCATGTGGACACTCACACACATGCACGCATATACACGCATATACACGCAAAACATGCTGACGAAATAGCCCCCCTCACACACGCACGTGCACGCATATACACGCAAGACATGGTGTCGAAAAATTTCCAAGATCCCCCTCGCCACCCCCCCGCCACCCACCACCCGCTACCCACCACCCGCCGCCCACCGTCTGCAAGCCACCCATGACTCACGACGCGGTTTGTGTCTCGGCTAAGTGGTTTGAATCTCGGCTAAGTGGTTCGAGTCTCGCTTGAAAAAGGTCGGTATATGTCGGGTTAGCGATCTTGGGATGGAACCGGCCAAGTATATCTTCCATCATACCATTAAAATTAAACCGAAAAATGTTAATGCTGCGAATGGAGAACGAATAATAAATTATATTTATAACAGAACTCAGGTGGCAAAACCAGCGAAATTCGAAATTGGCGATGAAGTGCGCATTAGTAAATTGGAAAATGTATTTGAGAAAGGTTACACGCAAAACTGGACAACGGAGACATTAACAATAAATCGAGTGGAAAAACTAACCCCATAACAGATAATATAAAAGATCATCAAATGAGTCTGTTGCGGGTGGTTTCTATGAACAAGAGCTGCATAGTGTTCAATACCCTGATATATATCTCATTGAAAATATGTATCAAAGAATCGTGGCAGTCAGCTTTGTGTGAAAGGGTTGGGCTTGGATAATTCACACAATAGTTTGATAAGCAAAAAATGATTTGTAACTATTGAAGAAATAAAATGTGAAAAGTTTAAAAAAATTTGCAAGAACAATCGTTAAAACTTATGATTAAGGAACCGGTACTCTGGTGTAGTGACTAGCGTGCTCGCCTCTAAACCAGAGCATCGGGAGGTCCTGGGTTCGATTCCTTGTGCCGTAGTTTCGTCGAGAAATAAAAATATAGGCGTGACAAGCTCCAGATATATATATGTGGCATACACAAGTACACGTACAGGTGTGAGTCACATGCATAAAGCTATAGTCCATGTTTACAATTTCCCGACAAAACGTGACGTAGCTCTGGCATCGGAAAGCGAACTCAGGACCGGCTATAGTGACACAGGTTTTCCGCAGTTTCCCTGTGTCTATGGAAATTAATTTCCATAGCAAATGCGCTATAGAGGGGGAAGTCGGATGCGGCCGCATGGGGATCTGGTTACTGATCCGGACCGGATCCTCAGGGGGGACTGGCTACTGACCCGGGCCGACCCTGTAATAGACGAAAGCCTCGAGACGGGGGGAAATGCACAATAAAAAAAAATAAAAAAAAAACTTATGATTAAGGGGACTCAGTGGTCTAGAGCACGAAAATTTCACCTATTTTTACGATTTTTTTTGTCATTAAAAATTTAAAAAACGATGTATCAACTTTTCAGGCTTATTACTACGTTTATTAAGCATACAAAAAAAATTTCGTTCATTTCAAAAATAATATTTATTATTATAAAAATGCCGCCGAAGATGATCGTCTCGAAAAATCGGACCCGGACGGCGTAGGTGATTCCAAGACTTCTACTCATCTGGAACACAAAATTCAAGAAAATTCTTAATCAGAAAGAGTGCATTTATGGTCGGAACTAGAACAAATCGAAAAAATTGAAAATTGACAAAATGCCGCGCTTTTGAAAAAAAAGTTCGTAAAGTCGGGTCTTTTTTCACTAGTTTTTTAGAGTAAACAATAGGAAATTATTTAAGTAAAATTATGATTCTAGTTCCGACGATAGCCATACATGTTGTGAACAACATATCCAAATTTCAAGTGATTCAGTTGAATAGTTTTTTTGTTTTCACCCCCACCGCGCCAAAAAAAGTCGTTTTGAGATAAATGAGTTCAAAGTTTAAGGTACAGATATTTTCAAAAATTAAGCAAATTTTGAATTCTTACAGTTGATCCGCGATTCCGGCACCATATGGGATCCCTTCGGAACGTTCGTATTCCTCGATTTGCTCACTCCTTTCATTTTTTCGAGCTGTACGAGCCTCTTGGGAGTTGTCGGTGCTCCTACGGTTGGGGCCCGATACTCGCCACCCGTCTCGGGTTCGCGCGAGCTGCTCCGCTTGTGGCCCGATTGTGATGTCCATGGTCTCCATCATTTTTAATAACGATGCGAATCCTTCGTTCAATATGCAAGCGGAAATATAAGTGCCAATATCGAAGATTTTTTTGCTGGCAAACAGATGTTTCGGCGCAAGGTGCCACACACAAGCGTTGAAACTTTCGTTATTGTTCTGCGTATTACTACCAATACACCTTTCTTATAAATTCTCTACTGTCAATTCTTCATAAATAGGTTTTAATATTTCTCGTGCTTCATCGTCCAGAGCAGGTGGATGTTTGTAGGTGTCTAAAGTACCTGCAGCGTCACTTTGACGCCACTTGCACCACGATTCGGAACCTGGAGGACAGTACGAGTGTTGAGGATTTTCATCTCTTGAAATTTTGTGATAATATGCGGCCCATATTTCACTTCTCATCCCTTCAGTAGAATCTGAATTAAGTCTAATTGCTAGACCGTAATAAGTCGACAGCCCTTGCAATAATTTATTCGTCAATTTTTGACGCTTCGGTGTTTATCTCTTGATTTAGTAGATTTCGCTGTGTCTTTTTTCCCTCTTCTTTTTCTGTCAATTTCTTTGTTGTTCTTTTTATTTGTGCATGTTTTTTTTCGCATCAAGAGCACGTTTGTATAAACGTTTTTTAACATGCAAAACACATCCTTTTTTGCAAACTACAAAATCATCTCCGTATATTTTCTGAGAAGGGTCGGGACAACTGCCGCGCTCCAAGTGCTAGACCCATGAGGAGCACGCAGACCGCTCTCTACCTGGTTAATGGGCTGTAGAAGCTATAATATTGGGAATTTCCGCATAAAAATTTCACAGTATATTCTTAAGATACTGTACTTTCGAAATATCGAAAAAACATCGATTTTTCGAAATTTCTAGACCACCGGGTCCCCTTAAAGACTATATGAACAACGTACTGGAGTTCAAGAGATACCAAATATTTGCCTCGAAAATCGGTGATTCATTGTGCAACGATACGTCAAGTTGGATTCAAATTTTACTCTATAAGCTGCAATGAAATGTTGTTACGAGACAAATTATCGGTGATAAAATTTACTACTTTGGCCTAGTAACATCTATGCACATTGAAATAAGAACAGGCCCAAAGAATAAACCCAAATAAGAATCAGAATTATGAGTACTACAAACTTGCTGACGTTGGTTTGATGTTTCCTAAACCCATGTATTGAGTCAAGTGCTAAATCAAAAATAATTCGAAGATTTTGAAAGTCGAATTAACGAGAGCATTGTAAGTTTTACAGATTTATCAAAGTCGTCCATGTATTATTACGCTGAGGGCCTAAATTTGAATATAAACCTACCTCACGATTTCTTTTATTCTAATATTTTATGAGCAACTCAAAAAACAAGCCCTTGTTGAAAGTTTTTCTAATGATCACGTCCATCAGCTTCTGCTTTATTCCGGAGAGAGTGTTAGGTTGTTGAAAAAATGTTGGTCACATAATAGATAAACCGATTTCGTTTTGACCATGAAATAAAAACTCTCGACGATATGTGTCAGTGTACGAGTCATGAAATACAGAAAAAGTACTGTCGCTGTATTCTTCATTTTCTATCAACACGTTAGGGCTTTATTCTATCGAAGTCTATCATAATCACAATGTTGAAAAAATCAGAAGGAAAACGTGAATTATAAGGATGGGCCATCATTGTAAGGGTGGGTCACCATTGATTTCCACTCGAACAACTTGACGGTTGCGAGCACGCTGAAAATTTGACATGATTCTCGCTCTCTCACTTTCTCTCCCTGGTGCATTGAGGTTTGCAGTGCAGCTAGGGTGCACACTCCACAAAGGCAACCCCTCTTCCCCGTCTTATGCTATGGTGAGGAACTCAAATAAAGAGTACACACATACACAAACACACAAAATTTTCTTTTTTTAAATTCGTAGGTTTCTATATACATTTCTGTTTCAAAATTCAACATATCAAAATGATTATCGGAACATATTTATTTTTTTCTTGTACTGTTAACATAATTTTTTTTTGTTTTACATTCAGCCCAAATACATATAAATATTATAAAAAAATCTATGATTTATATTTGTGATCTCTCTCTCTCTCTCTCTGTCTCTCTCTCTCTCTCTCTGTCTCTCTCTCTCTCTCTCTCTCTCTCTCTTTTAATCTTCTGACCATCATCATCACCACCAGAGCATCCATTTTTACTATGTTTTCGATTTTTTGTTCACATCATTAATTCATATATATTGTTATTAATAGCGTAACCCCATGGTAGTGTATCAGTAGAATTCTAAAGCAAAGTTCTTTTATTTCCATTCCAGCTGAGAGCTAACTTGGTCTGAGCAACAGTTTCGACACTATGTTTCCGACCAACGATCCACTGCTGCGTTTTGAATTACATTTTCGGGGTGAATTCCTCTTCATAATCGTTAAATGTTATCGATCTTGAAGTTGATGCTCGAATGCCTTTGGCTTTTTTCCTATCGTTTTTGTCACCTCGGAAGCTCAAGGTGTATAATTTGGCTCACAAACCCGGAAATTGCTCCATTATCTTTCCGTTATTCTTATCCTTCGTGAGCCCTAATTTTTTTTGTTTTCATTAGCTAATTGTATGCTATAGCGATTTTTGGGTACAGAATCAGATGTCTCAAGATGATTCGAATCGTCCTTATCGTAGCTGTATATATAGGAGGGGGGTATCGCAATGTGATATCGATATTGATATCGATATCGACTCAGACTATCGATATCGGTGTACAGTTATTTTACTCTATCGAACTATTTTCTTTTCCATGTTATTATAATGAAAGCCGTAAAAAAGGGGGGAGTGGATTTTTGACATGTCGAGAATTGCAAACTCCACGTACGTCGGTTTCATAAATTTCACGTCAGCTCGTGCAGCTGTAAAATGTCACCTTTGCGATTAAGGCCCTTGCACCAAAAGCACTGTCCCATTTCATCACAAGCTTAACATCTCGATGTTGCCTAACGTTTTTTATTATCTTCCCGAAAACGCCATCATTCATGAGCTTAAAAAAGTTTTCTCAAATTCATTGTTCGATTTTTTTCGCGGATCAGTGTCAATATCTATACCAGGTGTGTAAGTTTGAAACCGGAATTTGCCCATAGGTGGCGCTAGATGTCGATGCAGTTACCGACACATCACGTCAGCGGTGTCTTGTTATTGTATTGATATCCGACAAAGATTTCCAACTCACAATAACACGAGTTTCATTCAGTAGCATTAGTTTATTAGAGATAAACATGTCGAGTTTTGTGCCAACAAATTACGATTTGCGGACAGCCCTACTTTTCTGTTTTCATCTGAAGAAAACCGCAGCCGAATCGCATCGAATGCTTCTGGAGGCGTTTGATGAGCATGCTCTCGGTAAAACACAGTGTTTCGAGTGGTTTAAACGGTTCAAAAGTGGCGATTTTGACGTGAAGAACGAAGAACGTGGAAGACCACCGAAAAAGTTTGAAGACGCTGACCTGCAAGCCTTGTTGGACGAAGACGACGCTCAAACACAACAACAACTGGCGGATCAGTTAAAGGTGACCTGAGAAGCCATCTCCCTTCGGTTAAAAGCCATGGGAAAGATACAAAAGGTGGGGAAATGGGTTTCATACTTTCGAAATTCCGGTTTCATACTTACACACCTGGTATGAGGCATTCCACAGGTTTTCAGCAAAATCAAAACCCTCACTATTTTTCAGAGTACTGCAATTTTGTTATTATCAAAAGGTACCTACTAGGAGTGTCTGTGATTTTTTTTCAGATTTTTTTAATGAGTCCTGCTCCAGATATCTCAATTTTTGAAAAATGAGAATCAGTTTTTAACTAGATCTACCTTAAAAACTATGGCCCAGGCAAAAAAAATTATCGGACAAAATATTTTTGATTTTGAATGAACTTTTGACTTTAATAATAAAAAAAAAATTTTGCATACAAAAATTGTATAATTAATCAAGAAATTCGATTTTCAAAAAGTATGTCACGTTTAATTTTACTCTAAATTTTCCTGAATTTTCTGTCGTTAGTGTGGAAATACAGAAAAAATTGGCATCATGGGCCGTGAACTGGTTTAGAAGATACGGGCTGATTCGCATTTTTTTTTTTTTTTTTAATTTTTTATATTGATATGAATTAGATGATTGATTGAGAGAAACTTTGAATTTCACATAAAAAAATATATCAAAGTTTTTTGTATGGTATAAGATTGATTTTTTCAAATTTTTAAATTTCCCGCCCGAACGACGTGGCACCAGTGGCAAGGTCGGAAGTAAACGTTCCCGTATTTCCTTGGCCGGTTTCGATGTTATGATTGTACGTGAAACAACATAACCTTTATTTTTACTTTTCGGCTTCTGACGGTGCAAGTTTGTTATGGTAGTGCAAGTTGATTGACCAAAGTGATTGCTCAGTGCTTACGAAAAAAAGGGCCTAATAATTCTGATCGAGGAGAATTTTTTGTTTTTAATGATTTATTATGGCATCAGCTTAGGCACGAATCAATTCGGTCGTTGTTGTAACCCATTTCGTTTACACGACGGTGAAGCTAGAAAAAATGATTTACGACGTCCTTTAGTTCTAATGTTGACGAAAGGATTCGATAATATCGATAATAACGCCTACTTATGCCGGCAGTGCAGACGACACTTTCTCGACTCTCCAAATGTTAATACACCAATTGGTAGGTACATAGAGAAAGAGTTTCTTTATACATTTTTTAGTCAACTTATATGAAAACATCGTAATTTAGCTCCTAGCTTGCGCAATTAATCCTTGTGTTACTAGAACTGCCGCAAACTCCGACGGAGTCGTCGTCTCACAGTTCGGATACACCATCTGAGTGTCAGCTTGTGCGTGTTAATGCTGCGCTCCAACTTCATGAGCAGTCACCGATCCCAAAAAAACAAAATACAATCGTGGGTCACGGAAAAACTCGAGAAATCATCGAATGCATTGAAGCAAGCTTTACACGTTGAGACTGAAAACCCAAATCCAGACAAAGTTGCGTTGATGGAAATGTTACAGGATATGCGAGACAAATTTGAAAATACAGACACGAAGAAAAATGAAAAAATCCAAATTTTAACGCTTCTGCCGACTAGCTGGTCAGTTTCGAAGATCCAATCCGAGTTTCCAACGAGTTCCGTGTATTTGATCAGGTTAGCTAAGACACTGAAATCTACGGAAGGGATCCTATCTACGCCGGAACGAAAACATGGTATGAATTAATTAGTTTTTACAGTGTAATAATTTAAAAAAAATAAAAATAGTTTTAACAGTAAACAAAAGCTGCAAATTTTAAACTTCCTCGATATTAATTGTGTATTACAATAAAGAGATTTTCGTTTCTTTTTCATATTAGGTGGTTCTTTACCTCTTGTTACGTCAAAAATGGGAGTTTTCGCGAACTATTAATAATTTTTGACGTATGATGTGTTGAATTTGATTGAGACTCTCTAGTCGTGGAAAAATTTCGGTACTACTCCTGGAATCAATCTCGAACACACCTGCCCCTGTTTTTGAGTCTAACCTTTCGGAAAATTACTCGGGAAATGGGCTTGGAATCACTGTTAAATTTTCAATTGCGTAAGGTATCTACTGAGATATGAACTCGGGGTTTCGATATAATTTGCTATTGGCTTTACCCCGAGGATCACTATCGTTACTTTTATTGAACAAAGGGGTGATTGGAGGAAGATCAATTAGAATTAGTTTGTAAATAGTTATCGGATGTTTAAGGATTTCAGTGGAAATAATTTTGGGTTTTGGAGTCTCTCTAGTTATTTCTGTTTCTATAGGCAATGCCCGTACTCCGTGATAATTTGATCCCGATCTTTGAACAGGGTTTAACCTTTTTGGCCACGGATTCGAATATATCGCGTCGAGTTTACGTAATTGATACCTTCGTCCGGCTCTGCGTGTTCTTTTCTTTTTGCGTGGTACTGGGGGGTTGACTCTCATGAAATTTAAGGGAAGAGTATCCAGGGTGAATTTCCGGATGAGCGTGCAACCTGACGCAACTCTAGTCCCAACCAGATCTCCGCCGAGGAAAAAGAAGGAATACGAATATTTGGTGAGCGTGCAACCTGACGCAACCCTTGTCCCAACCAAATTTCGCACAAGGATAGGTAAACGAATACTTGGTGAGCGTGCAACCTGACGCAACTCTTGTCCCAACCAAGTTTCGCACGGAGGGGAGGACTACGAAAGCTTGGTGAGCGTGCAACCTGACGCAACTCTAGTCCCAACCAAGTTTTCGCACGGGGGGAGAAAATAAGTAAAGAACACGAATCCTCGGATGAAGACGTAAATTTACACAACCGTACTGAGTCTTGAGATCGAATGTGTTAAATGAATAATAGAGAGAGTGGGAGGGTTTTTACGTTGAATTCAATCGTTGGGGAAGAGAAATTCCTTGGATTGAACTTGTTTAACTGTTTAAACCTTTAATGAAATACCGAAAAGGAAAAACTCAATTAAACTTCATTCTGTGACTATTGATGAGTCACTGGCTCGCGAGTCTCAAAATTGATCAATTTGTTATCTAACCCTTCCCTAAATTTTATATTTTTTTTCTCCTTTGTCGCGAATCTCCAATTCTCGAGTGACACGATTTCAGCAATGGAAAGGCCTTTGTTGAACTTCACGTGGATGAATTTCCCTCCTTCAAATTATCTCAAAGAAATGGTTTAATTCAAGTTTTATGAAACTGGACTCAGCAATGCCCCAAGAACAATCTAGATTTAAGATTCACTTGGATAATGTTGTAACTTCTTCTTTTAAATTATTTTAATGAAATTGTTTAAAATAAAGCCTTTTATGGACAATTAAATCACCAACGCCGCAGGGGTAATATGAATTTAGGATCACTTGGATAGAGATTGGATTTTTCCTCCAAAAATAATCAACTAACCGGTTTTTAATTGAATTTAATCGATTAATTCCGTCCGAATTTATGATATTCACTGTGTTCAATTTTCCCGAACTATTCCCCACAATTTCACGAGAGGAAGATGAGGTTGTAATAAAACTTCACTTACTGGCTGAGACGTTCTCCAAACGGAAAGGGTGACAGCATTTGTAGACGCACCGGCGACTCAGACGGAAACGGTGAAGTTGAATCGGCAGTGGATCAAGTGCGTGGCAGGTTGGCGATGAAGTCAAAGAATTTGTCGATGCACAGAGTTTAATTTTCGAGATCCAAAATTTTTTTCAAATTATTGTAAAAAGAAAGAAATGGTTAACAAAGATTCAGTCTTAAATTTCGCAATTCATTTAACAATAACCGCGATGAATACGTTATTCAATATTTCGTGGATTGCGGATGTCAAAGTAAAATAAACGAAAATTACCAAACAGAAAATAATAACTAGACAAAGGAAAATGAAATAGAATAAAACGAGGTCCAACGTCTCTTCCGACATTCAGAGGCCAACCCGAAATCTCGAGAATTTAAAATAGAAGCAATTTCAATTCGACTCAGAATTCAAGATTTGAAATTCCGAACCGAAAAAACTATCTTCCTTCGAAAATCGAGTGAAATTCTAAGTCCAAAACGAATTGATTTGGAAAATTCCCGAATCAAGAACGTCTTTGTCGAAAAATTTCGCAAGTTCAGCCCAAGAATGGATTCGATGAGTACGATGGGTTTCGTAGTTTCCACGTCGGAAAAAAGTCGAAGAAGTCTCTGAGAGCCCTTTTTCCGGCCTTTATATACCCGTGATCCAGGCTAACCCGTTTGATAAAAGTGGGGATTGATAATGATGACAGAGGATGCATTTTTCTGACGCAATGCATTTTCCTTTTCTATCTCGTGAGCTTCCCTTTGAAAATTCGGGTCATAGCGAGGGCGCCAGCGTAGATCACAGGGTGGGCCCTATGCGTGTGGCTGTATCGCGGCGCATGTGACTGTATTGCGACGCGCGTGGCTGTACCGCGGCACGTGTGCCACACGCTTCCTATATTCTTATTCCTCATATAATATTACTTTCTTATGAACAATAGTAATTCTAATATTATAGATGTTTTTCTTGATTATTTTATCTTGGATAAAGTTCCTATATTTTCTCTTATAGTTATCGTATTGCGCAATTGTTAAAATTACTTTTCTTTCTTATATCCTATCGTTTGTTTAATTATTAACAAATATAAAATGTGATATTTTTGCGGATTAAAATTACAATCTGAATTGTTATAAATAATTTCGTACGAGAGAGAGACGGGGGATTTATTGGGTAGATAAAAAGGGTAAGGCTAGGATAGAGGGTGGAGAGTGGGGAGGCATTCGAACGGTCTGCGGGTAGCGACGAGAGCCGAGCTCCTCGCCTTGCCGCGCAACCTCCGTGGATCGTCGAAAGAGGGGAGGGGATTATGTAAAAGAGCTTTGCCTCTGCTCGTGGACTTCGGGGCGTTTAGCTTTTCCTCTTTCTTCTAGATTTTAACATGGTAAAATAATATTTCGAGTTTTGAGTTATTTGAGTTGACTAATTTAAATTTTTAGATTGTTTTTCCTTGGAGTTCGATTATTGAATAATATGAATTCGATGCATGATTTTATCTTGCAATTCTAGGTTTGTTTAAATGGTTACTTCCTCGAAATATTATTTAGCATTGCGTAATGATTTTCCCATTTGGAAGAAATGATTTTGAATGAGTATTTCCCATCCTGGAATGTTCTCGCGCGTATATTCCTACACATACTCGCACACAGTATATATTCTAGTGCATGTGTGTGCGTGCCCCCGATACCTGTTTCCCGTGAAGTGTACAGAATTGGGTCTTAAGGACGGTTCGGGGTTTTCCGCGCCTTGCGACATGAGTGAGAGAGAGAGAGAAAGTCAAAGACCGGTGAACCTGGGCATAGGCCCCTTTAAAATCTTTTCTCGCTTCCCTTCTTGTATTCTCGTCGGGTCATTGCCCTCTTGGGAACGATTAATGGTTTCCTTTCCGTTTTGCTATGATCTTCTCCCTTGTCAATACTCACTGTTCTTAGTTGACTTAATATTTATTTTGGATCTCGTTCTTAATTATAATGTTTATTATCTATTTTGATTGGGAGAGTTATAGGTATATTTTCAACTATTTCATTTGTTTTTTTTTTATTGTGCATTCCCCCCCGTCTAGAGGCTTTCGCCTATTACAGGGTCGGCCCAGGTCAGTAGCCAGTCCCCCCTGAGGATCTGGTCCGGATCAGTAACCAGATCCCCATGCGGCCGCATCCTACTTCCCCCTCTGTTTCATTTGTTTAGTTAACTATTATTCAGTCTCTTTTGTTTATTGAAGTATTATTTGGTTTCATTTATTTATCTCGTTCTGTTCTTTTTTTAATTCCAATGCGAATTTCTCCCGCAAGTTCGTTACTTAAATAAATTTTAACTATTGTTTCAAAGTTCAATATTGGTATGAGATGGGAAAATCCATCGTTGTTTAGAGCCATTCCGTTCGTTCCTATTTTGAATCCATTATTGATACACGCATATATACTCATATACATATACGTATGTGTGAGAGAGGAGGTACGCAATGTTCTCTTGTGTGCTTGTTCTTCGAGGGGGTGTAATCAGCGCCCCTCGTTGGTTTTACGGCAGAGAAAAATACTAAGTGCCTTTTCTTTTCTTTTTCCAATGGTAAGAGCATTTTCAGATCTAAGGATTTATCTCTTGGATCGATAGGCCGGTGGAGGGTATGTCAGTTAGGAAAGCAATGTTAGTGTGCCTGACCCACCAGATGGGGTGACGAGCCTTCGGCTTTTCCTGTAGGGATCTTTGACCCTGGTTTTCCTTCCATACTACCCGATTTTACCGATGGCCTTTTCCTTGAGATTTTCAGTTGGTAAAGTGAATTTCTAACTTTATCATTGAGTTGAACGGAATAACGTAGGAAACGACAAATCTTCCCCTCACAGATCTTCGAGTTTATTATTCTATAGGAGGGTATTTTTGTAAAGAATAAAGTTCGGTGGACGTTACGTCAGGACGTAACACTCTCGAAACGTTGGGAAAAGTTCGCAAGTTCTATGTAGACGATGAAGTGAGTGCCACTATGCCAAGAAAAAAAGATTATATCTCGGTGAAAGAAGCAAATGGCTCAAGAGTTCACTATCAGAAACGTCTTCTTTTGGCTAATTTGAAAGAACTATACGAGCTTTTTGAGAAAAATCACCCAGGTGTCATCGTTGGATTTTCGATCTTCGCATCCTTGCGTCCTCAGTTTTGTATATCAGCTGGTGCAAGCGGCAGGCATACCAGTTGCGTTTGTGCAATTCATCAAAATGTTAAATTGATGTTATTGGGTATTTAAAATTCCTACTGAGATTCTATAAGCGCATTTTGGGGATCCTAGGATTCATAATACTATTATTTTTTGTTGTTATAGGCTGTAACGCGGGGCAACTCACAAAAAATGTGATGCCTACGATCAATAATTACGACGACTGCCTGAAAATGATGATGTGTCCGAATCCTGAGACTAACTGCCATTTCCGTACTTGTACGAACTGTCCAGGAATCGAACAGATAAGAGAATTTTTCGTACGACTCTTTGAGGAAAACGATATCGAAACGATTACATTCAAGCAGTGGGTGTCTAAACCTAGAACGACTCCTGCAACGCAGATTGAAAATGCGTCAGATTTTGTAGATGAGCTCTGCGAAAAAGCGGCTTGCTTGCAACGACATGCTTTCATTGCCAAACAGCAATCTCAGTATCTCAAAACTTTGAAATCGAGTTTGAACGAAGGGCAGTTCATCGTCATTTGCGATTTTGCCGAAAATTACGCTTTCGTGGTTCAAGAAGCAGTCCCAGGATTCCACTGGAATAATAATCAGGCCACGATATACCCTGTCGATATATACTTTCGTCAAAACAGAGATTTGATGCACAGAAGTCTTGTCATAATTTCTGACTGTTTGAAACACGATGTGGTTGCGGTATATACGTTCAGCCAGATTATTAGCGATTTCATGAAATCGATTCCACAACATCCGTTGCGAATTTTTTATTTCTCGGACGGGGCTCCTCAACAGTACAAGAATTTCAAAAATTTCGCCAACCTCTATTATCACGAGGATGATTTTGGTGTGCCGGCAGAATGGCATTTTTTCGAAACAGCTCATGGCAAAGGTCCATGCGATGGTATCGGAGGTACCATTAAACGCCTTGCGTCAAGAGCCAGCTTGCAGTTGGGTGTGACTCGCCAAATAACAACTCCGGCAGAGTTATTTGATTGGGCAGCTTTACCGACCAATTTCCGAGCAGCGGAGGTGAGGTTTTCGACAGCGGCGGATTATTCCGATTCAAAAAACATGCTCGACGAAGGTTCGAAAAAATCTTCCCCCTCAAGAAATCCCAGAAGCAACATGCTTTCATTCCGGGAACAGACGGCACGATCACTTCGAAATTATATTCGACGGATGACAAACATATAATAATTCACAAGATTTGCTAATACTGGGCAATAAAAAAACGTTCACTTGTCATAAATATTGTGTTTTTTCTTATCTAGTATTTTAAGTTAGAAATGCAATAAATGGTGTAATTTCGAAATCGTCAATTACACCATCCGAAGCTGCTTGAAGTTTCATCTTATCGCGTTATTTTTCAGTTATGTCCACTACTAATTCAAATCAGACTGATTGAACTAAAGATAAGATTTAAAAAAATTATAAAAAAAATGCAAATCAGCCTGTATCTTCTATACCAGTTCGCGGCCCATTGTGCCAACTTTTTTTTTGCATGTCTACACTAACAATAGAAAATTCAGAAAAACTTAGAGCAAAATCAAACATGACATACTTTTTGAAAATCGATTTTTTTCATTTATTATAGAATTTTTCTACGAATTTTTTTTTATATTGTTTGTTACGTCCTGGCCCTTTTTGCCTTCATTGACAATAATAACGCATAAATAATCACACATTCAATTCAAATAATTTCATAGCCATATTTGGCATATTCACGAAAATAATAATGCAGACATTCACACGCCCGAACGGAAATTCATTCTCCAATTTCCGCTGAGTAATTTCCTCTAAATATTCATAAATAATTCCCAGAAAATACTAAAACCATCGATCGTCCGATCGACCGGACGATGATATCAAATTTCGCTGATACATATCCGCTAAATCGATGCACGTGGCATCGCGCGATATACCTGTCTCTTTCTCCATTGTCAAAATTCATATTCACACTTTTCACCGCTCGCACGTGGCCTGCATGGTCAGCACTTCGGCCACCGCCTCGAGCCTTCCTAATTGATTCCCTCAATTTCCAAATTAGTCTTCATCAAATCTCGAACCAGAAACGTACAACAATAAGTGTTTCGTAAGTAATTTCCGCGTAAGTAATAAGTCTATAATTGTCATAAACGGTGACAATATTAAGAAGCAAATCCAACTGACATTGTTGTGTTAATAAATATAATTTAATATCCACAAAATCAATTGTGAATATCTACAAGAAATAATTCTTGTAACTATCAGAAAATAAAAGTGTAATATTTCGATTTCAATCGTTAATCAAGAGAAGAACCCCCAACGAACATTAAATCCTTTTCCATCCTTGTGATTTAATTCAAATATATATATAAATTGTGTCTGCGATCAACCTCGATCGTAACATATATTTTCTGGTGCTAAGTGTGGGGTGGCTTGAATATTGCATCTTTATTTTCACCGAGTGATTTTGAACAATCGTGCAGTTTTCGTGAAACCGGCGAAATTCCAGAACAATTTTCGATTGACTCAAATTTCTCCGTCGTTCAACGCCAATAGTACTGCGTGAACGAAGTCCATCGTGCCGAAGCAACGAAAAGTGCGCGGACTCGCTTGACGCGAAGTGTGTGTGTTGGTGAACCGCTACACACCCACGAAAAATCTAACAAAAATTTGAAAATCTAATAAAAAATCGAAATTTTTAATTTTCAAAAGTGAAACAGAAATAGAAATCTTTCGAGTCTCAAACGAGGCGAGATAATTTCTCAATTTTCAAAATAACTGAACTCAAATTTTCGAGCTTTCGAGCGAGAAGATAAAATATTCCTACGTATCAAAAAAAAAAAAAATAACACTTTTCGCGTGTGGAAAGCAGCGAAAAGAAACCATCGATTCTTCACGCAGAAACAAAACTGTTCCAAGTGCGAAAACGACTAAAAGTCCGAATTTCCGGAAGATATAAGGAACTCTGTGTGTGAAAAATAACCGAAGTCGAATCTCGAGTTATTCTCGCGGAAATAAGACTCTTTCTCGAGTGCAAATAGACTACCGATAGTGAATCTCGAGTTATTCTCGCGAAATAAAAATAAAACGCTTTCGCGAGTTTTGTTAAAGTTATATCGAAATAAAATGTTTTCGAATTAATTTCACGAGAATAAAACAGTTTTCGCGCGTGCGATTTATATAATCGAATTTTAATTTTCGAACTTCTTCTGCTTGAATAAGAAGTCTTCTCGCGAGTTTTATTTCAATAATCGAAATTATATTATCGAATCATTTCTGCGAAAATAAGAATCTCTTCACGAGTGTGATTAAAATAATTGAAATTAAATTTTCACATTATTTTCGCGAAAACAAAAATCTTCTCGCGAGTTTGGTACGAATAATCGGAATTGATCTTTCGAATTATTTCTGCGAAAATAAAAACCTTTTCGCGAGTACAATTTAAATAATCGAATTTTAACTTTCGAATTACTTCTGCGAGAATAAGAACTCTTCTCACGAGTTTTATTTAAATAATTGAAGTTAAATTTTCGAACAATTTTCGCGAAAATGAAAATCTTTTCGCGAGTTCGACACGAATAATCGAAATGAAAACTTTCAAACTATTTCTGCGAAAATAAGAATCATTTCGCGAGTTTGATTTAAATAATTGAAGTTGAATTTTCGAACAATTTCCGCGAAAATGAAATCTTTTCGCCAGTGTGATTAAAATAATTAAACTCAAAAGTTCAAATTATTTCCGCGACAATGAAAATCTTTTCGCGAGTTCGATACAAATAATCGAAATCAAACTTTCGAATTATTTCCGCGAAGAATAAAATCTTTTCGCGAGTTTCATTTAAATAATTGAAATTAAAATTCGAATTATTTCTGCGAGAATAAATTCTTTTCGCGAGTACAATTTAAATAATTAAAATTAAGATTTCGAATTATTTCCGCGAAGATAAAAATCTTTTCGCGTGTTCGATAAATAATCGAAATGCAACTTTTGAACTTTCCAGCGAAAATAAATTTCTATCGTGCGTGAAAGAACACTTAAGATTGAATTCCCGAACTTTCCAGTGAAGAGTAATTTTTCGCGCGTGGAAAACACTTAACATTGGAGTTTCGAATTGTTCAGCGAACATAAAATTTTGCGTGTATGAAAAATAATTTTAAAAAATTAATGTTTGAACTTTTCCGCGAAAGTAAAACTTTTCGCATGTGAAAAATAATTTAGAAATAAATGCTTAAATTTTTCCGCGGAAATAAAAATTCTTTTGCGTGTGCAAACTATTAGAATTAAATTTTCGAATCTTCTTGCGAAGGTAGACACTTCTTCGCGAGTGTAATTAAATTTAAAATAAATTTTCGAATTTCCTAATGAAAGAAAAAATTTTCACGTGGGGAAAATAAAAAAAAATGAATGTTTAAATCTTTCCGCGAAAACAAAATTTTTCGCGTGTGAAAAAAAAAATAGACGTTAGAATTTTTCCGCGAAAATAAAACTTTTTCGCGTGTGAAAAATACTTAAGATTACATTTCCGAACTGTTTCGCGAAAATAACATTTTTCGCGTGTGGACAATTAATTATCACTAAATTTCCGAATTTTCATGCGAAAATAAAAATCCTCTCACGTATTTCGTGAATTAATTCAACCTGTATCAAGTGAACCAATTCAGATTTTTGAACTTTATTACGAAATTCGACATTTTTCCACGTTCTACAAATTAATTCAAACTTTTAATTCAATCATCGAAAAATAAAACTTCTGTGACATTCCGTGAATTAAATTGAAGCTTTTAAACCTTTTACGGACAATACAAAAATTCACATTTTACAAATTGAACTGTGAACTGTGAAAATTGAATTCTTCATCAAATTTACCGCTAAACGGACTTTCGTTCGATAGTGAAACTAGGTTTGTTTCACTATTTCAAGTCTTGAGAATCGATATTGGCGAATGAATTCGCTTTTCCTATCTCAACGGGGCTGACCTTCAATATCAAAAGATTCTACACTTCGATTTGGAGTTTCAAAAATCGATATTGGCGAATGAATTCGCTTCTCCTATCTCAACGGGGCTGACCTTCAATATCAAAAGATTCTACACTTCGATTTCGAGTTTCAAAAATCGATATTGGTGAATGAATTTGCTTCTCCTATGTCAACGGTGCTGACCTTCAATATCAAGAGATTCTACACTTGGAAATTCGACAATTCAAAAGGATGGTCGCCTGTCTTCACTGGACCGTCGTGAGTTGTCTGCAGCTTCAACTGGGTAGGTGCCTATAAGCCACAACACCAATGAAACGTCAGTGTCCAAACAAGACAACTGGACACACGTCTTGCCGAACATTATGCAGGCTTGTCAACCCCCCCCCCCCTCGAGACATTTCATTAGTCACCCATATACAACCACATGCCTTAACCAGGGAGGCTTTCGCCGTCCTCAAGGAAGCGCCACGGAAAAACCTACTGACTGTATAAAAGAGCTCAAGCGAAAAGGACCGGACTCCACTGCTATCACGAGTAACAGCATTTCGGCGGTACCAATTCGTGATGCCTATGATGAGGTATGAATCGAACCAGATAATTTGGTTTTCGATATGTATTTGTGCCTCCAGAACATCAAGGATTTGATCAAACGCTGCACCGACCAACAAATACAGTACACGCTGCGGCTCAACAGAACTCAAGACGAAGTGGGCTAGATCGACTTCAGATTATTCGAGAATTTCCTGGACCCCACCATGATGACCACATCATCCAACCAATTATGATTCTTCGAGAACATCGCATTTCGACCCCTATAAAATCATGACACTTACACACATACAACACTTGCGCTAACCCTGCCCAAGTAAAATTACATAAGCATAAATGTAAAACGTAAGGCCACACACAAAAAGTGCCATGACGGCTCCGCATTTTCTCTTATCGTTAGCTGAAGCATAGCATCAGCTAACTTTTAGAGGGGGAGGTGTTACGTCCTGGCCCTTTTTCGCCCAACATACAGACGACAATTTTCACACTTTATTTCAATTAGAGTACTCGACTATTAATTAGCCAAATATCCGAAATCCAAATATCCAAATATCTAAATAACCAAATATCCAAATACACCGATCAAATATTCACACAAAAAGTGCCACGACGGCTCCGCATTTGCTCTTCTCATTAGCTGAAACATGGCGTCAGCTAATTTTCATGGGGGGAGGTGTTACTTCCTGGCCCTTTTTGCCTTCATTGACAATAATAACGCATAAATAATCACACATTTAATTCAAATAATTTCATGGCCATATTTGGCATATTCACGAAAATAATAATGCAGACATTCACACGCCCGAACGGAAATTCATTCTCCAATTTCCGCTGAGTAATTTCCTCTAAATATTCATAAATAATTCCCAGAAAATACTAAAACCATCGATCGTCCGATCGACCGGACGATGATATCAAATTTCGCTGATACATATCCGCTAAATCGATGCACGTGGCATCGCGCGATATACCTGTCTCTTTCTCCATTCTCAAAATTCATATTCACACTTTTCACCGCTCGCGCGTGGCCTGCATGGTCAGCACTTCGGCCACCGCCTCGAGCCTTCCTAATTGATTCCCTCAATTTCCAAATTAGTCTTCATCAAATCTCAAACCAGAAACATACAACAATAAGTATTTCGTAAGTAATTTCCGCGTAAGTAATAAGTCTATAATTGTCATAAACGGTGACAATATTAAGAAGCAAATCCAACTGACATTGTTGTGTTAATAAATATAATTTAATATCCACAAAATTAATCGTGAATATCTACAAGAAATAATTCTTGTAACTATCAGAAAATAAAAGTGTAATATTTCGATTTCAATCGTTAATCAAGAGAAGAACCCCCAACGAACATTAAATCCTTTTCCATCCTTGTGATTTAATTCAAATATATATATAAATTGTGTCTGCGATCAACCTCGATCGTAACATTGTTAAAGTCAAAAGTTCATTCAAAATCAAAAATATTTTGTCCGATAATTTTTTTTGCCTCGGCCATAGTTTTTAAGGTAGATCTAGTTGAAAACTGATTCTCATTTTTCCAAAATTGAGATATCTGGCGCAGAACTCATTTAAAAAATCTGAAAAAAATCACAGACACTCCTAGTAGGTGATTGAATTGGTTCAAAATAGGTGATAATAAAAAAATTGCAGGACTCTGAAAAATAGTGAGGGTTTTGACCTTGCTGAAAACCTATGGAATGCCTCATATACTTTTGCAGCCATGCTTTTTATTTAAATTTTAGACACGAAATCACATGAAGTCAGCCCCTCTCTGAAATAATTTCTACACCAAGCGGTAGAGTGGTAGAATACCCCCTCTTGATGCTATATCATCGGAAACACCTATATCTAAATGATAGTTTAGTTTTACGATACTGACGATGATAAGACTCAAGACAGATTTTTTCGAGAATAATAAAAATATTATTTCGATCGTGAACCCCCTGGTATTGATGTCTTATTTTTCATAATCTGACGATTATATGTGAAAATTCATAAAAAGTTCTATTTTGATATAAAATGGAGTTACCATGAACTTAAATAAAAATTGAAATTATTTTGGGTGTTTTCATTCCGATTTTAAAGAAAAGTAGAAAGCAAATATTTTTTGATCAAGAGCCCTTTATTATTATTGATGTTTCTCGCAATCTGTAGACGATATGCAAATGTCACGATAACGATTGACACTGAGATGCTGGATAAAGTATCGGGATCCAAAGTTGGATCCATCTGGTGGCGAAACTTAAGAACTGACTAAGTAGGAAGCGCAAAGCCCCGTTGACCATGCGAAACGTCGAGGTTTGTTACGATAAATTCGAGATTATTCTGAACATTGTTGACATGGGCCACGTAACGATAATATAGATATAGAGATCGGAGTTTGGATGTAGAACGTAGTTATTTCTTAGGTTAGGGTCGAAAGTTTTCGTTTACACGTTTACCGCATCTGCGTCCGGGAGGGAGTAACATAATTTGTAATGAGCTGAGAATAATCGACGACAAATCTCTCTACCCCACGCTTACATATGCGAGTCGCGAGCGAGCTATTTACTTACGCCACCATATTGCTGACGTCAGAATTAAGTCATACCTCTCCTTTGGTTCCCAATATCATGAAAAAATCAGATCTTTATAGTCACGATGACTTTGGTTTTTGTTTAAATTTTATATTCATCTGGAGTTGTCCGTATGATGATTGCTTACTTTGCTCATATTCTGCGAATGTAACATTAATTTTATGCAAAGCTATAAGCAGTTATTTAAAAAACTTTAAAAAGAAATCGAATAAAGGCGTTGGCTTCTTCATGATGTATTTTTTTCATGGATTTTCATGTAATCTACGGATTGTACGGAACAAAAATTGTTAGTTGAAATATTGTTATTGCTTCAGATGCTTCAACGTTACGGCAATTTAGATTTTCCTATGCGTAAGCCCATGGTTCTTGGAGATTGTTATTGTTATTATAATTACATGACAATGAGTATAAATTTGAGAAAAGTAACCCTCCTGAAACTTATGACAATTTACATTTTCGGGAAATTTTAATATTTATTTCTGACCATAGGCCTAAAGACATTAATATAATTGATTTTTCTCATAATGTGCCGACGACATAGAAATTTCGTGAAAATAAGCCAAGACAGCTAAGATTTTTCTGAATAATACAATATTTTTTTTCTGGTCGAGGGCCCTTGGAAGTTCTGATTACTTATGCTTTCTCATTCTCTGCGGATAGCATAGGAGTTTTACGTGAAGTTATAAAAAAATTTTGAAAAAACTCGGAAAGGCAGTGCAAAAAAAGGTTGGTTTGTTCATGATAACACTTTTGAATTAAAATAAATTACATCAATATTCTTAGACCTTTGTTGAGAAAAAATAATAAATTTCCCGAAAATCCAATTTCTTCATGAAAAAAAGTGTTCCTTATTTTTATGTCAACCATAGAATGTATATATAAGGCTGTCCACGCCACTCAGCTACCCTCCAGACCACAACATTTTTTATTTGCTTCGTAAATTTTTATGTTATTATCCTTGCTCTGAAACATTTTTCTGAATTTTTGCAGATTTTTTGGAACAACCGTCTCTGAGATATGATTTTTTTTAACCGAAAAAAGGACCATTTTTAAAAATCTGAAAAAAATCACAAAAATTGTATCATCAACATAGAACAGTCTCTTGCTCGCGAAAATGTGGTGCAAATTTTGTTTACATTTTTTTCACCTAATCAAAACCTTTTTGTGCATAATAATTAATTTAAAAAATCCACGGTGAACAGAGACGTCGTTTGGGAGACAGAAAATAATGCGGAGCATAATCTTCAGATAAACCTTCATAATTTCATTTTGTTCATGGCCTGCGCACATTTTTTTTCTTAACAAAGTTGTGTGTTGTGTGCTCTATTGCACTCGAGTATTCTTTTGTAAAAATGATTCCATCGTATTGAGGAATAAAACAATGTAGTTGTTGGGTTTGCGGAATCTTTTTGACAAATTCAAATCGTTCACGCAGCTTATCCACCGTGGGAGCATATTCACTGCCACTCACGAATCCAATTTCAATCGCGGGAAATTAGACCCAAATAAGCTGCGTGAACGATTTGAATTAGTCGAAAGGATTCCGCAAACCCAACAACTGCATTGTTTTATTCCTCAATGCGATGGAGTCATTTTTACAAAAGAATATATATCACTAATATCTTATATATATCACCAATATCAGTGGATCCGCAAGCAGATCATGATAGAACATTTTTCTGAAAGAATAATCATGGATTCGAAATATCTGGATATCAAAATATCATGATGAGACTTTTTTCAATTTAAATGCTGTCTAGGTATAATGATTACAAATAAAATATCGAATATCAATGGGCCTTACACCAAAAATATTGTATTTCTTTTTTTCCATCCCAAAAATCATGCTTGAACTACAAAACGTCTAAATCATTAGTGTGAGGTAATAATTATGATTATAATATTCACCATATACATTATCGGACGCGTTGAATAGAGATGAGCGATATGTTAGCAATCTCATCGCTTAGAATACACGGGCGTACGAGATACGGAGAACAAGTGGAAAAGAGGGAGAGAGAGAGAATGAGAGAGAAATAACGTTGGCAGAGGGTTGCTTGAAAGAAGAAATAATCGTCAATACAGCTATGTGTTGATAATATGCGTTACGACGAAAAAAGTCGGATAATGTTAGAGTGCAGTTGTATACATCACAAATTTGATACTCGACACTGCGTGCAAGAGTGCGCATGCGAGAGAGAGAGAGTGCTGCTCAACGCCATTGACGATGCTGTCACCCAATGCTTTCTTCAAAAAATCATGGGCATCTCATCGAAAATGCCAAGACCCCCCCTACCCATCTGCCCGTTCACCCACCCACCCCCTTTCCCACATACACTCATGTGGACACACACACGTGCACGCATATACACGCATATACACGCAGGACATGCCGACAAAAAATCCCCCCCTGCACACATGCATATACATGCAACACATGCTGACGAAAAAATCCCAAGATTCCCCCCCTGCCCCCCTGCCAATGACTACCCACCACTCACCTGCCACCCACCACCCGCAAGCCACCGATCGCCCGCAAGCCACCCATGACTCACGCCGCGGTTTGTGTCTCGGCTAAGTGGTTCGAGTCTCGGCTGAAAAAGGTCGGTAAATGTCAGGGTAAGGATCTTAGGTCAGAACCGGCATACTACATATACTCGCACTTTAGTGTATAACGCTCCCGTGTAACGCATCATATCACCACTCGATTTTACGCCTCATAAAATTTCCATACTGGGGCCTTAATATCGTTTCTTAAGGTAGAACGATACCTCTTTTTCGGGGCAGGCGGTGAGAGGGGTACTCCTATGCTTAAACATGGGGAGAGTGTCGTGTTACCAACTGCACAAAAATTATAAGTCGCATGTATATAGGTATACGAGAGCACGGAGAGAGCGCGTTCGCCGCGCCGGGCTGCTGCGCATATAGCTATAGATATAGAAGAAGATAGAGAAAAACGGCGTTTAATAATTTTCTTTTGCACATTGCAGCTTATTGGTACGATGAAATTGCTATAAACTTTGCGGGAGTGATCTTGAGAGTTGGTTCATGTACTTGTGTTAGTTTCATCAAAAAGTGGCTTTTTTAACGGTACTTTTTCAATGTTTTTTTGCGGTTTTTGACCCTTTTCCATAAGATCCAATGTAAAAAACTAATTCGATTTTCTCAGAAACGGTTCGATCGAATCCGTTGAAATTTGTCGAGCGAACATTTTAGTCAATTTCAAACGTATCTACCAGTTTTCACCAAAATCCCTCTTTTTTGATATATGGTATCGTTCTACCTTAAGGAGTAAACTCCAAAAATTGTTCCACCCTGGCCACGAATTTGAAAATACAGGAGAATTCTATTTATGATTTTTTCGAAGATCACCGGCTAAGTCAAAAATATTGACAAAACGACTAATGTTGAGCGTGACTTTCCCAGTTAAATATACCCACAAAAATTCTGTAAAGTTTCAATTCGATCAATAGAACGGTTTTTTTGTTGCAAGCAATCTAATTTTTGAACAAAAAATTGAAGGATAATGTTTATTGCCCCTTAAAACTTTATGATCATTATAAGAATGAAAAAAATAAATTTCGAGCTTTTCCCCATTTTTATAGCAAACAGCGTTTCAATTTATGGGAAAAAATTCTAGGATAATGCTTATTACCCCTAAACACATCATAATCATTATTGAAATGAACAAAATTTTTTTTCTTAAGCTTTCCACATTTTTATCGCAAACAGCGTTCAAATTGATGAAAAAAAAATCAACAACATTTTCAAAAAAAAAATTCGAAAATTCTTCGAAATTTTTTTTTCCATTCATTTAAACGCTGTTTTTGATAAAAATATGGAACAAGCTAAAAAAAAATATTTCCACTTCAATAATGAATATGACGTTAAGGGACATAAACATGATCCTTTAATTTTTTTCGAAAGTTGTATTGCTTGAAACAAAAAAAAACAAATCGTTCAAAAGATCACATTAAAACTTTACAAGGTTGAGTCACGCTCAACATTAGACGTTTTGGCAATATGTTTTATTTAGCCGTTGATTTTCTAAAAAACCATAAAGAGCCCTTTTTCACCTTTTTTCAAATTCATAGCAAGGATGAAAAATTTTTTTTTTCAATCCATCGTCAATCCTCATAGAGCATTCATTTAAGTTTGCGAAACTCCCCTTTTAATTTCTGTGTGATCATTGGTTGCTGAGATATTAATGGTCAAACACAAAAGGATCCTTTTTCATTAAAAGTCCGACATGTCCGCGAAAAATCGTTGCATCGAGGTCTCAAAGAAAGCAAATGTAAGCTAAATAAACAAGCTATCTGGTCCATGTTATGGTTTAGCTGAGAACTTTTTTTCCACGTAACTGCAGCCAAAAAAAAGTAATTAAAATTTGTCCAATTTTTTTTTCTTGGTATTTTTCAGAGTTGCGTGAAACCTGTAGCTTCGCATTTTTTGTGGTGAAAGATCTTAAAACTAGAAACTTGAAGTTTCAAAATAGACTTTTTTTAGACCTCGATACGACCATTTTTCACTAGCATACAGAATTATTAAAAACTACTAAATATTAAGGAATTTTTTGATCGCTCAATTTTTTCCAGTAGTGTGTTTTTTCAAAATCTCGAAGATTACTAAATTTATGCATCGCTTCCTCATTATTTTTACGCATTGACAAATCCTTCTCTATGAGACAAAAGCTTCCACGGTTTCAGCTTCCTTATAAAGGAAGCTTTGTACATACGAAAAAAAGATAAGAAAATGATGTGCAATCTCGAATTTGCAAGTTTTTTTAACGTGCCGGTGTTTTCGAGAGCACCTGTGTGAAAATTCAAAACTGTAGCTGTATATCGCGAAATCTGCACATGATAGAGCGATCACATCTTTCACTAAGCTATCGATATAGAAATTTTGAACCCGATGTCATGACATAAACGCAAGCTCGAGCGCTCACGCACTTTTTGTAAAAGGCTTAAAAATTTCTTTCCGTAAGCAATTTTCGAGAGGTTGAATAATGGAAATCTTTAACATTTATAGTATCAGTAAATAATAAATACACTGTTAAAAAAATCTGTATTAAAATTAATATACATGTGTAGAAAGTTTTTTTGCGGATATCATGTATGAAATTTCAATTTCAGTAATGAAAATTCATGGACCCGAATTTGAAGAATAAAAGTATGCTGGTGAATTTTAAAATACTGATGTATTTGAAAAATCATATACATGCCGTTGAAATTTCAATTTCAGGTATATTATTATTCAAAAAATGTGTATTCAAATTAATATACGCGTTTATTTTAAAATCACAATGAATGTCTGAATTTCCATATTCATTTCATGAAAATTACGTTACCGTAGCTAAATTAATTGTTGTTAAACATGTTATAAAAAATATATTACCCTTGCAAAATAATTTAATATTCATAGTTTACTGACCCCAAAAAGAGATTCACAGAAAAAAAAAAAATCTTCACGAATAGCCCGATCTAATTTCTCTCTGAGACCGGGAATCGGACCCTCGACCCACAGTGGGGTATTAGACACAAAAAACTGGCCATAGATGCTTGTGTGACTTTTTTTTATTATTTTACTTGAAAATAATTTCCAATGGTTGTTTACATAGGATTTGGTTTATATTATAGTAATTTATCATTTTTCGGGTTGATTGACAAAGTGAAATAGTCAAAAAGCAATTTATTACAAGTAATCACTATGGTCAGTATTTTTATCGTCACTTTCAGATTCTGAAGAGCTGTCGGCTTCTCCAGACAGTAATAAATCCAAGGTTTCCTTGGAAAATGACCTAGTACTCTTTTTTGGCGGCTTTCTCATCCCTGTGAGTAGAGGATCTGATGTAAGCAGGAGACGATTCAGGACATCTAAGTTGCATGTTTCTCGCGAAAATTTTTGAGAGAAGTGCAGTCTATATTCTCTAATATATTTATTGCGCGATTCTGCAGCTTCCTCTGATAGCTGTCCTATTGGGAGCAACGCAGATGATATGACCTCAGGGCCATGGCGCACAGTAGGAGAAAAGCCCAAAAACCTGGCCAAAACCCCAAAAAATAAATTTTCGAAATAGGGTCAGTTGAGTAGTCATTCAGGTAGAGGACTAGTAACTGCATTCTATTGTGGAAGGGAAAGCCCTTTAAGTGTATACCTGCGCCGCAGCGTCAGTTGGCAGTTAGTGTTCGTGAAGAGTGTATGTGTCACGCGCTGAACAGACGAAAATAACGCTGACTTCAAAAACCCATAACTTTAAAATGACGGGTTTAATTTCAATTCTGCAACATGGATACGACTTCTGGAGGTATGTAGAACATATTTTTACATCGGTTGAATCTAAACTTTATGTATAAATGATTGAAATGTAGTATAGCCTTCGGCATAAATAAAATTGAATAATTTTGAAAACTTATATTTTCAACGGTCCGAAAAGTTATATATTTTGTCACATTTTGCAAAGCTCCTAGTCTCGGCCTTTAGTTTAATGTATAAGCTTTCGAAATTTACAAGAGTTACCTGCGGAAAACGTGCGTCTTGTCCGTTATGATTTTTTTCGCATCGTGCGGTAGCCGAGCGTGCACGCGGCACTATTGAGCAGCCTCTGCGCCTCTACCTGAGAATGGGTGAAGTAGCATCATAACGGACAAGACGGCTGTTATACGCTTGAAATAAATTATTTTAATATATATGTATGTATATATATATATATATATATATATAAATTTTCTGTGATTTAATTATGATATATACGTATGCATATATATATATATATATATATATATATATATATATATATATACATATATATATACATATTAAAATCAACCACATAAAAATTTCTTAAATATGAATGAAATGTTATAACATTTAAATAAAATATTTGAATATATATATATTATATAGTAAGCAAAGCTTTCTTTTAACCAAATCCATGTCAATATTTTCTGTCTAATTTTTTTAAAATTATTTCAATTATTGCGGTTATTTATTTGGTAAAATAATGTACATTGTTCAAGTTATTGTATTAATTGAAAATTTTATCTTTTCCTTTAACACCAATTTTCTACAATTTTATGTCTTTATTACAGGATCCGGTTACAAAGAATTGGTGCTGACAAGGAAAGAAGTATTTCTGATAATCAGCGAGCATTTATCCGATAAATTCGCTTCCTTGAACTCATGCTCGATTACCAATCGGCCAATTATCCGAAGATGCTCAGGAAGCTCGAAACAAAGACATCAAACGATATCGAGAAGATTTTGCGCGAAAAAGTTCCAGGGTTAAAACTATGGAAGATGTTTTTCATCGGCTCTTAGTTACTTCTAATCCGTACATTTCAAGTGTCAGAAGACTACCACAGAAGAAGCTGAAGAGTTTGTCGCCGGAAGCTGTAGCGATGTTGATCGCTCCTAAAGTGACTGCTGCAGCAGACGAATTTTGCGCCGAGATTAAAGCCGTGCCGGGAGTTGTAATAAATACAAACTCGGATAATGATTCTGACTCCGACTCCGACTCGATTACGATTTTGATTAAGAATAAAATTTTCTATTTTTGAAACGTTCCGTATGTATTTTGGAAATAAAAATAATAATTGCGTAGAATACACTGTTAACGTTTATTTTATTATGATGATTTTTTTTAATACATTAATTTATCTATTTAGCAGGATACTCGGCCATTTTGTTTATAACAATTTGCTGTAAGCTCTTTGTTGCAAATTATAAACAATAGATATCGGATTGGTGATCAGCGACCTTGAAAACCCGTATATACCAATTTTTGTCAACATCTGGTAACTTTTTAACGTTCATGTCGGCCATATTGGATCGGCCATTTTTTTACGATAATTTGGCTTGCGGATCCGTAATCAGCGATCTTGAAAACCCGTAAATACCAATTTTTGTCGACATCTGGCAACTTTTTAACATTCATGTCAGCCATATTGGATCGGCCATTTTGTTTACGATAATTTGGCTTTCAGATTCGTAATCAGCGACCTTGAAAACCCCTGTGAGCCAATTTTCATTCCCGTCAAAGGTCATTTGAGGTTTTGGCCAGGTTTTTGGGCTTTTCTCCTACTGTGTGGCGTAGCACTTTATGGACAGTAGGTGTCATAGGATGCCATTTGTACAGCTTTACATATAATTCCTCTATTTCCCTGGCTTATTTTGTAAATGCCACAACGTTTATTCTGTGTCCGCTTGATATCGCTTCCAGGATAATTTTAAATCTATATATGAGGTTCAGGTCAATTCCGGTTATTGATGCGGATAACTCGTGATCTGCCAAAAATCTGCTGCTTGTATTCCCATCATTTGTGTTACCAAAATTAGCCTTAGGCACGTCTACTAGAAGCCCCATCTCGTTTCGAAATCTATCTTGGATTTGTGTTTTCGTTTTCTGTATGGTATCTCTGTCAGATGCTGTTTGTCTCCACTTTCCTATTGGGATCTTGTAGGCAACGTGAAGAAGACTTTCAAACATCCGAATTCGTGCGTGCAGTATAGAAAGACCAAATTTCAATGAGCTGTCTATAACATCCCTTTGTTTTGATAAATTGTTAAATTCGCTGGATATGGCACCACAAATATAGCACTTCATGGTCGATGTAGTATGAGTAGCTGCATTACACACCTTGCCATCCACCATGGTAAATAACAGTGTATAGTTGGTTTTTGTACCTTCAAATTCGGTAGGTTTCAGAGCATTTATTTTCGATGTTACGTAGCAAATTTCTTCGTTTATAATGGCAGTCGTTTCTTTTAAAAACCTAATCCGTATTGGCCTGCAATACCGTGGCGATGAGGGGGCCGGGATTTGCCAAACTACTCTCTTTTTTTTGCCACAAACTAGTTTTAATGATCCCATAGAGCTGTGGGAAATGTTGGCATCAGAGTCTGTTTCGCTTTCAAATTTCATTTTATATCGCATTTGTGTTGACCCATCACATCCCCATTTACTGATCAATTCCAAAGAATGTTTGTCATCATTGTTCAATGTATCAACCACAACCTTCAAGCTTAAAATTAATCTTGAAATCGTATGATCCAGTAAACTTTGTAAGTTTACCTCGGCACACGTGGCGGTCACTCTGAAGGATTCTTTGGGAGGATAACAATCTTGTTTTGCTTTTTGGAGAATGCTGTAGCATGGGTACATCTTTTTGTTATTGGATCGTACGATTTCATATTGTGATCGCGAAAGTCCAGCATCTACGTACATAGATAACGCAGTCAAAGGTGAGAGTTTGCGCAATGGCTCTTCGCTGCACTTTCTATAAGCCAATTGATACTTTTTTGCTCGAGTTGGGCTTTTACTTAAATCCTTCACAATGTTTGAAGTCTCAATTTTGCCAGAAGCACGTAGTTTCATTTGAGTCGCATAATTCAAAATATCTACTTCATTTAAACGAAGTTGTTCTGTTTTGCGACGCTTGCTTCTGTCACTCAATTCCAAAAATGTTTTTTTAGGACGACCAGGACGATCAACTCCTGTAAATTATATACATGTTCAAGGATGAATTGATACGAAAAAGCAAGACGTTAAATATATTCACATCTATGAATACATACCTGTAATTGGTACTGGTAACGGCGTCATACTATTAAGCCAATCGCTGTTATTTTTCACAAATACGTTTCGCTTTTTGTGTGCAGCTAACCATTTGACCTTGAACTGGTGTTAAATCAGTGATAATTTATGTTTAATGTCTTTTTGCTTTTCGTGGTTTTGGTCATACATGCCGAGTACTTTTTTCTCCATGGAGTCAAGTTTTTTGTCAAAAATTTGCTCACCGGAGCTTTCTATCATTGTATAAATGTCTTTTCGACTCATAAAATGCATGCCAGAAGGCCCTGAAAAAAATATAGTACATTTTACGGATATTTAGTATTTTTTTTATTTTACTACAAACGGAAAAAAAAATCATTCAAAATGTATCCGCGGCATTCCACACCAAATATTTTTAGATTACTATTCTATTATAAATACAATATTTTCAAGTTTTATTGAATGCTTAGAAATGCTTAGAAGTAAGGTAAAAACTTAATGTTTGTGTGAAATAGAGTAAAAACTATGTTTTCAATCTAGTATGTTCTCGCCACTGTTTTTGACCGAACTTTGTAATCATAATTAGTAAAAACTATGTTATAAACAAGTACATACCTGGTTCTGTTGAATCCATAACAGCAGTGTCACAAACAATTACGCGTACACGAATGGCGACCGATGACCTCTGACTGACGGGTTAGCGTTGATCTAAGGTCAAGTAAAAAAATGGATATCTTCTATTACACTGGCTCATTAGCTGTTCTTGAAACAAGTTTTTGGTTAGTTGCGGAACATTTTAGAAATATGACTTATGGCCAGCTTTTTATGTCTAATACCCCACTGTGCGACCCTGCCTACCATCCTACCTATCTACCTAACACGCTACCCATTACGCTATCGACTACTTGTGAAGTCCCTCTACTTGTATGATATATCAATGCTGGCAGGGGCGTATACAAGGGGGGGGGGGGTCAGGGGGACATGACCCTCCCCGAGAATTATCAACTTACACTAGATATTATTGGATATTTAAAACTTTAACTCAAGAAATAAAAAATAATCCTAATTCGAAGTATTTTTGTTTTTAAAGACCATATATTGAGAGTAGTATTGATTTTTTTAAAGTACCATGTATTGAGAGTATTGTATGGAAATTTGTTCAAAAAATCTTTAAAACTAAAAGACTTACAATTTTTTAAGTAACAAACTGGATGTTTGAGAGTCTTTTTTTCATGATTTTTTCTCCGTGTAAATTAAAAAAAAACATAATTGTTTCATATATTGAAATGTTCAAAGATAATTCTTAAATATTTTTCAAGTTAATCGGATTCGTACTTTTTCGACAACCATCCAAAAATCGGTCGGGTCAAATTGACTCAGTGTGACTACTTCGGAATTATTTTGAGGTCTGACCAGCGAAAGTTACAAAATTTGACGGAGCGTAGATTTAATTTAACAGCGGGTTGTCCCAACCTCTAATAAGCATTGCCCGGGGGGTATCCTATGGCTCATATACAGGATACCGGACGGGTTACGTTACGTTACCTGGAGGTTGGAACATTTTACGTCAATAATGCAGTGACCGCACTTGATAATTCCGAGTAAAATTGATCCGGAAAAAAAGACTGGATACTTGCACTACTACAAAAAGACCTGAGAGAATAATAATTTTTCAAAAATCACTTGAAAGGAAATATTTTTGGTAAATAATTATTTAACACAGTTTGAGTACAAAATGCAAAAATTAGACAGTTCTCAATTTAATTTAAAGGAATCTACTACGAGAATGAATAATCACGTTGCAGAGTTTCTGCCGTTTTTTTGGGTCGGATAAAAAAATGTCGCATCAGAGTTTTGCTACAGGCTGTATGAAGTCATTATTGTCCGTGTCTAAAGTTATTTTGTCCGCAGTAATTTTGTCCAGAGTTCTTTTTTCCGGAATAATTTTGACTGGTGTTGGAACTTAGTCAGGGGTGAAGAAACCGGGCATTATTTTGTCTGAAGTAAAGAAGTGCAGTAACCGTATGTGTGAGACAGAAACACTGATACTCGAATCCAGTCGAGGAAGGTTCCCGAACGGAGTCCTGGGTAACGTTAGCCGCCAGATATCCTGTATATAAGCCATAGGATACCCGCCAGCTATCGATTTTTGAACGACTACCCTGATAGAACAAAACGTCCAATGGACGTCCATTTTTGATCCATAGAGCCAGAATACATCCACGGCCCCTCGGGACGTTAAATGGACGTATATTGAACATCCAAAAATCGTCCATATTACAGCTATGCAGGGTCGTAATCTATACGTCAGATGAACGTCTATCTACCATCCACGGTTGTACCTTATAAGGTGTACATTTAATGGACGTCCATTGTACGTATCCGTACGGACGTATATTGTATGTCTATGTATGGACGTTCATTGAATGTCATTTATTCGTCCATATGGCAGCTATACCAGGTCGTAATCTATACGTCAGATGGACGTCTATCTACCATCCACGGTTGTACCTTATAAGGTGTACATTTAATGGACGTCCATTGTACGTATACGTAAGGACGTATATTGTATGTCTATGTATGGACGTTCATTGAATGTCATTTATTCGTCCATATTACAGCTATGCCGGGTCGTAATCTATACGTCAGATGGACGTCTATCTACCATCCACGGTTGTACCTTATAAGGTGTACATTTAATAGACGTCCATTGTACGTATACGCACAGACGTATATTGTATGTCTATGTATGGACGTTCATTAAATGTCATTTATTCGTCCATATTACAGCTATGCCAGGTCGTAATCTGTACGTCAGATGGACGTCTATCTACCATCCACGGTTGTACCTTATAAGGTGTACGTTTAATGGACGTCCATTGTACGTCTACGTACGGACGTGTATTGTATGTCTACGCATGAACGTTCGTTGAATGTAATTTATTCGTCCATATTACAGCTATGCCGGGTCGTAATCTATACGTCAGATGGACGTCTATCTACCATCCACGGTTGTACCTTATAAGGTGTACATTTAATAGACGTCCATTGTCCGTATACGTACGGACGTATATTGTATGTCTATGTATGGACGTTCATTGAATGTCATTTATTCGTCCATATTACAGCTATGCCGGGTCGTAATCTGTACTATCTACCATCCACGGTTGTACCTTATAAGGTGTACGTTTAATGGACGTCCATTGTACGTCTACGTACGGACGTATATTGTATGTCTACGTATGCACGTTCGTTGAATGTAATTTATTCGTCCATATTACAGCTATGCCGGGTCGTAATCTATACGTCAGATGGACGTCTATCTACCATCCACGGTTGTACCTTAAAGGTGTACATTTAATAGACGTCCATTGTACGTATACGTACGGACGTATATTGTATGTCTATGTATGGACGTTCATTGGATGTCATTTATTCGTCCATATTACAGCTATGCCGGGTCGTAATCTGTACGTCAGATGGACGTCTATCTTCCATCCACGGTTGTACCTTATAAGATGTACATTTAATAGACGTCCATTGTACGTATACGTACAGACGTATGTTGTATGTCTATGTATGGACGTTCATTGGATGTCATTTATTCGTCCATATTACAGCTATGCCGGGTCGTAATCTATACGTCAGATGGACGTCTATCTACCATCCACGGTTGTGCCTGATAAGGTGTACATTCAATGGACGTCGATTGTACGTATACATACAGACGTATATTGTATGTTTTTATGACCCGGTGAACTCCGTATCACCTACAATATATGTTATTACAATTTTTGATCAGTGGTTATCAATCCTATAATCGAGAAGTTTTTGAGTTGTAGCGAGACTAACGAACAGCAATTGATTTATATATATATTTGCGAATTTCGATTTTTCAGCTGAAATTCAGGGTTTTCCGACTTTTTAAACCACTCCTGTATTATAGTGAACAAAACAAAAAAAATATTAAAAAATGCATCAAGCCGTTTTCGAATTTTCCCGAGACTAATGAACAGCAAGTGATTTTTATATATGTACATGTTGATTTTCGATTTTTCAGCTCAACTTTAGGATTCTCCGACATTTTCTCTTTTAAATCAACCCTGTATTATAGCAAACGAAAGAAAAAAAAATTTCAAATCGGTCGAGCCGTTTTTGTGTTTTAGCGAGACTAGCGAACAGCAATTGATTTATAAATATATATATATATATAGATAGATAGATATAGATAGAAGATAGATATAGATGTTCATCAAATGTCATATCATAGATAGATAGATAGATATAGATAGAAGATAGATATAGATGTTCATCAAATGTCATATAATCGTCTATTTTACAGCTATCATATAACAAATCTTTGACTTCCCGGCAGAATGAATTTAGTCCATTCTTTTGAAAAATAAGTTAGCAACGGAAATCAGTCAATTATTAGGTCCACTTTATCTCGGATATTACTTACCCAGGTTTATTTGATTTGATAAGAGATACAGCCATATTGCATGACCAGTTAAGTCCAAATATCCCGGCATAACGAGTTAAGTCCAAAGATCCCGGTACAACAAGTTAACTCCGCATATATATGTGTTCAATTTCATGCATTATTTTTATCGATTATTTTATTACAACTATTACATTACAATCGTATTACTTCCATTTGATATCAATCGTATCAATCAATCAATCGTATTTTTAATCGTATCAATCCTATGGGATAGCTAATAAGACTATGCTGTGATTATTATAAGAATCGTCTGATGATGATATTACTATCTGTGAAAGTTAATGCTGTTTCAGTTTGTAAAATTGTATGTTTTATGCGTTATGTGTTCAATATAAAACAATGTTGGGGTAAATAAACTTGATCCTTATATTTTTTACCTTACAATCATATTCCCGTTATATATTTAACAACAAAACGTTTATTATCCTTTTTGTAGATGTTCAAAATGTGTTCCGGAAACGACGATTAATCCTCTTGGTAGGAGTTGGATTTACATTTATAAAGCGTCCAATCGACAAAACTTGAAACATCTAATAGACTATTCATCGATTGGACGCTTTGTGAATGTAAGTCCATCATCTACCAACGTTGTAATGACATTTACGAAGCGTCTAGAATTTGCCTCATGGATGTTCATTGGACAAATATCGAACGTTATGTATATAACGTCCGAGGGATGTATATCGAACGTTGTAATGACATTCACGAAGCGTCTAGAATTTGCTTCATGGATGTCCATTGGACGGCTTTCGAAAGTTATTTACATAACGTTATATAAATAACATTCGATGTTCATCCAATGAACATCCATGAAGCAAATTCTAAACGCTTCGTGAATGTCATTACAATGTTCAATATACATCCCTCGGACGTACACTGGATGTTCGATATAGTACATCCCTTGGACGTACAGCTTAACATTCACTGGACGTTCAATATATATCCCTTGAACGTACACCGTAACGTTCATTGAACGTTCAATATATGTCCCTTGAACGTACACCGTAACGTTCAATATACAGTGCTTGCCATTAATGCCTGCAAATCTTTGAAAGATTCTTTCCAAGATTCTAAGACTCTTCCCAAGATTCTAAAATTCTTTCCAAGATTCTAAGAATCTTTCGAAGATTCGGTCAAAGATTCTTGGATAGAATCTTGAAAAGAATCTTGGAGAGAATCTTGAAAAGATTCTTGGTATCTTGGGAAGATTCTTAGAATCTTAGAAAGATTCTTTTCAAGATTCTTTCAAAGATTTGCAGGCATTAATGGCCAGCACTGTACATCCCTTGGACGTACAGTTTAACATTCATTGGACGTTCAATATATATCCTTTGAACGTACACCGTAACGTTCATTCAATGTTCAATACACATTCCATGGACGTACACTGTAACCTTCATTGGACGTTCAATATATATTCCTTTAACGTACACTGTAACGTTCATTGGACGTTCAATATACATCCATTGAACGTACAGTCTGTAACGATCATTGGACGTTCAATATACATCCCTTGGACGTCAACTGTAACGTTCACTGGACGTTTATGAGACGGACAACTGCGACATATTCGCACCTTCTATGGATGATCCATATACGCCCATGGACGTCAGATGGATATTACAATGTACAAAAAATGAACGTACACCGTAACGTTCATCCCTTGGACGTACACTATGTAACGTTCATTGGACGTTCTATATACATTACTTGAACGTACACTGTAACGTTCATTGGACGTTCAATGTACATCCCTTGGACGTACACGGTGTAACGTTCATTCGACGTTCTATATACATTCCTTGGACGTACACTGTAACGTTCATTGGACGTTCAACATACATTCCTTGGACGTGAACTGTAACGTTCATTGGACGTTAATAAGACGTACAACTACGACATATTCGCACCTTCTATGGATGATCCATACTACGTTTCTACAGATATACATTTCTACGGATATCCTGTATATAAGCCATAGGATACCCGCCGGGTAACGCTTACCAGAGGTTGAAGTAACACGCTGTTAATTAAATTAAATCTACGCTCCGACAATTTTTTTAACGACTATGTGCGTGACCGCCAAAAAATTTCCTATCAATTAACGCCTTATAGAAACAAAATAGTTGAGAGATAGAAATTGTGAGGCTAACTTCACACTCTAAGTTGATATACTTTATCTAAAAAAAACAATTGACCGACAAAGTTTCTTATTAGTTCGCCAATTACCGGAAAATTACCGCCAATATATTAGAAAAAGTAAAAATCGCATCGTCAACTTAACGCCAGCGCGCGAAATGCCACTCTATCGCGGTTACCAAAGCCAACCACAAAGACAAGAAGAAGGAGAGGAAGAAGAGGTGCGCGTGGGGTTGTTACTTTGTTTCGTTGAGGGAAAACATGTAAAAACATTTAAACTGGAACTAGTACTTCAAACTTTCGCACCTTTTTTAATAAATTCCTGAGTTTCGGAGATTTGGTTGGGTTGACCCCCTCTGAGAAGTAAAGCTGTATACGCCCCTGAATGCTGGAGTGCCGAAATAATATAATAGTATATGCTTTTGAATGAGCAATCAACCATGAAAGTTCATTTGTGATTTGCGATTTCGAATCCCCTGACCCCTCATAAGTTATGTGAACTTTATTCCAGAATACGTGAACCCTCATAACTTAAGTGATCCCTCAGATTTTACGTTACCTCTTATAACTTAATTTCGCGATCCCTGACCCCTCGTAGATCATGTAAAGTCGCAAAACTCAATTCTATTGTCCCCAACCCCTAATAACTTAATTTCGGGTTTTCTGACCTCTCATAACTTATATAAACCCTCAAAACCGGTTTGAATAAAAACGTGACCTCTCATAACTTAATTTCGGGGCCCTTAACGCCTCATAAGTTATGTGGACTCTCAAAACTTTATTCCAGAATACCTGATCTCTCATAAATGGAGTGACCCTTCATAATTCAATTTCAGAGCCCCTAACCTCTCATAAGTTATGTAAGCCCTCAAAATATGTTTGAAGAAAACCGTGACCTCTCGTAAGTTAAGCGACCTTTCATAACTTAATTTCGGGGCCCTTGACCCTTCATAAGTTATGTGAACTCTCAAACTTTATTCCAAAATACCTGACCCCTTATAACTTAAGTGACCCCTCATAACTTAAGTTACCCCTCATAACTTAATTTCAGAGCCCCTGACTCTTCATTCGTTATGTAAATCCTCCAAACTGTTTGAAAAAAACCGTGACGCTCTCATAAATATTCTTTTTTAAATTAAATTTGAAGACATTTTCCACCGTGACTGATTGTAATTTCAAGACATGAGTGTATTAATTTCCAATAATGTATCTTAAAATTGCGAAAAAGTATATAAAAACCATTTTCATATACAGGGATATTAATTTTCAATGTTCACTCTTTTAATTTTAATATACAAATATTGAATTTGAGACAAAATTGTTGATTTTCCTACACTATGTATATTAAATTTCAAATAGTATATTAAAATTAATATGCCTCCTCTAACTTACTATGCATGTATCTTATATTTCAAATAATATATTGAAATTAATGTCTCTTCTGAAATTCACTATACATGTATATTTAATTTCAAACAGCACATTGAAATTTCAAATAATATATTGAAATTTCAAATAGTATATTGCAATTAATATATCTGCTTTAAATTTACTATACATGAGTATGAATTTGCATTTCACATTCCATGTTTGTGAATTTCCATGACAGTTGTATCGTAAAAATGTTTGAAATTTCGTATCTTCTGTTACAGTGTATTATTTAGCTTCATATCGGAAGATTTTCGGATCATCACGCTCTTTTTTTGAAAAACTTGAAATTTCATACGGTCTAAATTCATCAATCGAGTTTTGTGAAATACAATACCAAGTACCTTCGTATACTAAGTAATTTCATATACATATTCTGAGCCTGATATCGTGAGATTTTCAGAAGCCAGAGCAATCAGGTTTTTTCAAAGTTCAAAACCGCATAAAAAGGGCACAGCTTAAGCGATTTTTGAAAAATTGCAACCAAGTAATTTTGTCTATCACACAAATTTAAATATTTGTATAAAATTTGTACAATAGAAATTAGTATAATAGGCGAGATGTTAACATTTTTATTGATAAAATTAAAAATCTTATCTATCACGAACCCCGTAAGTGCTTTTCGCGAAATTCAATATCAACGATCTTCATCATTCAAACTGTCAATATACAATTTTTTAAACTGATCTTGCGAAATTTGCGAAAGCTGAAACAACCCTGCCATTTTTTGGAAATCTGAAAGTCACCAACATACGAACATCTTTTAAAAGCATGAATCCTCGGTGACTTAGGATATATTGAATAAACTGACATAAAAAACACGTAAATAAAACTTCGTCTATGAGGTAGCACAAGAGGGCGATAAAATGTGAAGGGGCCAGGATCAAACATCAGCCGATTTAATGAGGAATGCCTGTTATGTTTATCATCATCATGACGACCACTTGATTCATTGAAGCTGACAATAATGTAGCAAGTTTACGGCTTAATGCCATCGACGTCAATGAATGTTTTTTTTTCTTTTACCAATCCGTATCCGAGCAAAGTGTTGCTATTAAACGATGTTTGTTCATTGTAAATATATGATTGTGAAACCATGCCATTTTTTGGAAATCCGAGTCACAAACATCTGACCATTTTTGAAAAACATGATTTCTCAATGACTTAGCATATATTGAATAAACTGACATGAAAAACACGAAAAAAAAACTTTGTCTATGAGGTAGCACGAAAGGGCGATAAAATGTGAAGGGGTCAGGGTCAAACATCGGCCGGTTTAACGAGGAATGCTTGTTATATTTATCATCATCATCATGACGACCACTTGATTCATTGAAGCTGACAATAATGTAGCAAGTTTGCGGTTTAATGCCATCGACGTCAACGAGAGTCTTTTTCTTTTCTTTGACCAATCCGCATCCGAGAAAAGTGTCGCTATTAAACGATGTTTGTTCACTGTGAATATATGACGCTACAAAAATCGTTGAAGTGGATAATGACGCTCTCTTTCGAACGGGATCGTTTACTGCGGGACGCCGGGAGGCTGAAGTGAATGAAAGAGACATTATCGTCAACGTTTGTATCGTTTCTCCACCAAGTGGTTAAGGGGAGATTCGTGCAATGACTTTTGATGAGAAGATTTCAAATCTGCGCCTTGCCCCTCCAGCCCAGTCATCATAGACTCAATCCGGTGACGAAGTTGCACGGATGTTTATTCCTTTCCTCCTCTATCACTCTTTCTCTCTCGTTCACTCCCAAATACAATTGCATACAATGACAACGAGTTGTTTCACTCGTACGAGATATTAAGAATTTTCTGGTTAGTAGAGACGAATAACAGTGGTGTAAGGGATCACAGTAGTTCGGGGGCTACGTTGGATCGCAGTCGTTCCAAGTCTCTTTTTTTCGTTATATCCACGAGACGTTGTTGAACTTCTTTGGTTAAAAAAACATCCCATCGGGTCAGCCGAAAATTTAACGATTCCATTTTCTCTGATATTTATTGGAGTATTCGTTTGGTTTGCTTTCAAAAATTAGCGAAATATTGGCAAAAGTGACTGAACATGGGGCGCACAGCCTCCCTCGTGGCGCTTATCCTCATCATTGCCACGTTGACCAGTAGCATTGAAGGCGCATGCGATACTTGTGTAAGTTGGAACCAACTTTATAGACAAAAAATAATTGCAGGGATCGGTGTATTTCCTTTTCTTAATTTGATGCTATGCTTTGTTGAGTTTAACCGTTCGCAAACACAATATCGCACAGTGTCACGAGGTTGTACGTGATCAAATTAATCTGGCCATTTTTTGCAGGGCTAAAATAGTGAACCTAATAATTCAATGTCCACAAAAAGAAAAAATGTAACTGTAGAACGAATGAAAAAAATGGTGTATAAAATCAATTGATAAAATTTCTCCAAAAAAAGCCCGTTTTTATTTGCACGTAAGCAGTTCTCTCATAGGAATTGACATAGCCGATCCCTATGCTCCATCGGAACATGGTTGAATAATGAAATAATACGATATTTCTACTTTTGTAAATTTTTTTAAGCAGCATACCTTCTAAATTCTTAATAACAAGTACGTTTTTTTATATTCCACGTGCAATCTTCAATTCGAAAAATTTTGCTCGCTAGATATAATTTCCGCGATTTCCCAATATTTCAGGCAACAACAATAATTGTGATATAGCTATAAATCCAACTAAGAGCCTACCCAGCAAACACAATTGGATAATTTACGAAACACTTACGTATAATTGAAATGTAATAACTACGTCATACAATGTTCATCACAAATTCGAAACTTTTTCATAATGACGTAAACGAGATGTATATAAGAAGTTATGACAATATGTAGCAAGGACGTCAATGAAAGATGAAGGAATTACGAAAAACTGTAGACATCATAAATATGTAATATTGATACGTTAAGATCTCGTCACTGTTATGAGATATTTACGTATATACTGTAAACCGGTAAAATTGTTACGAGTCGATGCTGTAACAATTATAGAACATCGGTGATATGATAATCTCGTAGTATAGGCTACGTAACAAATACGTATAATGTGTTACATAAATGTTACGAGACATTTCTTTTACCAACTTCGTAATAATTACAGAACATCGCTGTAACAATGATAGAACATTGGTGATATTATAATCTTCGTAGTATAGGCTACGTAGCAAATACATTTTATGTGTTACATAAATGTTACAAGAAATTTCTTGTAACATATCCGTAATACATACATACATACATATATATATGTATATATATATATCCTATATATGTATATATATGGGTCATTCCACCAATTCTTGACTAAAATTGTGCCGGGGGGTCTGAACTCTGCATAACAAAAATTTTTATTGAAAAGTGCATAACAAAGAGAGCTTTCATGATTTTTTTCAGATTTTTTCGTCGAACCCTTCCGAAGATACAGTAGATCGAAAATTGCAAGATTTGCAATTATTGACTTTAGATATTAAAAATATCAGCCACTTGTAAAATTTCTAAAAATATATTAAATATTGGATTTTATGTAAAAAAAGCTCAGCTTTCTGAAAAAAATATTTTCAATTTCCTCCAGTGTCAGGAAAACCCCGAAAAATGAGGTCAAAAAGTAAAATACGCTTTTTCGACCAATGTATCATTTTTAATATTTTTTAAACTATTTTTTTCGAAAAGTTGAGACTTTTTTCCACCGGAAAGGTATGTTTTGATTGTGGGATTATTTAAAAATAAACCACAGCAAAATAAATTTTAAAGTTTCGTGATGAATTGCCGATCTGTATTGTGCTGCTGTTACGGTCGTCGCACGAACTATCGAATCAAGTTTGAAAATTTCTGTACATAGCATTATATTCAGCTATTATGTAGTGTTCAAAGTGTGAAGTGGGTAAGAAATTAAAATTATTATACAAAAGCGACATAAGAAGGATCAAATCTTTATTATTTATACTCTTCTTGTCACTGTTGACAGAGAAACATTTCTTACAATAGCAGAATCATGATTCTCGGCATCAGGGATAATACAATGCATAAAATGCGTGTTTTTTACAGCCACAGCATTAGCAAATCTTGTCATTAGCTGTGCTGCGCATACTTCGTATTTCTCATTTGACATAGAAGTGAAATCAATATTTTTAAATGACTCACTTGCCCAGTCATACAATGCCAAGGATGATAAAATTTCGTTTCTCGTGCCCATTTGAAGAGATGCCCTTGCAGCGAGACGCTTGATCGTGCCTGCTAATCCATCACATGGTCCTTTTCCATGGGCTGTAGCAAAGAAATGCCATTCAGCCTTTAGTTCAAAGTCATTTACATGGTAGCACAAATTGATTAATGCCAATTCGTCTTCGTCTTCCAACAAATTAATATATTTTTCGAATGAAGCACCACAACAGTTCAAGAACAGAAAAATATGATTTTTGGATGGAGCACCACAACAGTTCAAGAACAAATCGGCATTCATCAATTTGTGCTACCACGTAAATGACTTTGGGCTAAAGGCTGAATGGCATTTCTTTGCTACAGCCCATGGAAAAGGACCATGTGATGGGTTAGCAGACACGATCAAGCGTCTCGCTGCAAGGGCATCTCTTCAAATGGGCACGAGAAACGAAATTTTATCATAATTGGCATTGTATGACTGGGCACGTGAGTCATTTACAAATATTGATTTCACTTTCATTTCAAATGAGGAATACGAAGTACGCGCAGCACAGCTAAAGTCAAGATTTGCTAATGCTGTGGCTGTAAAAAAGACGCAATCTAGGCATTGTATTATCCCTGATGCCGAGAATCATGGTTCTGCTATTGTAAGAAATGTTTCTCTGTCAACAGTGACAAGAAGAGTATAAATAATAAAGATTTGATCCTTCTTATGTCGCTTTTGTATAATAATTTTAATTTCTTACCCACTTCACACTTTGAACATATATATTCACTACATAATAGCTGAATATAATGCTATGTACAGAAATTTTCAAACTTGATTCGATAGTTCGTGCGACGACCGTAACAGCAGCACAATACAGATCGGCAATTCATCACGAAACTTTAAAATTTATTTTGCTGTGGTTTATTTTTAAATAATCCCACAATCGAAACATACCTTTCCCGTGGAAAAAAGTCTCAACTTTTCGAAAAAAATAGTTTAAAAAATATTAAAAATGATACATTGGTCGAAAAAGCGTATTTTACTTTTTGACCTCATTTTTCGGGGTTTTCCTGACACTGGAGGAAATTGAAAATATTTTTTTCAGAAAGCTGAGCTTTTTTTACATAAAATCCAATATTTAATATATTTTTAGAAATTTTACAAGTGGCTGATATTTTTAATATCTAAAGTCAATAATTGCAAATCTTGCAATTTTCGATCTACTGTATCTTTGGAAGGGTTCGACGAAAAAATCTGAAAAAAATCATGAAAGCTCTCTTTGTTATGTACTTTTCAATAAAATTTCTCGTTATGCAGAGTTCAGACCCCCTGGCACAATTTTAGTCAAGAATTGGTGGAATGACCCATATATATATATATATATATATATATATATGGGAAAACGCCTGTTTTTTTCATGGCGTGACCCTGACCCCTTTTGATTTGGCTGAAACTTTGCTTATTTCATCGTCTGATCCCAAAAACAACTCCCAAATCTTATTAGATTTTTTGGAGCCACCATAGCGGAATACTAGACCATAGAATATTTTGACTTCGGAAAATATTTAATTTTCAATCGACGATATCTCTGTAGCGGTTGATCGTATCGAAAAGTATATAGGGGGCTTTTATTTTCGTTTTGAGTCTATCTTCAAATTAAAAAATTGTCGGATTTTTTTAAAGCAAATTTAAGCAGTCAAAATAATTTTCAAAAATTAAAATCACGATACCCAAAAACTGCCCCCTTCGAATTTTGAACAAAAATTCTCAAAAATACCACAATTCATTACCAACATTTAAAAAAAAATCCGGATGGTATTTTCAGCGGTTCGCGAGATATTAATTTTTTTTGCGATTTATGGTTTTATAATATACGAGCGTCGTCGTCAAGCCGCGTTCGCTAGCGTGCTCAAGGTCGGACCCGGCTTCACTCGCTGGCGCTGATGTTTACTACCCCTCCCCCTCTCTATATATCCAGCAGTGAACACAGCACGGACCACGTGCAGTTACAGTTTACATTGCTTCGGAGTAGAAACAAGTTTAACAGATAGAACAGATTTTTTTTAGGAAGGACGAACGATTAATATTTCAAAGCGAGTGCTCCGAAAGAAATATGGTGGGGGTACCAAAAAAACAGCGGTGCTGTAATCCATTTGGTTTAGAAAATCATGTGGTAAGAAAAACATTACGACATCCATCTGCAAGTGCATTAACAAAGATGTCTTCATTGCACAAGAAAGATTGGATATGCTGCAAGTGTAGACAACAAATCGAAAAAGCTGAAGGTAAGTAATTCAGGTATAAAATAATTTAACTTATTGCTGACAACAACGTCCCCTCTCTGCTTGCACTTTTTTTGCTCAATTTCATTTTTTATGGTTTTTTGTGTAAAACTTATCATTACTGTTGATTATATTGAGAATATGAAGATAAAGTGATTACGAAATTAACCAGTAAAAAATACGAGTTCGTGAATAACTTCGATAATTGAATTTTTGTGTCTCTACAGATGTACCTTCCTGTTTTTCTCTGCAATCTTTGAGTCAGGAAACCACCGCGGTCGCGTCACAAATTTCAAATTTGAGTTCAAGTGTAACCCTGCCGGTTATTAACGAGGCCTTGCAATTTCTCGATCAATCTCCTATTCCACGAAAAAAGCTAAAGACTAGGAGTTCGTGGATCGGGGAAAAAGTAGAGACTGTGGCAACGGCTCTATCGAAATCTTTAGGAGCCGATACATCTCGGCGCAATATAGAGACGGAAAAGTATTCGGAAATGTTGACCCAATTAAGGGAAAAATATCACGAGGCCGAAGAATCTACTGAACAGAAAATTCAGATACTGACGCTTCTCCCAAAAAGCTTGAGTATTTCTGAAGTGGTCGAGGCTGTAGGAGCGACGCGTTACTTTGCGAAGAAAGCTAAAACGCTTGCCGAGGAAAAGGGAATATTATCCATTCCTCGTAAAAAACTGGGTAACTTTTTAGAATTTTTTAATGGAAAAAACGTGCCATTTCTCGTTAAGACTGAATCTTTTTTTGTTTTTTTATTCAAAGGCAACCCTTTATCTACTGACACTGTATCACGAGTGATTGAATATTACGAAGATGATTCGATGAGCGCCCTAATGCCTGGAATGAAGGATTTCGTTTCGGTCAAAGACGACGAAGGGAAACGCGTACATCGACAAAAGCGTTTAATCCTTTCGAACTTGAAAGAACTGCATCGATCATTCAAAGACAGAAATCCCGAAATAGCCATTGGCTTCACTAAATTCATTGAAATGAGACCAAAGCATTGCGTGTTGGCAGGAGACACCGCATCGACCCATTCCGTTTGTGTGTGTAGCGTACATTAGAACATGAAACTGATGATGATCGGTAAATAGATTTTCTGATAAAATTGCAGTCAAGGTGTCTTGCACACTTCATAAGACTAATGGTGTCCGAACGACAAACTTTATTCCATAATAATTATAAGTACAAAGTAATAAGTAGAAAATGGAAAAAATTCGACTCATTGAAGATACGGAGAATATTGATTTCGAAGAAAAAGTTCTAAAAAATGAATGAATAAGATAGTATGAAGTAATATCTGTACATGAAATATGAGTTCATGAAACTTTGAGAACTTTTTTTCTTTTTGCTATGAAATCCCTGATCCGTTAGAATATGTATGTTTGATTGAAAGAATTTGCATTCTATTTTAAAATTTACAATTTTGAGCATCTTTGCATACTGAGCCTTGCGATAATAATATGAAATCTCTCCGTGGAAAGAACATACCAAATTCACGACTTTCTACCAGATTTTTTCTATGTAAATATTAAATATTTACCACTATTTTGTTAGGTTGCAATTTGCCATCACTGACGACGAGCCTCGACTTCCCTTTTGGAAATTACGAAGATGTGCTCATGTTCATAACGTGTGACGACATTAAGCCGGAATGCAATCTGGGTATTTGTGAGCGATGCCCTGGAGTGAAAAATTTGAAGGAGCTGCTGCTTCAGATTTTTCTTGATAATGGCATTCACGAGATAAAGTATAAACAGTGGATTGCCAAGCCACGTACGACTCTTGAAACGCGCATCCACTCTACTGCAGTATTCGTCGACAAATTTTGTGAACAAGCATCAGTGCTATTGCCACACTCGTTCATCGCGAAACAGCAATCGAGTTTCCTACGGTGGAAAAAGAGTAATCTGCAAGGAGAATGTATCGTGACATGCGACTTTGCAGAGAACTACGCTTTTGTCGTTCAAGATGCTGCTCCAGGATTCCATTGGAACAATTGTCAAGCAACAATTTATCCCGTTGTTGTTTATTATAATAATGGCGACGGCTTAGAACACAAGAGTTTAGTTGTGATATCGGACTATTTGCATCATGACGCCATCGCTGTTTACGAACATTCTAAAGTGATAAACGACTTCGTGAAGGATCTCGTAAAAAATTTGTCAAAAATCTTGTACACTTCCGATGGGGCACCACAGCAATTCAAGAATTTTAAGAATTTTGTCAATGTGTATTATCACGAAGAGGATTTTGGAGTTCCTGCCGAATGGCATTTCTTCGCTACCGCACATGGCAAAGGTGCCTGCGACGGAATAGGCGGAACGATAAAAAGACTTGCATCGCGAGCCAGCTTGGAACTTCCAGCAGACAAGCAAATTACAACACCTCGAGAGCTCTACGAATGGGCTTCAAAAAATGTACAGTCGATCAAAATTGTTTACTGTGAGAAGAGTGATTACGAACAATCGAAGGAATTTTTAATGGATGGACGATTCAAAATTGCCCGATCAATAAAAAATACTCAGAAGCATCACTGCATAATTCCGCTACACGACGGCAACATTGTTGTTAAAAGATGGTCGAATTCTGTCGAAAGCGAGATACATAGCATAATTGAAAAAAATTAAATATCCGAGAAAAAAACGAGAATGAAAAACGTGTATACGAGTATAAAATACTTTTAACATATAAGAAATTGAAATTGTCTATGGAATTATGATTGAATTGAAATTATGATGAAATTGAAATTGTCTATGGTCTAGTATTCCGCTATGGTGGCTCCAAAAAATTGAATAAAATTTGAGAGTTGTTTTTGGGATCAGACGATGAAATAAGCAAAGTTTCAGCCAAATCAAAAGGGGTCAGGGTCACGCCATGAAAAAAACAGGCGTTTTCCCCCATATATATACTACCAGAAATGTCTTGAATCATTTTGAGGTTAAGTCGATTAAGAAACGTAAACGATATATGAGTGTGATTATGTGAGCGTAATTACATGTGTATTTGTGGTGATAGAAAAACACCCCAGTAAAAACTGTCTTCGAGCGACGAGTTTCATGAACTCGACTCTAAACCTGCTGGAATAAATTTCTACTATGATTTTCTATGCTATTACGGCATAACCCCCTTCCCCTCTTCTCCCCCATCGCATCCTCGCCATCGGTGTAAGCTGGCCCCTTAATATTGATCATTCGTCAATAATTTATCAACTTCAAATGTCCTATAAAGAATTTGTTCAATAAGTAAAAATGAATTTTAATGACCCATGTACCTCAAATGTAATATAAATATCACGGGCTCTTAAGAAGATGATAGCGTAGTAGGTAGCGTGTCAGCGTTAGATCATCAGAAAGGTTCAGTATTTAGGCAGGTCTCAATCCCCCATAATCGGCAAACGAACGTTCTCGGATCCGCTCAGAGAAGCATATATCAGAAAAAAGATATAGTTAATAAGTTAAATTTGAAAAGATATAATTTATTTTAAAAAAATGTTGTTCTATTTTTGGATATAACCATGAAACTCGGGAGTCGGGAGTTTAAACCCCGTTGGCGACGTCTAATTTTTTTTTCTTTATTCCATAATATTGTACACTCAGTCAAAAAATTAAAGGAACAGCACAATTTTCGAGATTTTTCAGCGGATTTCCTAAGGCTGTAACTTTGTTAATTTGAGTCGTAAACATTTTTTTTAAAAAGTATTTCGAAGCTTAAATCTTCTAGTTTTGGAATCGTAAGTCAAAAAAAATTTGTGGGCATCACCTTCGACGCAGTCGAAAGAAATATCACGGTAAAAATTGTCTCGACATTTTTGCTTTTTCAAAACAGTCGATCGGCTCCAAAAAAAATTTCCGAGCTTCTAAACTATGGATCGTTTAGCTGAATTCGTTCGCTTTAATTTGCTTTTTTTATTTTTGTTGTACGACCGTTTTTTGTTGAGATATCGACGATTCAACAAAAATTTGGCTTTTTTTTTTAATCTTCGATATCTCTAGAACTAATAGTCGTACAACGAGTGAACGGTGGGTTTTGGAAACTTGGATCTACTCTCTTTAAGTGCCTGTTATTGTCATAAACGAAAAAAAAAAATTTCCCTGCTTAATTTTGACTTGAATACGTCCAAAAAATTAGCTTCTTTTCTTGTTTTAGAAAATCTACCGCAACTTTGCAGATATTGCGAAAAATACCAATGTTTTAAGGTCCTTTTTTAGCTCAATACATATCCAAAAACCATGCTAAATTCATAAACAATCGGTCGAGCCGTTTTCTGTGATCGAGTCATCAAACTTTTAGAAAAATTGAAGGAACGCGTTTATTGATCCTTAATGACCAATTAAATTATGGTGTTGAAAATTGAAAAAAAAAAAATTTCTCTCAAATTTGCTTTTAATGAGCGTGAAAACTAAAATAAATAACCGGTACTCTGGAGTAGTGGCTAGCGTGCTTGCCTCTAAGCCAGAGAATCGGAAGGTCCCGCGTTTGACTCCCTGTGCCGTAGTTTCGTCGAGAAATAGAAATATGGGCGTGACAAGCTCCAGATATACTATATATGTGACATACACAAGTACTCGTACAGGTGTGAGTCACGTATATATATAGCTGTAGTCCATGTTTACAATTTCTCGACGAAACGTGACGTAGCTCCGGCATCGGAAGACGAACTCAGGGCTGGCTGTAGTGGCACAGGTTTTCCGCAGTTTCCCTGTGCCTATGGAAATTCACTCCATAGCAAATGCGCTACAGAGGGGGAAGTCGGATGCAGCCGCATGGGGACCGGGTTACTAATCCAGACCAGGTCCTCAGGTGGGACCGGCTACTGACCCGGGCTGACCCTATAATAGGCGAAAGCCTCTAGACGGGGGGAAATGCAGCAAAAAAAAACTAAACAAACTATAAAAAAAACCACATTTCGAAAAAAAAATGTATTGGCATTTTTTTCAAAATTTTATTTTGATATTTATTAAATACTCAATGCAAAATTGTGAAAAAATGCCAATACAATTTTTTTTTTTCAAAATTTCAAAATTTTTTATCTTTCACGCTCGTTAAATGCAAATTCAAAAATAAAAAAAGAAAACTTTTTTCAAAGTTTTGAACACCATTAATTGGTCATTAAGGATCAATAAACGTATTCCTTCAATTTTTCTAAAAGTTTGATTACTCGGTCACAAAAAACGGCTCGACCGATAGTTTAAAAAATTGGCGTGGTTTTTAGGTATGTATTGAGCTAAAAAAGAACCTTAAAACACTGGTTTTTCTCGCAATATCTGCAAAGTTGTGATAGATTTTCTAAAACAAGAAAAAAAGCTAATTTTTGGACTTTTTTTAGCCAAATTAAGCATGAAAACAATTTTTTTTCGTTTATGCCAATAGCAGGCACTTATGGAGGGTAGGTTCAAGTTTCCGAAACCCACCGTTTACTCGCTGTACGATTATTACTTCCAGAGATATCGAAGATTAAAAAAAGAGACGAATTTTTGTTCAGTCGCTGATATCTCAGCGAAAAATTGTCGTAGAACAAAAATTAAAGAAAAAAAAAATTGAAGCCAAAGAATTCAGCTAAACGATCCATGGATTGGTTAAGCTCGGAATTTTTTTTTGGAGCCCATTGACTGTTTTGAAAAAAGCAAACATTTCGAGAAAAATTATACTGTGGTATTTCTTTCGATTACGTCGAGGGTGAAGCCCACCAATTTTTTTTGTAGGCTTTACCCTCGTCAATGTGCTGAGTTTGTAGCGTCAATGTGTTGAGTATGTTACATCTATATGAGCTGAGTGTGTTACATCTTTATGCTGAGTTTGTTACATAACAGTTACATCTATGTGTTGAGTTTTTCCATAAATATTATTCGTAATTTTTCGATAACGATAACGTTCCAACGGGACGACAAATTTCTGAACAAGCACTGCTTCATTTACGGTGCTTGTGACGTAAGTGTTACATTCAATATAACGTCCGTTACAGAACATTTTCGTAACCATTCTGAAACTGTGTTTGCTGGGTAATTATTGTGAGAACAAAATTATGTGACATATAAGGATACAGTCTTATTAAAATACAATTTGTCATACGCAACCAAAAAACATTCCTGTTCCATAACTTATTTTACAAACTATCACGTTTTTCCATTAGTACTGGAATATAAATTTGCAAAATTCGCCCCATCTTCTTTATCAGTTAATGCATGATTCAATTATCAGAAATTTCGATTTAATAACTGCAAAATTATATAATAGGTATTCCCCCTCATCGGAACCCCCTTTTAGGCCGACCTCTTTCGAATTGCTTGAAACTCGAGTATGTTTTATGCTGAAACTCTTGAAACTCGAGTATGTGTCGTCTGAAAGTATATCGTATACCCATTTTCAGATCTCGAACTATAATACTCTTTGGAATACACCAAAAGTAATATTTCGAATTTTTTGCGTATTCAGCTCTTCGGAGCTTAGACACGGCGTGAAGTGAAATCTAAAAAATTATTTTTCAATGGCCTTCGATCCGAAATTTCCTGCGCTTGTTGAAAAAAATATCAGCGATTTCGAAAAAAAAAGAATTCATTCAAACCCATTAGCATCGATCGATTTCAATGAAACAAAAACCAAAATGTTCTTATGTAAAGCAGTGAAAAAAGTCCATTAAGTAGATTTAACCCTTAAACGGCACACTTCAGTAGTATTACGCAAGGAGCATTCTGGGTGTTTGACACCCGGGTCATTTAGTTGGGAGTTGTATGAACGGTATTGAATATTTTTATGCAAAAAATTTATCCAGAGACGTGGTAGCGTCTCGAGACAAGTACATCTACCGACTGTCAGTAACTCTCGACTCGACGACGGCTATAACGAGACGTGCCAAAACTCCTATACGCTAAAGGACTCATTTTTCGATGTCTCCAAAACAGTTTTCATGATTTTTCAAATTAAATGTTATTCTAAGACGTGTTGTAGCGCGGCAATTGAATGCCATTTTTTGTTGCTGATCGATTATGACGAAAATGAAAGCTGTAGCTTCAGCCATTAAATATATATCTTGATTTTTCGGCTTCGCTGTACTCGCCAGAATAATTTCAGTCGTGTTCTTGGCACACTACATGTTATGATTATGAGTCCCTGTGGGAGTTGCCATGACACCCTGTGGGTGTCGCCATGACACCTAAGATGGAACGAACCTAACTTCACGTTAGTTGTTATACTTTGCAAAAAGTAGTGAAATAAATCACAAAAACACCAAAAATGGTATATAAAAATTGGCGAAAGGTACATTTACAAACGCATATATATTTTTACATATCCTTTGCAAAAGTAGCCAAATAAATTAATAACATCGAAAGCCCGTGTCGCCAAGCACTGCGACACATTATGATGTGTTCTTTTACTCTGATTGGTGTCGAAAAAAATAATCAAAAAAATAAAACGTACTTGGGGAGTTGATTTTTGAGGGATAATAAATCGAAATCGTTTTTTTGCTATATGCTCAGTGAAAAAACTCGCAAAGTACTTTTCATTTTTTTTAATTATTTTATTCAACACCAATCAGAGCAAAGGAATACATCATAATGTGTCGCAGTGCTTGGCGACACGGGCTTTCGATGTTATTAATTCATTTGGCTATTTTTTGCAAAGGATATGTAGAGATATATATACGTTTGTACATGTACTTATCTTCAATTTTTGTACACCATTTGTGGTGTTTTTGCGATCAGATGTACTTTAATATATGCTTTTTCAGATACAATAGGTTTCATAACTATTTATTCAATTTTAATTAGTTAAGAAAATCCAAATTTGCAGAAAATGGAAAAAGTGACTTTGATCATTAAAAAAATTCATAACGAGCGTAATTTTTAAATATTTTTACCTGAAAATTTATAAGTATAGGGGAGGCCGGAGTTCAAGGTGGTGGGGGTACGTGGTTCCGATGCGGATAACTTTGCAAAAAAAAGAGATAGCAATAAGTGTAAAGTGCCTAGTAAAACATCATACTATCGTGCTGTTCCTGCAGCCATATTAATATACTCTAGACGACGAGCAAGATTGGTTCTCACTTGCGGGTTATTGAAAGTCACATATGTAAATTTTTTCGTATTTAATCTTTTTGGTCAATATCAATTAATTTGATAGCTACTTATGTATGACTTGCAGTTATCAGTCGGAAAAACTGTGGGGAATGTTTATTGACTATCATTGCCCAGCAAACACTCTTGGATGACTTACGAAACATTTACGTATAATTGAAATGTAATAACTACGTCATATAATGTTCATCACAAATTCGTAACTTTTTCATAACGCACGTAAACGAGATGTATATAATACGTCCTGACGATATGTAGTAAGGATGTCAATGAAAGATGTAGGAATTATGAAAAACTATAGACATCACAAATACGTGATGTCATCATTGATACGTCAAGATCTCGTCACTCCCCTAGTGGATGAAGTCACCACTGAATCACGGTGATTTTTTACGGTGACAAAGTGCCCACAAAATCACCGAGATCTTGGTGATTTTAAGGTGATTCCACGGTGATTCTCACGGTGATTGTCACCGTCACAAAATCACCGTGACAATCACCGTGGAATCACGTTGGAATCGCCTTAAAATCACCAAGATCTCGGTGATTTTGTGGGCACTTTTTCACCGTAAAAAATCACCGCGATTTAGTGGTTTTTCAGGGTGAAAACATCGTCACCCAATCCGCTAGGGTCTTATACGAGATATTTACATGTACTGTAAACTTGTCAAACTGTTACGAGTCGATGCTGTAACAATTATAGAACATTGGTGATATTATAATCTCAAACCCTGACTATTTCGCTACTCATTCGGTGAGTTGGAAATGGAAAAATTCTAACCAAGAAGCGCTAGGTAGACTACCCATAAGACCCAAAAACTTCGGTTGTATGGGTAGTCTACCTAGCGTTCGTGGGTTGGAATTTTTCCATTTCCAACCTACATGGGTGGATTACCCAAAACGTGGGTAGAGAAACAGTCAGGGTAGTATTGGCTACGTAGCAAATATGTCACACTGTGACATAAATGTTATAAGACATTTCTTGTAACAAATCCGTAACAATTATAGAACATTGGTGATATTATAATCTCGTAGTATAGGCTACGTAGCAAATATGTATAATATGTGACATAAATGTCACAAGTCATTTCTTGTAACAAATCCGCAACATATACGTATCATATATTACGAGAAATGTCTTCAATCATTTTAAGGTTATGTCGATTAAGGAACGTGAACAATATGTGAGTGTAAAGTACAAGGAGCTGATATCGAATGATCCAGCGTAATACAGAATAAACCAGAATAATACAGCATACATTGCAAGAGGTAAGTTTAATGTGATCCCTTTATTTAAAAGAAAAAAAATAAGTTATATGGGTATTTGCCGTGATGGAAAAACACCCAGGAATTTCCCTTACTCGGTTTATAACCTTATTCGCGTTGCACGCTCGCTTAATTTCTCTTTGCCCTTTCTTTCTGTGTTGCAGGCCTGTTTTGAAATTGATAGCCTATTTTCAATTTTCCAGGCATTGTCCTGGTCACAATTTTGACTTTTATCAAAATTTGCCGCGCTCATCCCATAATAAAAAGTGTTACGATGGAAATGAGACGTCGTAGAACGAAATCTATCTAGCAATTCTTTCTGAATCATGCGCAGAGTGTAAGAACCCAGTTTTGAGTTTTTACACTATGCGTAAAAACCTAGCTTTGAGTTTTTACACTCTGCGGCTGATTCAGAAAGAATTGATAGACAGATTTTGTTCTACGACGTCTCATTTCCTTCGTAACTCATTTTCCCATGGGATGAGCACGACACATTTTTTTTGCTCTTTATTTCAGAGTTGCAGGCCTGCTTTGAAATTGTTAGCCTATTTTGAACTTTCCAGGCATTGTCCTGGTCACAATTTTGACTTGAATCAAAATTTGCCACGCTCATCCCATAGGAAAAAGTGTTACGAAGGAAATGAGACGTCGTAGAACAAAATCTATCTAGCAATTCTTTCGGAATCACGCGCAGAGTGTAAGAACCCAGTTTTGAGTTTTTACACTCTGTGTAAAAACCTAGTTTTGAGTTTTTACACTCTGCGCATGATTCAGAAAGAATTGATAGACAGATTTTGTTCTACGACATCTCATTTCCTTCGTAACTCGTTTGCCCATGAGATGAGCACGGCATATGTTTTTTGTTCTTTATTTCAGAGTTGCAGGCCTGCTTTGAAATTGTTAGCCTATTTTGAACTTTCCAGGCATTGTCCTGGTCACAATTTTGACTTTAATCAAAATTTGCCACGCTCATCCCATAGGAAAAAGTGTTACGAAGGAAATGAGACGCCGTAGAACAAAATCCATCTAGCAATTCTTTTGGAATCATGCGCAGAGTGTAAGAACCCAGTTTTGAGTTTTTACACTCTGTGTAAAAACCTAGCTTTGAGTTTTCACACTCTGCGCATGATTCAGAAAGAATTGATAGACAGATTTTGTTCTATGACATCTCATTTCCTTCGTAACTCGTTTTCCCATGAGATCCCTAGTGGATGAAGTCACCACTGAATCACGGTGATTTTTTACGGTGACAAAGTGCCCACAAAATCACCGTGATTCAGTGATTTTTCAGGGTGAAAACATCGTCACCCAATGCGCTAGGGATGAGCACGGCATATGTTTTTTGCTCTTTATTTCAGAGTTGCAGGCCTGCTTTGAAATTGTTAGCCTATTTTGAACTTTCCAGACATTGTCCTGGTCACAATTTTGACTTTAATCAAAATGTGCCGCGCTCATCCCATTGGAAAAAGTTTTACGAAGGAAATGAGACGTCGTAGAACAAAATCTATCTAGCAATTCTTTCGGCATCATGCACAGAGTGTAAGAACCCAGTTTCGAGTTTTTACACTCTGTGTAAAAACCTAGCTTCGAGTTTTTATACTCTGCGCATGATTCAGAAAGAATTGATAGACAGATTTTGTTCTACGACGTCTCATTGCCTTCGTAACTCATTTTCCCATGAGATGAGCATGACACATGTTTTCTGCTCTTTATTTCAGAGTTGCAGGCCTGCTTTGAAATTGTTAGCCTATTTCGAACTTTCCAGGCATTGTGCTGGTCACAATTTCGAATTTAATCAAAATGTGCCACGCTCATCCCGTGGGAAAAAGTTTACAAAGGAAATGAGACATCGCCAGCAGTTTATCAGCATAGAGTATAAAAACTCAAAACTAGGCTTTTCAGGACACCGGTGCACCTTGAGGGTTCTAACTAGTCCCAAAAAATTGTTAATTTCGTACCTCAAATCGTGGACGATACATCATATTTGTAGGTATTCTACAAAAATTATAAATTATCATTCAAATGTACTTTTCAAATGTTGAAATAAAAATAAAACTCCAACCTAATATGTAGGTTGGAAATACATAAATTTCGTGTAATTCGTTCATAAAATATGTATATACGTAAATTACCTGTAACCACGAAATTACAACTATGATCTGAGTTTGTAACATCTATTATCTGAGTTTGTTATGGCTATGTGATGAGTTTGTTACATATATGAGCTGAATATGTTACATCTTGGGTATGAGTTTATTTCATTATTATTTCTCGTAGATGTTTCGTATCTGTGACTTGTTTATAGGATGACATATTTGAGAACAAACTCTGCTCCATTCACGGAGTTTGTGACATAAATGTTATGGCCAATGTAACACACGTTACGTAACATTTTCTCAACTATTTCGGAACTGTGTTTGCTGGGTGTTAGCTCTTTTTTACCTATCGTATTTGTAGTTAAGATAATCTTCAAGAATGGAATTTGAGGTTCAAAGTTCCATTAGCTCGGGGCTAGTTGTGCCGCGGAACAACGAACCCCATGATGAAGCAACTCGTAATATCAATGGGAAAGTTGTCTGCAACGGTAGACTGTCACAATCCAGGAACGCCGTAGTCCAGAAATGATTCATTCCAGAACGGACATAAGCGTAAACTGTCAAATATCAGAACAATTACTATACGATAAGTCACTGTATTTTAATCGTCAGGCAATCTACGGGCGGCGTCGCGAGTACTTTTTTAGATCAAACAGCAAATATTAATTTGATAGAAACATTCGAGAGGCTGGTGAACAATCACTCTCTACTTTCGTTTTTGACAGAAACCACGCGAGCGAGGACCATAGTTTTCGGTATCCAAGTCGACAGCTTCATAGTTTTCGGTGTCCAGGTTGACTGCATCATAGTTTTTGGTGTCCAGGTCAACCTCTTCATAGTTTTCGGTGTTCTGGTGGATCGCTTCGGAGTTTTTGCTGTCCAAGTCGACCGCTTCACAGATTTCGGTGTCCAGGTTGACGGTATCATAGCTATCGGTGTCCAGGTCAACCTCTTTATAGTTTTCGGTGTCCAGGGTATTCGCTCGATAGTTTTTGATATCCAGGTCGACAGCTCCGTAATTTCCTGTGTCCAGGTTGACTAATATAGCTGGACACCGAAAACTATGAAGAGATCCACCCGAACACCGAAAACTATCGAGCGGTCAACCTGGACGTACTAAATTACGGAGCAGTCCAGCAGGATACTGAAAATTGTCGAGCGTTCAGCCTGGACACCGAAAGCCATAATACAGTCAACCTGAACACCGAAAACTATGAAGAGGTTGACTTGGCCATCGAAAATTATGAAACAGTCAACCTGGATACAGAGAACTATGAAGCGGTCGACTTGGACACCGAAAACTATGAAGGGATTCACCCGGACACCGAGAACTATCGAACAGTCAACCAGCATACAGAAAACTACGGAGCAGTTCATCTTGACACCGAAAACTATGAAGAGGGTGGCCTGCACACGGGAAGCTATGATGCAGTCAACCTGGACACCGAAAAATATGAAGCGGTCAACTTGGACATCGAGCACTATGGTCCTCGCTCACGTGGTTTCTATTAAAAACCAAAGTAGAGTGATTGCCCACAAGCTTCTTAAATGTTTCTATCAAATTAATATTTTCTGTTTGACTACAAAAAAGGACTCACGACGCCACCTGTTGATTGCCTGATAATTAACATACAGTGAGTATTAAAATTTTTAATGTAATCAAATTTTACAATTAATAATAGAGTGATTCCTCGTCAAACCAGCAGGTTGAAAAATTCGATGTCTCCGATCATACTCTCGATATTTTCCTGTGTTCTCTATCATGAGAAAACATTGCAGTTAAATCAGTAGCCCAAAATAAAATTATTTATACAAATTATGATGTTTTGAAAATTGCGTGCTTTTAACGACTCGAAAAACAACTTTTTTGTTTTTGTGTATAACTCCGCCAGATTTTGGAATTCGAGAATTTCACTTCAACAAATCGAAACTGTATTAAAAACCCTTCAAAATGACCACAAATTAACCTTAGTTGGTGCATTTATGACGCCTTAATTGTGAAACTATGTTTTTTTGAAAATCAAAAATAACTGAAAAACCGGTGACGCGTCAAAATAACCCCATTTCAAAATAACACCCGATAAAATAACACGTAAAAATACCACACTCCAAAATAACACAACGTTCAAATAAAACACTTCAGAATAACACAGCGTTAAATTAACACCCTCCAAAATAACCCAACGGTAAAATAACATACACCAAAAAAACACTCATATCGTAATTTTATTTCTCGCACGTATTTCTATATAGAATTTTGTGTAGAAAGTATTTCAAATCTTAATGTTGTGAGCAGCACCCCTTAAATATTCGATAAGCTATTCGACGAATGTTCGATTAACCAATCATCTTACATAACCAATCATAATAACCAATGATTTTACAAAAATAACCCACAGAATTTGTACCTGGATATGTTAGCACTTCAGTTTGTATAATAAATGACCTTTTTTTTACTACATTTCTGGAGAAAATCATAAGAAAGCAATGTAACGGAGAAAAGTAACGCTCCGTTACTTTATTAATTACTTGTTTCGTTACATTTCTTGCTTATGTTTTTTTCAGCAACGCAGTGAAATAATAGTATTTTACGATATGAACTGCAGAGTTAACATATGCCATTACAATCACCGTGGCTTATTTTGGTAAAATAATTGGTTATTAGCAAGTAATAGAGAAAATAAAGAAAGAGCGCGTTTCCAAAAGTAACGAGGGTTGACATCTCTGCCTCGTTATAGAGTTTCTGTGGTTTTGGTGCTGTTTGAAACCTCACATGCAAAGTTTCTATACAGATATGGAACAATTAATCGAAATCATACGCGATTAATGTTTCGTGTTATTTTATCGTGTGTCGTTTTCTTGTTGTGTTAATTTTGTATTGGGTTATTTTGTCGTTATGTTATTTCGTAATTATGGTATTTCGTCGTCGTGTTCTTCCGTCGTGTTTTTTGTCGGGTGTCATTTTGTCGTGTAATTTTGACATGCTACCGAAAAACCTCATTTTTAAAAAATCTGAACAAATCATATTAAATTTTCACGACAATAAATCTATATTTCTGTGTAGTTTTAACTAGTTCTGACCATTAGATTTCGAATTATTGATCAATTTCATCTTTTAGAAATCAGTTTCAGCTATTTAGGGACATTCAGGTTTTGACTTCAGGTTTTCTGACAATTTCGTCAACAAAGACGATCATTATTTCAAAAAATTATAATACAATTTAATTGCAGTTCTTTGAGATCAATCTCCATCAAACGATGATAATATTTACGAATAATTGCTTTTTTGTAACTTTAGGTCTAAAGTTGCGATTATATAAATCGTAAAAATTAGAAAACAATTTATTTACAATTGTAAAATTAGAATAAGGATAGACCTCAAAGAATAGTAGATAAATTATTTTACAATTTTTTAGAATTCAAACGATCGCAGCTTCAGACCGAAAGTTGCAGAAAAAGCAATTATTCGTAAATATTATCATCATATGAAGGAGATGGATCTCAAATAATTTTAAATACATTGTTTTATAACTTTTTGAAACAATGACTATCGATTTTATTGACGAAAATCCTCAGAAAACCCAAAGTGAAAACCTGAAAGTCCCAAAATAGCTGAAACCGATTTCTGAAAGATGAAATTTATCAATAATTCAAAATCTAATGGTCAAAGCTAGTTCAAACTCTACAGAAATATAGATTTTTTGTCGTAAAAATTTAATATGATTTTTTGTTACGCCAAAAATGAGAGTTTTCACGAACTATTAATAATTTTCGACGTATGACGTGCTGAATTTGATTGAGACTCTCTAGTCATGGAAATAAATTTCAGTACTACTCCTGGAATCAATCTCGAACACGTCTACCCCTGTTTTTGAGTCTAACCTTTCGGAAAATTACTCGGGAAATGGGCTTGGAATCACTGTTTAATTCTTGGTCGCGTTGACGTCTATTGAATTTTCGGAACTTTCGCTACGATATAATTTGCTGTTAACTTTACCACGAGGATCTTGATCGTTACTTTTATTGAATGATGGGGTGATTGGGGGAAGATCGATCGGCCTTAGTCTTTAAGTAATTACTGGATATTTAATGGTTTCGACAGCAATGATTTTAGGTTTTTGAGGTTTCTTTGCAGATTTTATTTGTTTGAAAAATGTTTCAAGCCCGAGAATTGACGTTTGAGACTCCGCACGTCCCTTTAATCTACTCAGCCGAGGATTTGTTGCTATCGCGTGGAGTTTATTTATTTGATACCTTCTTCCAGCCCTGTGTGATCGTTTCTTTTTGCGAGGCAGAGAAGAATTGTTGTTTATTGGATTGATTACCCAAACGTGAATTCTTGGTGTAGGGATATGGTAGCCCTGAGACGCACCAATCCTCCGCAATTGGGAGGAAATTATGACTTCTTGGTGTAGGGCTACAACAGCCCTGAGACGCACCCGTCCGCCACGATTGCAACAATTGTGACTTCTTGGTGTAGGGCTACGGTAGCCCTGAGACGCACCCGTCCGTCACAATTGGGAGAAAATTATTTGGGAAAAACTATCGCTCGCGACGCTGGGAGAATTTCACGTCACGTTTTATGTAATTATTCGCGGTTTCGAACGAGTCACTGGTTGCGAGAATTTCAAATTGGTCAATTTGTAATTAAACTTTCACTGAATTTTACTTTCCCACGATATTAACTTTTTATTCCTTTTCATGATTTTCGCACTGAATCGATAATAATAGCGAATGGATACCAGTGGATATTAGATAGGGCGTTGCATTAATAAAATAAACGGAGGGGAAAACGAGACGTGAAACTTTTATCAATATTCACGAATAAAATTTTCCTGATCCACGTTATTTAACAACGTTAATTAAAAATCGAACTTTGAACGAATTATGTCGCCAACGCCGTGAGGATAATCGATGGTTAGGATTCACTTGATTAATATTGGGCTTTTTCCCAATAAACGACTAAATGGTTTATTTCCATTAATTAATTTCTGTCCAAATTGATGACGTTCACTGGATTTATAATTTCCCGGAAATAGAACGTTTAACGCAATCACGAAAATGATTTTATAATTAAATAGAATTTCACTTACAAGGACAGATGCTCTCCTGATGGAAAAGGTGATACCATTGGTAGCCGCGGTGATGACCCGAACGTAAAACGATGAAGACATCGGCTCTGCTGTGACCTGGACGTTCGGAGCCGGAAGGGGCCGCGAAGTCCGGTCGCCCTTCCTTTCACTGTGGAGGGTCCCGCGAAAGCGAGTCCAACCCGGGTCAGGCCTGGAGCTGCGGCCTGGCACCGCGTTAGCCAATCCCACCGTTGCCAGCGTAGTCAGCCCCCGCTGCACAACTTGCCCCGGCCTCTCCCGGGCTGCCACGGGGTCAGCAGCCCGCTCCCTCTCCCCAGCCTGTGGTGGGCCTAGTAGAAACGGGCCCTCCTCAGTCTGAAGTTAGGGGCAAAGCCGCCTTCCCTCAGCATCTCTAGGGAGTGGCAGTCGACCCCCAGAACCAGGTGGACGGAATCCCGTACGTACTTTCTGTCCCACACCCCCCACAAGGAAGTTTAAAGGTCAGGGTTCTGCCGGCCCAGACGATTGAGGATGACATCGGTCCCCTTGGTTGAGCCGGGGAGCACCGCTGTCACCCTCTTTAATTTGGGTAGGCGCTCCTTCTCCAGGACTTTTAGAGAGGCACCCTCCCATGGTTCCTATAGGGACAATCGTCCTCAACCATTCTTTGGCTGGCTCATCGAAACAGTTCACCCACAGGACGCCCTGGCCGCATCGGGTCCCCTCGAAGCAGGGAACTGCCTGCCCCATAGAGACAGCGTCCAATGCCCCGCGGAGTGCTCGAGCCACCAGCCCGTCCTCCCCCTGGCCCGGAACGGCTTCCAGGTAGCTGGTAGGTGCAATGGCCAACCTTCTATCCGCCGTCACCGCATCACTGTAGCCAGTGGGTCGCGGGAATGGCCTGCTCCTTTTCACCACTTTTGCTAGCTCCGGTGGAGTTTTGTTCGCTGGTCTGGGCCATTTAGCGCCCGTCACCACGGTTTCCACAGTCGGCGAGCCTTGATGGCTCGGCTCGTTGGATGGGTCCTGCGCAGCCATTCTGGCCTTGCGGGCCCTCCTCTTCGCCGCTCCGCAACGACCCGCTTTCCTCCCAGGCATATGCGAGGGGTCGGTGGGCCCGTCTTTCGCTGATCCCTCCGACCGTGCTCTCAGCGCAAAGATCCCGTCAGCTGAGCTCTGGGTCACCGTTGTAGTAGCGACGATGTCCCCGTCCCCCGGACTCGCGGTCCCACCCACTATTTGTCCTGATGGCTGTGCCCCAGAAGAGGCCCTACCGTCGCACAGTGGTCCCAAATCGCCAAAAGCTGGCCAAAAGTCGAAAAAAAACATTTTTTTCTAGGGACTTTCAATGGTTGGAATAGTTGTAGTGGTACCTCTAGTATCAATTATGACCGTTAAGAAAAGGGAAGCGTCCATACCTGGCTCAGGAATCTATTTTATTCGTGAGCGTCGAGCTGACCACATTGTTTGCTCGTCGCGCGGAGAAATAAGACGAAAGTTTCGACGCGTCTGGAAGAGTGAAAAGTTAACGGATTTGGATTTTACAAAATGGATTCTTCTCCAGAAAGTAAGTACAATTTGAATGTGTTGCTCAAAATTATCGTAAACGATGTATGAAATTGTAAGTCATTAATGAAAGTAGTGGTATTTTTCTTGGTTATGTTCTGAAAAGTCGTGTTAGAAAAAGCAATAAGTCAAGACCACTATCGACCCCCGCTCTTAAACTAAATGGAAATTGTTACTTAGACATTTCTTCAAAACATATCCAAAAATTAGCTACTCGTAGCTGCTCCTTCGAATTTGAGTGTAATTTTTATGCCCCCCCGGCAATAAAAGTTTTGAATGACATATACGTGTAGTTTACACGGTCAACAATTTGAACATTTTTTCAACTTAGTCAATACTCACATAAAAATTTAAAACGTGGCACATATATCCCCCACAGTAGAAGATATAATTGTAGTAGTTTATGAAATTTTTTATCCTCGTTTTTTAAATATACACTCTCACTCAAAAGTGTGCTACAATACTCGAAATTTTGTCGCACTAAAAATTCGATAGTGGAGGCAAAAATGCTTTCTGCAGTTTTTTGTAATTTTCGCGTCTGAAATATTGTTCATAGGGAATTGATAAAGATAATTCTTCTGTTAATGTTATTTTAAATTTCCTACAGATCCTCTGGATAATACCGACGAAATTTCTTTCACGAGAAAGGAAATTAACATACTTGTGAAATCGGTATTAAAAGAAAATATCAACATTGTCACTGACATTGTTGAAATGGAGGTGTCAAAACAATTGAAGCATCCATACATTTTGTCGAAAAATCTGAAAGATGCCATGGGTAGATTGGTATCAAATTTCAAAAAGAGGTGGCAAGAAGCGAGGAGGGACAAAACCAAATTCTTCAATAAATTCGATGAGTGGCTCAACGTTCCTGTGTCTTTTACGATTGAAAAGGAACGTTTGAAGACTTCCACGGAAAACACAAAGGAGCGTCCTTCTACGGAAAACACAATGGGGCATCCTTCTACGGAAAGCACAATGGGGCGTCCTTCCACAAGTTGGGGCGATTTAAGTGATCGGTCAAAACGTAGGAAGACGGAAAAGGTTCGAAAAGAACATACCGTCCACGAATTGGCCTACGCTACACAAATGGGTCTCCGGGCTTCTGGAAATTTACAAGCTTCAAAGGTAATTAGGGATGTCACAGAAGTCAGTCCATCAAAAGCATCACAGTACCGTAAGTCTATGGAGCGCGTTTCAGAAGATGTACTGTCAGGCAACGAAGCATTATCACTTGTGGTAGAAGGTAAAATGACCAAAAGTCAATACCAATTACTACGTTCTGTAAGCTTGAAAAAAAATTGTAAATTATACCCGCCTTACAAATGTGTATTGGATTCTAAAAAAAAGTGTTACCCTGCAAAGTCAGAAATTTCTGTAACTGAAAGTGGAGCCACAGTTGGACTTCAAGCATTGCTAAATCATATAGCTGAAAGAATATTAACGGTACAATCGGACGTTATTGGAAGTCTTCCTGAAAACAAAGTTGGTAATTTAGAATTGATATGCAAGTGAGGATGCGATGGAACTTCTGGTCAAAGTACTTACAAACAAAAATTTAACGATGGAGACAGCAATAAATCAGATGCCAACATTTTCTTTATTTCACTTGTTCCCTTGCAAATCTTTAATAAAGTCAATCCACACGTAATTATTTGGAAAAATCCTCGTCCTTCGTCACCAAGATTTTATTGCCCAATTAAAATTGAATTCTTTCATGAAACTGCCGAAGCAACTAGGGCAGAAGTTGATTGTATCCAAGCGCAAGAGAGAAACCTCGTGCCCTTTGAAACTGTAATTGACGGCAAAAAAATTAACATCAATTTCAAACTTGTGTTGACAACGATAGATTCGGTACTTCCTATCGGACAAATGTCCGAAGAAGCTCAGGATTCATGCAATAAGTGCATTAAAAGATTCCGAGAAGATTTTTCACGAAAATGTAACCGCATCAAAAACATGGAAGACATTTTTTGCAGATGTTTAGTAACGTCAGATCCAGTAATATCCAGTTTGCGAAAACTTCCTTCGAGGAAACTAAGATCGTTATCCCCATACGCGGTTGAACTATTGATTCCACCTTCAGTTCCAGAATCAAGGCAGATTTTTTCTGATGATACGAGCGATACATGTGATGATGATGACAGTTCACAGGACAGTGATTAATTGTAAAAAAAGCTAAAATTCTATCGATTAGAAATAAAAGAATGAAAGAAATATATTATAAATGTTCATTGTCATTGTAATAATAATTTTAATGACTGTATTCCAATCCTCTTCTTCCCAAGTCTTTAAGTCTTCAAATTTCACCCGAATTGAATACGTTTTTGACGAAATTTCCCGCCATATTGGATCCGCCATTTTGTTTTGCTAAATTTTGACTTCATATTCGTAGTCAGCGACCCCGAAAACCCCGGAGTACAGACATTCACCCGAATTGAATACGTTTTTGACGAAATTTCCCGCCATATTGGATCCGCCATTTTGTTTTGCTAAATTTTGACTTCATCTTCGTAGTCAGCGACCCCGAAAACCCCGGAGTATGGACTTTCACCCGAATTGAATACATTTTCGACTTTCGGCCAGCTTTTTGGGATTTGGGACTACTGTGCGTCGGCGTGTAACTCAGTGGTTTTTGTTTTTACTATATTCATTTGATTCCCACGAGTATTGAGGAACTAAAGGTCCACCCCCGTAGAGCCTGCATTCGGGGGTAAAGCTGAATAGTCATGAGGTGTCGCCTGGGGCCCCATGCCGCATCGTTAAGGACACTCGAACCCCAGTGTCATGCAGCCTTCGGCACGATAGCTCCCACCTTGGCTTCGGCGAAGTGGTATGCGACGAGGCTTTTGTTCCCATTTTTGGCCAGCCGGGTTCCTTATGGCTCTCGTTAACCGGGTCCTTCCGCTGCCCCCTCCCTGCTCGCGGTTACGGTCGTCACAAGACGTCCCGCTCCCCGAGCGGGGGGAGCCGCTCAGTCTCCGGCTGTTCTTCTATCCACCACCTGAAGACGCGCCTCAGTCGGGTTTCAAGAGCCCCCCACGCCCCTTAACGGAGGTTAGGGGATCCGAGGAAAGTAGGAGTACTTACAAACTTTTTGCTAAGATTCAGAATTGTTTTTGGAAACCGACCTGTTAAGCGATTTTTCCCATATTCAATCTCAACCGTCCTCATCATAAAGTACATTTTCACAAAAATCGAAAATGTGAAACTGCAATATCAGGAAAGTTAGAGTTATAAACATTGTGCAAAAAATTATAAATCCTACCATATTGCAATTTCAAAAAGATTTACACTGACTAAAGGCACATAGATGATCATTTTACTTTTGACCACAAAGTTTCTGAATTATAAATGTCCAAAGTATGAAATATGTTCGGTGTCGTGGATGGCTCCGTTGAGCTTGAGCCGACGCGGGTTGTAAATCAGCGTCTCAAAAAAATTGTTGAGCCGCGAGCAGCGAACTTCCACACGATTAATGAAAATGACGTATGTTTTTTTTTATTTCGTTGATAATCAAGTTAATAAAATTATTTATTTTGAAATACAATTATATTTATTTCAAATATTAAATTCTGATGATACATAAAATGAAAGCAAATATTATGAATGTTTAAAGAAAGGAATAGTGTCGAGTATTTATTTTGTATTTTTCGGAATCTTAACGGAGACTGCCTTGTCTTGAAAATAATTTTGAGTCGCAGAAATACTGGAGTGGGGAGCGGAGTCAAAAGGCTGGAGTGGAGGGCAGTGTAAAAACACTGGAGTGGGAAGCGGAGTTTTTTATGGAAATCGCGCAGATCGGCAAGGATAATAAAATATTAAGTGCGCGACTTCCGAGGCAAGCAGGCCGGTTAATCCTTTCGCTCGCTTGGCTATAGTGACCGTAATAAACCAGTGGAAAAATTGTTCGAAATTTCACATTTTGAGAAAAAAATCATTGAGAATTGAATAGTTTTAAGGAACTCGCATCGAGCTATTGAATATTGAAATCTTTTTCCTTGCTTTTCGAAGGAACATCTGCGTTTTATATTGCCTATGGAAATTTACGAAAATAACTATGCTTATTTGAAAATTAAAAGTTTTCCATTTGATCATTATATGTGTTTGCGACAGTACGTATCACTTGCTCTTTCAATTTCTTTACCACAAAAATGAGCAGCTGCGTTTTACTATTGGACTCGGAAAATCTCGAAGGGAATTTGAAGTGAGAAAATTCTCCTGTACCTTTCGCAACGAAACAAAATACATGACGAAAGGTGATCGCCCGAACCATCGAACATAGAGATACATGAAAGTCTTACCAAGCTGCTTGGTAATGTGGCAGTAGTATTGGTACCCGTATAGCGCCCCCCACTCCTATCCCCACTCCTTCCCCCACCATGCGGCTTCCCCCACCACTCCACTTTTCTCCCACCACATCCAGGTGGCCGAGAAAAAAGCGATGAGGTGAGGATGATGGCGGGGGAGGCCGAGGACAAGGGGATGCCACACGAGTACCAATTTTGTGGTGATAATGATAATAATCTGATAATAATAATAATGATACTGAAAATTGGGAACTACTTACATCTGGAAGCCCATGTAATATTCCTTGAAGTTGACGCAGCAACGACACACACGCGCGCGCGGGCCCGCTCTCATAATAATAATAATAATAATTATTATTATTATTATTAAGAATAACTCATGGTTGTTGGATTTACTACTGACAATTCAGCAAATCTTATTTCGATGGTAACACATACACACACACGCACACACACAGACACCCATTTCCTTCACTAGTCACGCTGAATGGTCGAGGACCATTTATTGCTGACACTGCGAACTTTTTATATTACACGGAATTTGGATGAGTCGAGCTGTGCATTACCGATTTACGCTGCCACAAATCGGTGACTACGAAATAAGAGTATTTTTAAATGTTTAGTTATTATCGAATAATATAATACAACCTTTTTTAAATTTCGATAAATTTTTTATCGACGCATACAACATCCATTGCGTACGTGTTCGAAAATCTTAGGTTATTGAATCTACCGCTTCCGAAAGAGCACTCTTCTTCACTTTCCGAAGTTTCTACCTTTTCCCGATAAACGAATCTTTTGCGTTGCGTCAATTGATCTATTTTTGCACAAAAATTCTTTAAGCACATTTTAAAATTTTGAAACAAAATTTTGTTCCCCAATTTTGATGTGTTTAGAAAAAATTCAACTTCACTTGTTCGTTCGTCACTTCGATGTTATGGAAACTTCTGAATTTTTCATTATTTTTTACCGTACGATATATTGTTTGAAATTATAAAAAATTATAACTTTAAAAAATACATAACTTTTCACTGGAAACGCGCGCAGTGAAGCAATCCGCGAACTTCGGTGACTGGATAAGGACTGCAGCTGTTGTGCAAAGTTAAGACCCCTTGACAATACCGAAAAAGACAATGATGGTACGTCGGTATAAAACTTTGTCAGCATTTTTACCCCGGTGTATATCCGATTGCAACTTTTAGCAAAAATGTTATTCTCTCTGCAGCGGCTCACCAGCATTCTAAGCTTCAAGCGCGACACTCCATCTATTCCAGAAAATAAGATAGAGCTCATTCTTCATATGTGTAACGTTGCGAAATTTTTTTGTTGCGAAAGATTTAACGTGTCCAGATACACACACACACACACGTGTTGTGTGTGTGCACAGACCCACACACACACAGATACACAACAAAGACACACGAACACAAACATACACACAGAAAAGCACGTTCAAACACAAAGGCTGTAGTAAAGCAAAAGAACTGCTTATCTCAGCATCATATTCGATATCATTACTCTATGTGATTGCATAGTTTTAATAATCACCTTTGATCGCGAAAAAATATGACTACGTTTATAACGTACTCGAAAAAATTGCTAACAATCGTTCATTTCCATTCACCGCTTCAGATTATTTTTATCGTCAATGTTATCATCAACCTCACAATATATTTACAGCATTATTTACGGAAGTACAAACCAACCTAATGATTTAAACGTTTTGTGGAGATAATTTCAAAAATTGGATTTTTATTGTAGTTTTTGCGTGATTTTTTAGAAGCATGAAATCAAATATTTTTGGTCAAAGACCCATTGATATTCACTGTTTTATTTGTTCTCATTATTTTCAAACGACATTCAAATTAAAAAACGTTTTGTCATGATATTTCGATATTTAGATATTTCAAAGCTATGACAATTAAATTCTTTGAGAAAAATTTAATATTTTGTTCTGTTCCAGGATTAACGCATATAAGTGATATATCAATATATGTGTCATTCCATACCATTTCGACCTGGGTCTGACCCTTGATCTCTCGGATTTGGCTCGCGATTTTTTGTATGATTGTTCTCACTTTGAAAGGTACCCAGTTTTTTTCTAGATTTTTCAGATTTAATTTGAATCTTCTATATTTCATTAAACGATTTTATTGATCGACACAATTTAAACATTTGAAAAAATTCTGAAAAATCGTGTGTCAGATATCAAAACTTTTAAGCTTAGAGCCGGAGTAGGGAGATTTTTCCTTCTTACATTTTTAAGCTTTTTCGGAAAAAAACGTTCAAAAAAATAGAAGCGGAAGTTATTTTACTATGAATGGTTGCTGACACATTTTCATATGTGATATCGGATTTTTGAAAAAAATTTCAGATTTTTCGGAAGAGATTTTTTCTTCTTGATTTTGCTAGTATAAATGATTACAAAAAGCTGAAATTTTTTTTGAAAAATCCCATATGATATATGAAAATGTTCCAGCAACCATCCATAGTAAAATCACTCACGCTTCTAATTTTTTTAAATTATTGTAATAAAATCGTTTAAAAAATTGTAGAATATTCAAATTGAATCTGAAAAACCTCAAAAAAAAACTTGGTGCCTTTCAAAGTGAGAACAATCATATAAAAAATCGCGAGCCAAATTCGAGAGGTCAAGGGTCAGGCCCAGGTCAAAATGGTATGGAAAGACACATATATATATTCTATGGACGCCATGAAAATTACAAAAACGTTTATTTTTGGAAAAATTTATAATTTTTTCTCACCAAAGGCCTAAGAATATTAATGTAATTTTTTTTTTCATCATCTGTCGATGACACAAATTTCTTGAAAAATCATCACGACGAAATCAGATGTTGCAAAACTATGACAGTTAAATTTGTTTCGAACAATTGAATATTCCTCTGAACGAGGGACCATGGAAATGAGGGTTACTCATTTTTTATCATCTTCTGCGAATAACGTAGGAGTTATATATTATTTGGAAGGGCCCTTGTACAGAAAAATATTAAATCATTCAGAAAAATCTTAATTGTCTTATCTTTGGAACATCTGATTTCTTCATGATAAATTTTCACGAAAATTCTATGTCATCGATACGCTCGGAGAAAAATCGATTATATTAATATTTTCGGTCCTATGGTCAGAAATAAATATTGAAACTTCCCGAAAATGTAAATTGTCATGATTTTGAGGGGGTTACATTTCTCAATTATATATGCATATCTATGTAATTATCACATCATCCAAGTATATATCACTAACAACCATGTGGCCACGTACAGAAAAAATCTAAATTTTTGTACCGTTGAAACATATTGCTCCTTCAAAACTAAACTTGTTTTAAATTTTCACGTCGTCTACAGATTGTCAAAAAATTAGAGAAATCACTATTAATAACATTATGTAACTAGGAATTTTTCTTACAATCCGTAGATTACATGAAAATCCTTGAAAAAATATATTATAAAGAAGCCAGCTCATTTATTTGATTTCTTTTTTAAATTATTTCTTATGGCTTTGCATAAAATTTCTGTTACATTTGCAAAAATATGAGAACAGTGAGTAATCCTCATATCGACGGTTCTAGAAAAATATGAAATGTAAACCAAAATTAAAGTTATCGTAACTATGAAATATCCGATTTCTTCATGATATACTTCATCCGACATCGCCGTGTCAATCCTTCTCATGGAATTTGCATATCATCTACAAGAATATCAAGATCGATAAGGAGACCTCAATCGAAAAATATTTGCTTTCTATTCTTCTTAGAAATTGGATTGTAACCGCTCGAAACAATTTCAATTTTTATTTGAGTTCATGATAACTCTAATTTTTATCATGATAAAACTTTACACGAATTTCTAAATATAATCGATAGATTATAAGAAAAAATAAAAGACATCAACGTCAAGGGATTCTCGATCGGAAAAATATTCAATTTTTATTGTTGTCAAAAAAATCAGGCTTTGAGTCTCATCATTGTTAGTCTCGTAAAATTAATCCATTATTTTTCATAACTCATTTTTCAAGTCATAAAATTAAACTATTATATATGATTTTTTCTCCGATGATACAGCATCGAGGGGCTTTACTCTCCTGCCCGGTGTACAAATGATTTCAGTGAGGGTCTGCGTTCACGTGATTTCGTGTATGATTTTAGTGATTGCAACCCAACATGATTTCAAAGATTCATACATAGTTTTCCTGATTTCGCAGATAATTGAAGTTTCGAACGTTCGGTTGAACGAAAAATCTATAAATGTATTTGTTTAACGAAAAAATTGGGAGAACTATGCAAATTACTTTGTTAATCATAACTTCAGATATTGAACAACGTTTCAAAAAGTATTTCAAAAGTGTTAACAAGCCTCAAAAAAACTTCTGTAAGAGGATAAGTTTGTCGATTTTTTCGTTCGAAACTTTCAATTCATGATTTCATTGACTTTATTTAATTCGAATCATGATTGCAAAATACGAGTAATTACAGAGAATTCGCTTTTATAGCTGAAAACAATTGGAGAAACAATGAGAGGAAGGGCGCGGGCCAAGGGCCGATTTGAGGTCTTGAAAATAACACTTACATTCAACAACAACAAAAATTTATGTTCTGATAAATAACTTTTTCAATACCCGCTAAACTCTGTCGACAAAATACGTATGACTGAATTCCTTTACCACTAACTCACCCTTTGCCATACTTGCGACTTCATGTCAGGCATAACGTGTGCCGCGGATAATGTTACATCCTGGAATAATCCGTATCATTCCTCATCCGCATTCTGTCCCTTTTTTTACAGATTGCAGCATTAGTTTTGTCCGTTAAGGAAGCACACATCTGTGTTAAGTGATTGGGTGTTTACTGCTAAAGTTAGAAATAAAAAATATCAATTGCTCATTGGCACTCTTTACATTTTCAGACGACAAGTGTTTGTCTCCGCTCCCGAAAAAATACAACTTGAAACTTTTTTATCACTGTAGTCAATTTCTGCTAGTTGCTTCTATTGGTATATGCAAAATGAAGGAGTAGATGTGCTAAAGGTTCATGAAACTTTGTGTGTTATTTGTTATATCATATATATACGTACGAAAAAAATAGTACTGTATTATTCTCATTTAAAATATATATATATGAAATCATCAAAATTTGAAAAAAATGTCGCGCGATTTAGAATGCTTTTATACCTTTATATATCGCTCCTTTTTTGCACGATCTGCGCATTTATCGTATAATTTTTACGATTTTACGATAACGAAACTTGGTGCATTATTCGCAAATCCGTAAGACGATTTGCCGTTTTTCGATATTTTGTACGAGCGATTTTCTATGAGCTGATCGGACGCGTCATTTTATCACCCTATGATAACGAGTTCCGCTCATTATTCGCATTCTCGCATAATGATTTAACCTTTTCATAAGTTTTGGACATGCGTTTTTTCTATAAGCTGATGGGACGGGTCCAACTGGACGTACGTTTGGCTGTAAGCTCATTGGACGCAATCACATCGTTTTGGATGCTCCAATGATATCAAAAGTTTACACATTATTCTCATATCGATGCACTGATACAGCTTTTTCAAATATTCTGATTTCATAAAAGGCTCGTCAATCACACTATATCTACGTCGCTCCTATTTTTCGAGATTTCTCCAACTGTCTCATCATTTTTATGATCCTGTTGTAACAAAACCTCGAACATTATTCACAAATTCTTATGATGATGTAACTTTCCCAGATATTTTGGACGAGGGTTTTTCATTGCGCTAATTGGACGGTAATCATCTAAAAACTCATTGGTTGCTTCACTTTTCATGATCATATGATAACGAAATTCCTCACATTATTCGCATTGCCGTGTGACGATTTAACCTTTTCAGAAAATTTGGACACGCCTTTTTCCAGAAGCAGAATGATTCATCATTATTAAGATCCTAAAAATATTATAACAAAACCTCGCAAATTATTCGCATATCCTTACGATAATTTAATCTCCCCAGATATTTTAGTCGAGAGGTTTTTCGATGAGCTGATTGGACAAGCGTTTTTCTAGAAGCTGGTTGGACGCTTGATTTTCAGTGATCCCATGATAACAAATCTTGCACATTATTCTCATATCCGCATGAACATTCAACCTTGCTACATATTTTGGTTGCGTCGTTTTTCTGTAAGCTAATTGGAAGCGAAAATGAACCCTATGCGAAAATTCGCGAGTTTGCACGCAAATATACCCATAGCAGGAAAACAATTTAATGCATATTTTTTGGCTAAAAATCGATTTATTTTCCAAAAGCGCACCATTTCTAAAAACTTTAATTAAAGAATAAAAATCACTACGTAGTTCCATAGCCGATAGCATGTAGATTATGTAATATTTTGGTTTTCCGTTCCAGGTCTTGTACTGTATTAAAAATTTGTTTTGATGAAAACTTTTTTTATAAACGCTTTACTGCTTAGTTTTTGGCCAAAAATCGATGCATTTTTTTCGAAAGTTCACCATTTCTGCAAAATTTGCTTTAAAAAACAACCTTCATGTAGTTTTATTGTCAATATTACATAGATTAGGAATTTGTTTTAGTTTTTCTATCCAGATCGTAAGTTTTACTACAAAGTCTGGCCTCCCATCAAAGACTTTAGGAAATGAAGCGACTTCAAAGCTTGGCTCTGTCCCCGCTATTTTGTGTCAAAGTGATAGTAACATTTTTGTAATGCTTCAATATATATTACATTTTATTCATTCTTCATACCCTCAGCGAATATTTTTCAATTCATCACAAATTATTCTTATCAGTTTATGTAATTGTGTGAAAAATCTCAGCTTTTTACATGCGAAACTTCTTTTTCATTAGGATCATGATATAGCGTGATATATCACCGACCCAACTTATGTCACCCCGTTTTCTATTTATTGCACTCGCGGATTTTCAAACTTATGTCGCCCCGTTTGAAAATCCGCGAGTGCAATAAACAGAAACCGCACAGAATTATTGCCAGACTTTGTAGTAAAACTTACGATCTGGATAAAAAAACTAAAACAAATTCCTAATCTATGTAATATTGACAATGGAACTACATGAAGGTTGTTTTTTAAAGCAAATTTTGCAGAAATGGTGAACTTTTGAAAAAAATGCATCGATTTTTGGCCAAAAACTAAGCACTAAAGCGTTTATAAAAAAAGTTTTCATCAAAACAAATTTTTAATACAGTACAAGACCTGGAACGAAAAACCAAAATATTACATAATCTACATGCTATCGGCTATGGAACTACGTAGTGATTTTTATTCTTTAATTAAATTTTTTAGAAATCGTGCGCTTTTGAAAAATAAATCGATTTTCAGCCAAAAAATATGCAGTAAATTGTTTTCCTGCTATGAGTATATTTGCGTGCAAACTCGCGAATTTTCGCATAGGGTTCATTTTCGCTTCCAATTAGCTTACAGAAAAACGACGCGACCAAAATATGTAGCAAGGTTGAATGTGTATGCGGATATGAGAATAATGTGCAAGATTTGTTATCATGGGATCACTGAAAATCAAGCGTCCAACCAGCTTCTAGAAAAACGCTTGTCCAATCAGCTCATCGAAAAACCCCTCTACTAAAATATCTGGGGAGATTAAATTATCGTAAGGATATGCGAATAATATGCGAGGTTTTGTTATAATATTTTTAGGATCTTAATAATGATGAATCATTCTGCTTGTGGAAAAAGGCGTGTCCAAATTTTCTGAAAAGGTTGAATCGTCACACGGAAATGCGAATAATGTGTGGAATTTCGTTATCATATGATCATGAAAAGTGAAGCAACCAATGAGTTTTTAGAAGATTACCGTCCAATTAGCGCAACGAAAAACCCTCGTCCAAAATATCTGGGAAAGTTACATCATCATAAGAATGTGTGAATAATGTTCGAGGTTTTGTTACAACAGGATCATAAAAATGATGAGACAGTTGGAGAAATCTCGAAAAATAGGAGTGTCGTAGATATAGTGTGATTGACGAGCCTTTTATGAAATCAGAATATTTGAAAAAAGCTGTATCAGTGCATCGATATGAGAATAATGTGTAAACTTTTGATATCATTGGAGCATCCAAAACGGTGTGATTGCGTCCAATGAGCTTACAGCCAAACGTACGTCCAGTTGGACCCGTCCCATCAGCTTATAGAAAAAACGCATGTCCAAAACTTATGAAAAGGTTAAATTATTATGCGAGAATGCGAATAATGAGCGGAACTCGTTATCATAGGGTGATAAAATGACGCGTCCGATCAGCTCATAGAAAATCGCTCGTACAAAATATCGAAAAACGGCAAATCGTCCTACGGATTTGCGAATAATGCACCAAGTTTCGTTATCGTAAAATCGTAAAAATTATACGATAAATGCGCAGATCGTGCAAAAAAGGAGCGATATATAAAGGTATAAAAGCATTCTAAATCGCGCGACATTTTTTTCAAATTTTGACGATTTCATATATATATATTTTAAATGAGAATAATACAGTACTATTTTTTTCGTACGTATATATATGATATAACAAATAACACACAAAGTTTCATGAACCTTTAGCACATCTACTCCGTCATTTTGCATATACCAATAGAAGCAACTAGCAGAAATTGACTACAGTGATAAAAAAGTTTTAAGTTGTATTTTTTCGGGAGCGGAGACAAACACTTGTCGTCTGAAAATGTAAAGAGTGCCAATCAGCAATTGATATTTTTTATTTCTAACTTTAGCAGTAAACACCCAATCACTTAACACAGATGTGTGCTTCCTTAACGGACAAAATTAATGCTGCAATCTGTAAAAATAGGGACAGAATGCGGATGAGGAATGATACGGATTATTCCAGGATGTAACATTATCCGCGGCACACGTTATGCCTGACATGAAGTCGCAAGTATGGCAAAGGGTTTGTTAGTGGTAAAGGAATTCAGTCATACGTATTTTGTCGACAGAGTTTAGCGGGTATTAAAAAAGTTATTTATCAGAAAATAAATTTTTGTTGTTGTTGAATGTAAGTGGTATTTTCAAGACTTCAAATCAGCCCTTGGCCCGCGCCCTTCCTCTCATTGTTTCTCCAATTATTTTTCAGATATAAAAGCGAATTCTCTGTAATTACTCGTATTTTGCAATCATGATTCGAATTGAATGGAGTCAATGAAATCATGAATTGAAAGTTTCGAACGAAAAAATCGACAAACTTATTCTTTTACAGAAGTTTTTTTGAGGCTTATTAACACTTTGGAAATACTTTTTGAAACGTTGTTTAATATCTAAAGTTATTATTAACAAAGTAATTTGCATAGTTCTCCCAATTTCTCCGTTAAACAAATACACTTATAGATTTTTCGTTCAACCGAACGTTCGAAACTTCAATTATCTGCGAAATCAGGAAAACTATGTGTGAATCTTTGAAATCATGTTGGGTTGCAATCACTAAAATCATACACGAAATCACGTGAAGGCAGACCCTCACTGAAATCATTTGTACACTGGGCAGGAGAGTAAAGCCCCTCGATGCTGTATCATCGGAGAAAAAATCATATATAATAATTTAATTTCATGACTTGAAAAATGAGTTATGAAAAATAATGGTTTAATTTTACGAGACTAAAATGATGAGACTCAAAGCCTGATTTTTTTGACAACAATAGAAATAAAATATTTTTCCGACCGAGAATCCCTTGACGTCGATGTCTTTTATTTTTTCTTATAATCTATCGATTATATTTAGAAATTCGTGTAAAGTTTAATCATGATAAAAATTAGAGTTATCATGAACTACAATAAAAATTGATATTGTTTCGAGCGGTTCTATTCCAATTTCTAAGAAGAATAGGAAGCAAATATTTTTCGATTGAGGTCTCCTATCGATCTTGATATTCTTGTAGATGATATTCAAATTCCATGAGAAGGATTGACACGGCGATGTCGGATGAAGTATGTCATGAAGAAATTGGCTATTTAATAGTTATGATAACTTTAATTTTGGTGTCGATTTCATATTTTTCTAGAACCGTCGATATGAGGATTACTTACTGTTCTCATATTTTTGCAAATGTAACAGAAATTTTATGCAAAGCCATAAGAAATAATTTAAAAAAGAAATCAAATAAATGAGCTGGCTTCTTTATGATATATTTTTTCAAGGATTTTCACGTAATCTACGGATTGTAAGAAAAATTGTTAGTTACATAATGTTATTAATAATGATTTCTCTAATTTTTTGACAATCTGTAGACGACGTGAAAATTTAAAAAAAGTTTAGTTTTGAAGGAGCAATATGTTTCAACGGTACAAAAATTTGGATTTTTTCTGTACGTGGCCACATGGTTGTTAGTGACATATACTTGGATGATGTGATAATTACATAGATATGCATATATAATTGAGAAATGTAACCCCCTCAAAATTATGACAATTTACATTTTCGGGAAGTTTCAATATTTATTTCTGACCATAGGCCCGAAAATATTAATATAATCGATTTTTCTCCGAGCGTATCGATGACATAGAATTTTCGTGAAAATTTATCATGAAGAAATCAGATGTTCCAAAGATAAGACAATTAAGATTTTTCTGAATGATTCAATATTTTTCTGTACAAGGGCCCTTCTAAATAATATGTAACTTCTACGTTATTCGCAGAAGATGATAAAAAATGAGTAACCCTCATTTCCATGGTCCCTCGTTCAGAGGAATATTCAGTTGTTCGAAACAAATTTAACTGTCATAGTTTTGCAGCATCTGATTTCGTCGTGATGATTTTTCAAGAAATTTGTGTCATCGACAGATGATGAAAAAAAAATTACATTAATATTCTTAGGCCTTTGGTGAGAAAAAATTATAAATTTTTCCAAAAATAAACGTTTTTGTAATTTTTATGGCGTCCATAGAATATATATATGTGTCTTTCCATACCATTTTGACCTGGGCCTGACCCTTGACCTCTCGAATTTGGCTCGCGATTTTTTATATGATTGTTCTCACTTCGAAAGGCACCCAGTTTTTTTTTTGAGGTTTTTCAGATTCAATTTGAATATTCTACAATTTTTCAAACGATTTTATTACAATAATTTAAAAAAATTAGAAGCGTGAGTGATTTTACTATGGATGGTTGCTGGAACATTTTCATATATCATATGGGATTTTTCAAAAAAAATTTCAGTTTTTTGTAATCATTTATACTAGCAAAATCAAGAAGAAAAAATCTCTTCCGAAAAATCTGAAATTTTTTTCAAAAATCCGATATCACATATGAAAATGTTTCAGCAACCATTCATAGTAAAATAACTTCCGCTTCTATTTTTTTGAACGTTTTTTTCCGATAAAGCTTAAAAATGTAAGAATGAAAAATCTCCCCACTCCGGCTCTAAGCTCAAAAATTTTGATATCTGACACACGATTTTTCGAATTTTTTCAAATGTTCAAATTGTGTCGATCAATAAAATCGTGTAATGAAATATAGAAGATTCGAATTAAATCTGAAAAATCTAGAAAAAAACTGGGTACCTTTCAAAGTGAGAACAATCATATAAAAAATCGCGAGCCAAATCCGAGAGGTCAAGGGTCAGACCCAGGTCGAAATGGTATGGAATGACACATATATTGATATATCACTTATATGCGTTAATCCTGGAACAGAACAAAATATTAAATTTTTCTTAAAGAATTAAATTGTCATAGCTTTGAAATATCTAAATATCGAAATATCATGACAAAACGATTTTCAATTTGAATGTCGTTTGAAAATAATGAGAACAAATAAAACAGTGAATATTAATAGGTTTTTGACCAAAAATATTTGATTTCATGCTTCTAAAAAACCACGCAAAATCTACAATAAAAATCCAATTTTTGAAATTATTTCTACAAAACGTTTAAATCATTAGGTTCGTTTGTACTTCCGTAAATAATGCTGTAAATATATTGTGAGGTTGATTATAACATTGACGATAAAAATAATCTGAAGCGGTGAATGGAAATGAACGATTGTTAGCAATTTTTTTCGAGTACGTTATAAACGTAGTCATATTTTTTCGAGATCAAAGGTGATTATTAAAACTATGCAATCACATAGAGTAATGATATCAAATATGATGCTGAGATAAGCAGTTCTTTTGCGTTCCTACAGCCTTTGTGTTTGAACGTGCTTTTCTGTGTGTATGTTTGTGTTCGTGTGTCTTTGTTGTGTATCTGTGTGTGTGTGTGGGTCTGTGCACACACACAACACGTGTGTGTGTGTATCTGGATACGTTAAATCTTTCGCAAAAAAAAAATTTCGCAACGTTACACATATGAAGAATGAGCTCTATCTTATTTTCTGGAATAGATGGAGTGTCGCGCTTGAAGCTTTGAATGCTGGTGAGCCGCTGCAGAGAGGATAGCATTTTTGCTAAAAGTTGCAATCGGATATACACCGGGGTAAAAATGCTGACAAAGTTTCATACCGACGTACCATCATTGTCTTTTTCGGTATTGTTAAGGGGTCTCAACTTTGCACAACAGCTGCAGTCCTTATCCAGTCACCGAAGTTCGCGGATTGCTCCGCTGCGCGCGTTTTTAGTGAAAAATTATGTATTTTTCAAAGTTATAATTTTTTTTAATTTCAAACAATATATCGTACGGTAAAAAATAATGAAATATTCAGAAGTTTCCATAACATCGTTGCATTTTAAAACTTCTGGAGGTGAATAACGATGAATTTCGGAAGTGAAGTTGAATTTTTTCTAAACACATCAAAATGGGGAACAAAATTTTGTTTCAAAATTTCAAAATGTGCTCAAAGAATTTTTGTGCAAAAATAGATCAATTGACGCAACGCAAAAGGTTGTATTATATTATTCGATAATAACTAGACATTTAAAAATACTCCTATTTTGTAGTCACCGATTTGTGGCAGCGTAAATCGGTAATGCACAGCTCGACTTATCCAAATTCCATGTAATATAAAAAGTTCGCAGTGTCAGCAATAAATGGTCCTTGACCATTCAGCGTGACTAGTGAAGGAAATGGGTGTCTGTGTGTGTGTGTATGTGTTACCATCGAAATAAGATTTGCTGAATTGTTAGTAGTAAATTCAACAACCATGAGTTATTCTTTATTATTATTATTATTATTATTATTATTATTATTATTATTATTATTATTATTATTATTATTATTATTATTATTATTATTATTATTATTATTATTATGAGAGCGGGCCCGCGCGCGCGTGTGTGTCGTTGCTGCGTCAACTTCAAGGAATATGACATGGGCTTCCAGATGTAAGTAGTTCCCAATTTTCAGTATCATTATTATTATTATCAGATTATTATCATTATCACCACAAAATTGGTACTCGTGTGGCACCCCCTCGGCCACCTGGATGTGGTGGGGGAAAAGTGGAGTGGTGTGGGAAGCCGCATGACGGGGGAAGGAGTGGGGATAGGAGTGGGGGGCGCGATACGGGTACCAATACTACTTGTGGCGATGTGTTCGTGCACACCGTTACAAGCAGCGCTCGCCGTGGTTGGGGTACTAACTAACGAAACGCTTTTTTTTAACGAATTCTGAATTTACTAAATTCATTCGATCAATTAAATTCAATCAACTAAATTAAATTGATTAAATTATTAAATTTATTAATTTATTAAATTAAATTTGTTAAATTGAATTTATTAAATTTTACATTCAATAAATTTACTCAATTTAAAATTCGTTTAAAAAAACTCTATATAATATATCAGAGAACTGTTGAAGACGAAAAACACGATATTCAAGAATTTTTATCCTACTAAAAGACTTGGCATTAGTAAACAGATGCGAGTTACAGCTTGAAATATATAGTGACTTTTCAGATATATATAAAACATGACAAGAATTGTTCCGCTGAATTAAATTATCCTCTTTTTTTGTAAATCAATTGTTTCGGTTTTTGGCTGGAATTTAAATGAATTCGTTTTTTTCTAATTCACTGATATTTTTTTCGCAAAGCGCAGGAAATTTCCGATCGAAAGGTATTGGAAAATAATTTTTTCGAATTCATTTCACGCCGTGCCTAAGCTCCGAAGAGCTGAATACGCAAAAAGTTTGAAATATAAATTTTGGTGTATTTCAAAGAGTATTATAGTGAAGGATCTGAAAATTGGTGTACAATATACTTCCAGGCAACACTAATACATACTCGAGTTTCAAGCAATTCGAAAGAGGTCAACCTGAAAGGGGGTCCCGATGAAGTGGAATACCTCATATACACACGCACACACACACTCACACGCACACTCATACGCACGCGCGAATACACACACGCACACACACACACACACACACACACGCACGCACACACACACACACAAGTCAGGACATTCTTTTTAAATGCGGTTTCTCGACGTAAAAAAAAATGAGACGTCTAAAGAAAAAAATATATGAATCATTAATAATCATACATACCGGAAGTGAATTTTCCAGACTTAGATACTGTTACAAAGACGTTTCCTGGTCTAAGTAGTTCTTTTTCTACTCTTGGTCTGAATTAAATCCTTTGTTTCCTCTAAAACGATAAAAAGTTGGGACAGTAATTGTCCCGCCAGCGTATCGTGTAGCTGTGGTTTATTGAAGAGACTGATTGTACAACACATTCAACTTTCTTTGATCCTTTCTTCGCTAACGTTCGCACCGAACAGATTTCCAGTTGAAACCGGCTTTGTTCCGAATTGTATACATTTTCTGCTCCATATTTTTCGATTAGTCGATCGACACCATGTACAAATTTGTCTGCATTGTTTCGTTAAAGCGCTTCTTCTTCCACAGATTTTCTTATTACAAAGGGCATAGGGGGATAAGTATGGTAAAACGGCCTCCGGTGAATATTTAATTGCTACTTCAAGGAATTCTAGGTACTAATAAAAGCCGATAACTCCCCAAAAATCAGACGTCTAACTCGACGTGTTTTCGAGTGAATAAAAAAATACTGAAAAATCGATCAACTCTTTTTTCTCAGGAACGGCTTCATCAATTTCAATAAATTTTTTAGTACATTATGGGAATCTATAACGACTTCCTCAAGACAGAGTAACAGCCATATAGTCTATCATTATCCTGTAAATGAAAATGTTTATTTCAAAAAATCTTTTTTTCAAGCATGATATGATTTGAGCAAAATGAGAAATTTTTTTTTTAAAAGCTTCATACTCTTTTATATAACATAAATTTTTTTCGATTAACTCAGATTGCTGCGCTCTATTGAAAAAAAAAATAGAAAATTTTTTTATTATGAATGTTCCGTTTCATTGACAATTATTGGTCGTTCTTTCATAATAACAATCAATAAATTATACATTTTAACGAAAAAAATCACAAATATTTTGATAGAATCTGTACAAAATTTTTTAGATTTGTTGATCAATTTCTGATTATTTTGGATTATTAATTGAAAAAAACAATAAATGGCGGTTTTTTTAATAAATGACTATTTATTACTGAACTTAGATTAAATAAAATATTATAATTAACACAGAAATTTTATATTTGACGCAAGAATAATTACTTTTTGATATGTTACGTACCGAGAGGCACGTTACAAGGATAAATATAATTAATAAGAATTGAAATGCATTTACTTAGATAGGTATTTAGCATTTATTAGTAGTTTGGGCGCCTCTACACCGTCCCATACGGGCCCGGCCACTGCTGAAAAGGGTGAGGGTCTCGTCAATAATTACGCAGCCTAGTTAGAATGCATCATATAAAATAGGATTTATTACACCGTGGCACCACTGGTGACACGATATCTCAACGTATGCAAGAAGGGCGAGCGGGGATCCGCGCGCACTGCGAACATGTACATATGAGAGAGAGAGAAACGGCGCTCACAATACTTGCGGCGTCTCTCGAATAAAACAGCTGACTTACGTTTCGCTGGAGCCCCAGACTTTCGCACGCTACCTGTATGTGTGTGGGTGTGTAAATGTCGTACAGACAGAGCGAGGATCTCGAGCCGCGCTCTGAACGTCGTTCTTACTACTACACTTAAACGTCCATACACTTAACTGTCAATACACTTAACAGTCTATACGCGCACCAGAGTCCCTATACCGTGAGGGCGAAAAAGTATATTCCGCGCCTTCACTGTAATGGCCGAAAACGCGTGGTCCATGATACGTCACGAGGTCGACGGGGAATATATACACGCATATTTATATATCCGCGCACTCGCGAACCGATCAGCCGGTATCGTTGATAACGGCGTTTCGTGGCACTGATGACCGCGCGTACTGTCTTTCGTGGCGATCGACGGATAGTTCTTACATCCGATTTATGTGTCGATCGCCGGTTGTTTACATGTGATATTTCATGCGAACTCCCACTGAATGTTATTTATATTTGTTGTTGTTAGATATAATAGTTGTTGTTTATTATAATCATTGTTGGTCGTTAGCCATGATCGCGAGATCATGGGCGCGAAGGGTGATTCATTACATTATAAAATATTACTTATTTTACTACGACTATAGAGTCGTAGGCACGATCTTTTCTGGACGGACAAACGATTATATCGACCCGAGACTTATGTATCAGTGCGAGCACCCCAATATTACGTGCCAAGATGACACACGGATGGGCGTATGCATCTTGTATTGGCACGCGGGAATTACGCCGCAGCAACTAGCTGAAGGCCGGAGTATTATTCCTCGATTCACCTGACGGTGGCCAGCGAGGTACTAACTCGACTTGACAACGCTCCTCAGAACGTTGGCGAGTCGAGCGAGAATTTCTGCAATTCGGCTTTTTGGAAACGGCGCGTGCATGCCCTTGGTGGCCATGCACGAGCTCGCCCAAGGTGACCGGAAGGTGCCATCGACCGAAAAGTTGCCGATTGTGATTTGCGACACATCCGGTGATCGCGACGCGCGGATCCTGGGAATCCGCTGACGAGAGCGTTTTAGCGTGGGATCGTGAGTCCACGTCCGTTCTCGCGTGAAGCAATAACGATAATAATATTAGGATTTATTATCGTTAATAAATTTATAAAACTTAAGCGAAAAGTGGGACGTGACAGATACAATGAAAAAAAGAACATAATAAAGCGTATACTGCAATTTTACATTGATTTTCAGTCTTAATCATGATCTCCTTCTACTCGTGCAGAAATTTTCTGGGGTATCCCTGTTTATAGTAAAATCCTGATCGGGATTTTTTAGGGATGCCCCAAAAGGGAAGTCCTTGCTATATCCCTGGTGGGTCTCCAGTGGTGCCCTTATTAACGCTAATCCGCGTCAATCTGAAAACTCATATTTTGATTAAATCTCTAATATCTTAGAATGGCCCTGTGTTCGCTTTTTTCGATTTTTATTGTTTGATAATAAATACTCGGGAAGAATAAAACATATAAGTGATAGGTGATATATCAAAAGACTTGGCAGCATCGCGGCTTTGACTATTAAAATTATAAAGTTCTATGTTATAACAGAAATAGTCTAATGGGAATGATTCTGATCGACAATCTGGTACTATAGGTGCACTGAGAAAAAAATGTTTGAATGAACTAAATTGGCGGTCAAATACGTCCAGATAAATATTTATTTGGTCTAACTAAATAACTAGTTCCTCGAATAATTCTATGCTTCGGTTAACCAAAATATTATTCAGGCAAAAAATGTTGAATTTGATCGACTAAATATTCGTTTGAACGTATTTGACCGCCAATGTAGTTCATGCGAACATTTGTCTCTCAGTGTGAAACCTGCGCTTTAAGTTAAGCGAATGTACCGTTCGATTGGGCCCAAGCAAATGTGGGTGACAGTGCAAACTCTTTTCCTCGTTCGCTTAATCTCTGATGTTATCCGTACAATATAAACTTTATTGAAGTTGTACCCCTTGAAGGCCGAGGCGAAGCCGAGGCCTTCATATCACATGAGCCAGAAAATCCAACTTTCGGGCCTTGAGTCGTAATATACTATTTTGAAAAAAAACATTTTTTTCAGAGGATAATGATACCCTACATGGCCGTTAATCTGTCTCGATGTCAAATTCCCCTTCGGGAAGATCGCGGGCCGTCGGGTCGTCCGTGTGCCTCGAGCGAAAGAACGTGACTCGCGGAATTATAACGTAGAGAAAATTGTCTTCAGGCGAACAACGCCATTTTGTTGTAAAGAATTCAGTTATCAAGATTTTCGTTAGTTAACCGATCGTGTGATTAGTTTTAAGTTCGATTGTTCGCGTGTGAGTGGAGTGGGATACGAAAGGACGAGGGGGATTGTCCCCGTCGCATCACATTGAATTTCTTTTTGATATTGAATTTAACTCGTGATCGTAATATCGTTCTGTCAAAACCATAGGGAAATAACAATGGGGCAGGAGGGGGGAAAAGGGTTTACCGGAAGAGGGAGAGAATGGGATGAGGAGTAATGGGAAAGGAGTGAAAACTCCCCCTTAAGGTTATGCGAAGACCCTCCGTACTCTGCGTTGGACCTGCGAATTATTTTTGAATTTCTTTGTGTTGGCCCTGAAAAGGGCCGGTGGGTTTCGTAATTCGCCTAGTCTCGAGAGAGAGAGAGAGGATTCGAGGTTAGGAGATCAAGGCCGTATGATTTTTTTAATCCTCCTCACTCATGTGTCCGAAGAGGCTTTCGAGGAGATCTTTTTTATGCGGGGAATATGCTCCCTTTTGATTAGCCGGTGTTTTTTCCGTGGAGCTAGGTGCCACGGGGGCCTGATTTTCCTTCATTGGACTCTCCAATAAAGGGAGAGACCCGCGCGGAAGCGTTACCGGTCGCACCGGGTTGGTCGCGACGCGCCCCGGCGCGAAGGTTTGCCCTGCAGCTGCCAGAGGGCGTCGAACTCCGGAGGGTACTCTGTTTTGCGGCGAGAGCGCGGTACTGATGTTGAAGAGCTCCGGCTGGACCTCTCTGGATAGCTCCTCGTAGAGCTTCTCGAAATCTTCCGCTTCTCCCTCCCGCTCCTCCGGTACCTTAAGGGCCGAAGAGAGGGGTTTCGGGGAAAGGGGGACCTCGGGAAGCCTTCGGGCTCGGTAACTCGGAGAGGTCGTACGCCTGGATCCTAGTACTCCCCAGAGTTCCACGGCCCTGCGGAACCTCGTGGCGTAGTTCGCGTCGGGGGTGACACGAGAAACCCGGGGATTGGTTGTTGAGTCCGGTAGAATAGCCCGAGCCGCGTTGCGTCGTGCTTGGCGGCGATAGTGGGCCGCGTTGCGTTTTTTAGGCATAGGATTACGGAAATGATTTGAAAAAATGAGAAATAATGATAAAAAGGGAAAGATGATTTATTTTAAGAAATATGAAATTATATACAGGTAATGTAGGGTTGTTCGCAAAAAGGAACGTGACTGCGCTCCACAGATTCCTAGAAGAGGATTTTAAAACTGTGGATACGGGCTTTCTTCCGCAGAGATCGCCTATATATATGCGACGCCACGTATAGGAGTGGTTTGGTAAAAAGAAAAAATCTCTCTCGAGAAATAAGCTCCTTGCGGAACGCTCACCTGGCGGCAAGAGATACCTCTCGGCAATCCTAGAGACCTATCGGCTTCTAGATTCCTTTCGGAAACGAGGGATTCCAAACCACTCTTGAGCACGCGTATTTAACTCCTTTCGTTCGTCTATTCGCTTGTGCGATAGCTTGCTCAACTCGCTGGCCCTCTCGCGGCCAGTCTTAGAACTGACGCGCTCGCCATCTCGCGGATTTTCATGGTACTACGTACCCGCGCATCGGTAAGTATGTTTTGTTTACAAGTGAAAGTGACAGATGTGTTTTCACCGTATAACATAACCGCGTTGCGCTCGCGATAAAAATAATAAAAATTATTATAATTATGTGGATGTGTTGTGTGTGTGTGTGTGTGTGTATCTCTTTTTCTTTTTTCCGCGTCGTTATTTGTCGCGCTCGCTTTCTTTCTTTTTTTTTTCAGCTTCATCGGTGTAAGGCGAAGTCCTTCCGGAGAGGAAATATTTGGCCAACGCAGTGAGGCTGCTACGCAGGCAGTATTCTTTGGTAAGTTTTTACTCTTAAGAACTATTAATGTAAAATTATATAGATAGGCCAAATATTAATGAATTTCTTTGATTTTCAGACTGCGGCTCAGTCGAAGCCTCAACGGAGAGGAGATTTTCCCCTGCGGCGTAGGCCAAAATGCCAGCGGAGTGATTTTTGGGCCAACGGGGTAAGTTTTTATATCTTTTCATAATGTATTATGTGAAAGCATATATATTATTTAACATCCTAATTCTATATTCTTTCTCTTTTGTTTCAGATAAAATAAAAATAAAAATAAAAAAGAAATGTGGAGGCATTACGACCCGACGGGTCACAACAGTTCTCACTGGCGATACAGTGATTATATTTTTCATGATCACGGGTTCGTCCCTTCTTCGGATTTTTAGTTTCTTTTATTCAGTTTGTTAAATAAAAAGATCGTATCCCCGCGATTCGTGTAATGTACCTTTATTTCGTCACTCCTGGGGAATTTATTCCCCGAACTTACGCCCTTTTTGTGCCTCGTGCTCATCGTGGTGACCGGGAATAGTTGAGAAATTGAAAGAATGCTCTTTGGCCTTTTCAGGGCGAAGGAAAAGGCCTGGAGCCCTTTTGGCATTTGTTCGTCGTTAAATTGGGAAAGAAAAGCCCAATTTTGTAATTTTGCTCGTCTTCGTGGCTTTCCCTGAGCTGCGAGATGTGGTGCGAGCGCGTAACAAGACATAGCAGTTTTCATATTTCTGAATGTGTATTCAAAAATTCGAGGTAGTTTTCCTTTGTAAGTACCACCTCTGTTCAACTGATTTGCCCAGCGTCTTAACTGTCGTACAGATTTGGCGGATTGGTATTGGACGGACGAATTGGACAGATTACTTGACAGTTTCGATACGGTAATTTTTTTTCACCAGATCTCGAGTATTTCACTGCCTTATTTTGTAATCATAGCTCAACTCGAATAAGCATCAGAATTGCGTCAGAATCAGCATCGACTATATCTTTTCATCGAGTATCGTCAACCGCTTTTGTTTCGTATTGTTAAAATGGTTTTTGAAAATCGAGTGTTCTCCTCCTCTATCACTTCAACTTCATTGTAATACAGCATGGAATGTTAGAATCAATTATTTTTTAATTGTTTTTCTATTAGCTCTGTTTCTGCGTTGTTTACCAATGTTTGTGCAATATTCATAGCTTCTAATGTAGCAAGTAGAAGTTTAATAACGTGTTGATTTGGATATGCGGCCGTGTAGGGAATTAGTGAAGGGAAGAATCGGCTGCGATTCGGCCAGTGGTTCCAAATAAAATTGGACAATTTTGTATAAAGTTTCGATCCTCATTCGGATCCTCTTCAGATTTATTATTTCGAAAAATTACATTTATCTTGGTCTTATTTTGTATAATGGATTTTGATATGTTTTGATATGTTTTACGTTATAAGTTTATGTGATGTGTCATGACTGACCTGAATTCGAAGGGGTAATTTTTGATCTTTTGATGAATCTTGGATGATATTCATTATGAATCTATTATGTCAAGACAGGTCGTTTTTTTGCGATCTTTGATGTCTGCGAAAGAGAGGGTTTTTATATTTTAGTGCCGATTGCCGTTAGTTGTTTTTCATGTCAGACTGGATGTGACCGCTACTCAGCTCTCGAAATACCATGTAATGAAAATTGTTAATTTTGATCACAAATGAATCTTGGAAAATGTCGAACATAAAATTCATAAGTAAATAACACGTACACAAAGGTATCACAAAAAACATCAACTAAGCATTAAAATATTAAAATCCTCCCTCTCGCAGACACCAAGGATCACAAAAAAACGACCCGTCTTGATACAATAATATCATAATGAATATTATCCAAGATTCACCAAATGATCAAAAATTACCCATACAAATTCCGGTCACTCATGACACATAACACTTAAGCTTATAATGTAAAATATATTATACAAAATAAGACAATAATGAATGTAATTTTAGAAATAATAAATCTGGATAGGATCCGAATAAGGTTCGAAACGTTATACCAAAAAAATTGTCCACTGTCATTTGGACCCACTGGCCGAATCGCAGCCGATTCTTCCTTCACTATTGTCTCTATACGGCCGCATACCCGAATCAACACTTAAGCGATGCAACTCACCCTCCGACTGCAAAAAGTTTCGCGAAATTCTAATCAAGATATTCGAATAACCCCAATTCGAGAAGAATTCTTATAGCGAATAATGAAAAATGCGATTTTTCAGATCCGAGGGGGTGAATAGAGGTAAATTTATAGGGGTTCAAAAATTCACCTTGATAAAACTGATTGCATTGAAAAGAGCTTGAAAAAGGAGAAGCTACATGTTTTTGCATTTTTCGAAAAAACACCCTTTTGGGGGTGACTACCCCTGTATTCCGTTTCCGGATTCCCCTCCGATTTCGTTAATTTTCGAATATGTTATTCTTCATCGAAATTGGAGGGACACGTACTTTTTTATCTGCGGCAAATCAGTTTTGAGGGGTCAAACTTATCCTCAAAGTGACTTCTGCAGTTTCGCACATTTTCATCCAAAATATTCGAACGAAACCAATTCAAGGATAGTGCTTATGGCGAATAATGAAAAATGCACTTCCTTCAATTCTAAAGGGGAGAAAATGGTACAAATTTAGAGGGGTTGAAAGTCTAAAAATTTGCGAAAATCGATTTTGTTTAGTTCCAACAAAATCAGCTGAATTTAACAGTTACATAACAAAGAAGATACCTGTTTTTGAATTTTCCGGAAAAACATCGTCCGAGGGCGACCTATTTTTTAATGAAACTCTGTCTCGCCGTCCTTATCTGATTTTATTCCGTTCCATCGATGGTGTTTTTCATCGAAATTTACGTGAAGCAAATTGTTCATTTTCATGGCAAATGATGTAAAGAAGACGTATTCCTATCTCGACTGCATACATTTTTAAAATGCTATTCAGGTCAAAAGGTTAAATATTTCATACCATAAACACGATTCGTTATATTAGAATGAATTTATTCGCATTCGAAAAGACGACGAAGCATACAGAGGTCTACCGTTTTACGTTCTTTCGAGAATCTTTTTTTACCGGTGAATAACGCCTAGGTATACGTGCGCAACCAAATCCTGTTAATGGTATAAAATTGTGAACCTTTAAACCCGCATAGGTATCTACAATGTATGCCATCGAAATGGAAATACGTCTATTTTACATTATTCACCATCAGAGTAAACGATTTACATCACGTAAATTTTGATGAAAAACGCCATCGATGGAACGGAACAAAATCAGATGGGGACACCTGACATACTCAATACAAGTCTAACTTCAGCACTTGCGTGAACTCATTAACAATGCTATTAGTAACCACGTTCGTTGCTTTCCGGATGGATGTCGCGTCTAGTTTCAGCAATAATGCTATTAGTAGTATACATAAATCGAATACGAAGTTTTTTACATGTTAGTTATTTTTTTTGCTTTGCTGTTATAAATTTCCCTACTCCGATTTTATGTATTCCATTTAATTCATCAAATTATTTTTTATTCGTCAATCTACGATGCTTTTCGGAATTACACGGGAAAAATAAAGCCACACAGATGCGATGAGGACGATACAAATCTTATCAGGTACTGTGCGAGCAACTGATAGCTTGCTGTCATGATACTCGCTTCGAAAGGCGGTTATCATTCGTATTCTTCTATTCTACGTTGAATCGAGCTCCAATTTTTTTTTGTGCACAAAAAAATTTTGTTTTTGTGTTGTGCTCTCCGTCTTTTCTGCTTTAAATAGTTGTTAGTAAAATGAAAGTGAACCCATTCAACGTTATTAAACTTCGTGAAGGGAGGAATCGGCTGCGATTCGGCCAGTGGTTCCAAATAAAATAGGACAATTTTGTATAACGTTTCGATCCTTATTCGGATCCTCTTCAGATTTATTATTTCTAAAAATTACATTCATCTCAGTCTTATTTTTTATAATAGACTTTGATATGTTTTGATATGTTTTACGTTATAAGTTTATGTGATGTGTCATGACTGACCTGAATTCGTAGGGGTAATTTTTTATCTTTTGATGAATTTTGGTTGATATTCATTATGAATTTATAATGTCAAGAAAAGTCATTTTTTGCGATCTTTGATGTCTGCGAGAGAGAGGGTTTTGATATTTTAATGCTTAGTTAATGTTCTTTGTGAGAAGTCGTGTGTATGTTATTTACCTATGATTTTCTTATTTGATATTTTTCAAGATTCATTTTTGATCAAAATTGACAATTTTCATTACATGATCTTGTTGAACGTTTAAATTACGTTCATCTTAGTCTTATTTTGTATAATAGATTTTGATATGTTTTGATATGTTTTACGTCATAAGTTTATGTGATGTGTCATGACTGACCTGAATTCGTAGGGGTAATTTTTGATCTTTTGATGAATCTTGGATGATATTCATTATGAATTTATTATGTCAAGACAGGTTGTTTTTTTGGGATCTTTGATGTCTGCGAGAGAGAGGGTTTTGATATTTTAGTGCATAGTTAATGTTCTTTGTGAGAAGCTGTGTATATGTTATTTACCTGTGATTTTCGTATTTGATATTTTCCAAGATTCATTTCTGATCAAGATTGAATCTTGGAAAATATCAAATACGAAAATCATAGGTAAATAACATATACACACCTTCTCACAAAGAACATTGACTAAGCACTAAAATATCAAAACCCTCTCTCTTGCAGACATCAAAGATCGCAAAAAACGACCTGTCTTGACATAATCAATTCATAACGAATAACATCCAAGATTCATTAAAAGATAAAAAATTACCCCTACGAATTCAGGTCAGTCATGACACATCACATAAACTTATAACGTATATCATATCAAAACATATCAAAATCTATTATACAAAATAAGACTAAGATGAACGTAATTTAAACGTTCAACAAGATCATGTAATGAAAATTGTCAATTTTGATCAAAAATGAATCTTGAAAAATATCAAATACGAAAATCATAGGTAAATAACATATACACACCTTCTCACAAAGAACATTGACTAAGCACTAAAATATCAAAACCCTCTCTCTCGCAGGCATCAAAGATCGCAAAAAATGACTTTTCTTTGCATAATAAATTCATAATGAATATCAACCAAGATTCTTTAAAAGATCAAAAATTACCCCTACGAATTCAGGTCAGTCAAGACACATCACATAAACCTATAACGTAAAACACATCAAAACATATCAAAGTCTATTATACAAAATAAGACTAAGATGAATGTAATTTTTAGAAATAATAAATCTGAAGAGGATCCGAATAAGGATCGAAACGTTTTACAAAATTGTCCTATTTTATTTGGAACCACTGGCCGAATCGCAGCCGATTCCTCCCTTCACGAAGTTTAATAACGTTGAATGGGTTCACTTTCATTTTACTAACAACTATTTAAAGCAGAAAAGACGGAGAGCACAACACAAAAACAAAATTTTTTTGTGCACAAAAAAAAATTGGAGCTCGATTCAACGTAGAATAGAAGAGTACGAATGATAACCGCCTTTCGAAGCGAGTATCATGACAGCAAGCTATCAGTTGCTCGCACAGTACCTGATAAGATTTGTATCGTCCTCATCGCATCTGTGTGGCTTTATTTTTATCCGTGTAATTCCGAAAAGCATCGTAGATTGACGAATAAAAATTAATCTGATGAATTAAATGGAATACATAAAATCAGAGTAGGGAAATTTATAACAGCAAAGCAAAAAAATAACTAACATGTGAAAAACTGTGTATACGATTTATGCATACTACTAATAGCATTATTGCTGAAACTAGACGCGACATCCATCCAGAAAGCAACGAACGTGGTTACTAATAGCATTGTTAATGAGATCACGCAAGTGCTGAAATTATACTTGTATTGAGTATGTCAGGTCTCCCTATCTGATTTTGTTCCGTTCCATCGATGGCGTTTTTCATCAAAATTTACGTGATGTAAATCGTTTACTCTGATGGTGAATAATGTAAAATAGACGTATTTCCATTTCGATGGCATACATTGTAGATATCTATGCGGGTTTGAAGGTTCACAATTTTATACCATTAACAGGATTTGGTTGCGCACGTATACCTAGGCGTTATTCACCGGTAAAAAAAGATTCTCGAAGGAACGTAAAACGGTAGACCTCTGTATGCTTCGTCGTCTTTTCGAATGCGAATAAATTCATTCTAATATAACGAATCGTGTTTATGGTATGGAATATTTAACCTTCTGACCTGCATAGCATTCTAAAAATGTATGCTGTCGAGATAGGAATACGTCTTCTTTACATCATTCGCCATGAAAATGAACAATTTGCTTCACGTAAATTTCGATGAAAAACACCATCGATGGAACGGAATAAAATCAGATAAGGACATCCAGACATAGTATCATTAAAAAACAGGTCGCCCTCGGACGATGTTTTTCCGGAAAATTCAAAAAAAGGTATCTTCTTTGTTATGTAACTGTTAAATTCAGCTGATTTTGTTGGAACTAAACAAAATCGATTTTTGCAAATTTTTAGACTTCCAACCCCTCTAAATTTGTACTATTTTCTCCCCTCAGAATTGAAGAAAGTGCATTTTTTATTATTCGCTATAAGCACTATCCTTGAATTGGTTTCGTTCGAATATTTTGGATGAAAATGTGCGAAACTGCAGAAGTAACTTTGAGGATGAGTTTGACCCCTTAAAACTGATTTGCCGCCGATAAAAAAATACGTGTCCCTCCAATTTCGATGAAGAATAACATATTTGAAAATTAACGAAATCGGAGGGGAATCCGGAAACGGAATACAGGGGTAGCCACCCCCAAAAGGGTGATGCAAAAACCCGTAGCTTCTACTTTTTCAAGCTCTTTTCAATGCAATTGGTTTTATCAGGGTTAATTTTTTAACCCCTATAAATTTACCTCTATTCACCCCCTCGGATCTGGAAAAGTCGCATTTTTCATTATTCGCCATAAGAATTCTTCTCGAATTGGGGTTATTCGAATATCTTGATTAGAATTTCGCGAAACTTTTTGCAGTCGGAGGGTGAGTTGCATCGCTTAAGTGTTGATTTGGGTATGCGGTCGTATAGAAACAATAGTGCAGGAAGAATCGGCTGCGATTCGGCCAGTGGGTCTAAATGACAGTGGACAATTTTTTTGGTATAACGTTTCGATCCTTATTCGGATCCTATTCAGATTTATTATTTCCAAAATTACATTCATTATTGTCTTATTTTGCATAATATATTTTACATTATAAGCTTAAGTGTTTTGTGTCATGAGTGACCTGAATTTGTATGGGTAATTTTTGATCATTTGGTGAATCTTGGATAATATTCATTATGATATTATTGTATCAAGACGGGTCGTTTTTTTGTGATCCTTGGTGTCTGCGAGAGGGAGGATTTTAATTTTTTTTTTTTCATTGTCCATTTTCCCCCGTCTAGAGGCTTTCGCCTATTACAGGGTCGGCCCGGGTCAGTAGCCAGTCCCCCCTGAGGATCTGGTCCGGATCAGTAACCAGATCCCCATGCGGCCGCATCCGACTTCCCCCTCTATAGCGCATTTGCTATGGAAATTAATTTCCATAGACACAGGGAAACTGCGAAAAACCTGTGTCACTATAGCTGGTCCTGAGTTCGCTTTCCGATGCCGGAGCTACGTCACGTTTCGTCGAGAAATTGTAAACATGGACTACAGCTATATACATGTGACTCACACCTGTACGAGTACTTGTGTACGCCACATATATATATATCTGCAGCTTGTCACGCCCATATTTTTATTTCTCGACGAAACGACGGCACAGGGAATCGAACCCAGGACTTCCCAATGCTCTGGTTAAGAGGCGAGCACGCTAGCCACTACACCAGAGTACCGGTGCTGAATTTTAATATTTTAATGCTTAGTTGATGTTTTTGTGATACTTTTGTGTACGTGTTATTTACCTATGAATTTTATGTTCGATATTTTCCAAGATTCATTTGTGATCAAAATTAACAATTTTCATTACATGGTATTTCGAGAGCTGAGTAGCGGTCACATCTAGTTCGACAAGAAAAACAACTAACGGCAATCGGCAATACTCAGTCACTACTCAACTCTCGAAACACCATGTAATGAAAAATGTTAATTTTGATCAAAAATGAATCTTGGAAAATATCAAACATAAAATTCGTAGGTAAATAACACGTACACAAAGGTATCACAAAAAACATTAACTCAGCATTAAAATATTAAAATCCTCCCTCTCGCAGACACCAAGGATAAAAAAAAACGACCCGTCTTGATACAATAATATCATATTAAACATTATCCAAGATTCACCAAATGATCAAAAATTACCCATACAAATTCAGGTCAGTCATAACACATAACACTTAAGCTTATAATGTAAAATATATTATACAAAATATAATCACAGTCTAACAATTGCCTAAAAAGTGTTTTTTTTAAATGTCTAATTGAATTAAAGAGCTTCAAAATGTATGTGAGTTCTAACAAATGGCCATCTCTATATCCATGTCGATTTGACCATTTCTGTCTTGATAATCGAAAATAGATGTTAGAAAATCTTCCATACTGTATCGACCTAATTCCAATAATTCTTGACGACTTTTAAAGTTTCGATCCCGTTCAATTTGAGAGTATCACCTGGTATCAATAACTACTGGATTATCTAATTGCTGCCACAGTAATTCAGTGTCCGTGAAAATAGTTGGTAATCGGGCTGAAGTAAGTTAAGACAAAATTTCAATTTCATGGCTTGAGTACATTTACGAAAGACTTTTTTATTCAAAATTTTTTTGCATGCATACCCAAAAAACGTGCAAACGATGGAAAATGTTTTGGAAATATTATTATTTCTTACAGTACTTTCTGAAACCGTGACTTGTGGAGCTAAAGGTAACCAATAGTTACGTAAATATGGGGTGTAAAAAGGAAAGTTTGGAAAATAATTTGTTGAATCTTGAGCTTGTCCCTTAATCACGATGATTGCTTCTTCGAATCGACGTGCAGATACTAAGAGTATTATTGCCCCTGTTAAAAATATTGACTATCGCGAAAAGCCCGCCGTATATATATATATATATATATATATATATGTGTGTGTGTGTGTGTGTGTATATATATATAGATATTCCAAGTGAAATCGAGGAGTCATTTCCCTCATGTAATCAGATCCTTTTTCATATTGATTCCACTTCAAAAACAGCTTAATTTTTTTGCAGAATTATTTCATCACTCTTTCAAGTGGCGCGACGATCGCTTGTGTGTAAAAAAGGAATAACTGGAAAAACACCATTTTTTCAATTCTGCAATTTTTTTTACAGATTCTGAGTTACGAATAAGTAATATCTATCATGATTAGAAAGTGGGATGCGGCTGCCTCAAATTTTTTAAAATATTTTTTTTATTTTGAGTTTTAAAAATAAAAATAAAAATTAATTCCCAATATTCTTTATAAAAGTAAAAAATAAAATGAAAATAAAACTTGTCTCGAAAAATTTTGATATTTTGCATATTTTTCAAAATAAATGAGAATATTTTTTTTCAATAAGAAATTGTTCTCACTTACTTTGGAAAATATGCGAAACATCGAAATTTTCCAAGACACGTTTTATTTTTATCTATTGTGTTTCATTTTTATAAAGAATATTAGAATTTTTTATTCTTATTTTAGATACAAACAAAAAATTATAAAAAAAATATAAGGCAGCCGCATCCCACTTTCTAATCATGATATAGATTACTGAGTTATGATCCAGAATCTGTAGAAAAAAATGCAGAATTTTGAAAATTGATTTCTTAATTTTCAAAATTCTTCGTTTACAGATTCGCTTGTAACTTCGCCATTTTTCAACATTCGGGTCTATGACTTGGTAAATAAGTGCAAAAGAGTTTGTAAAATGTAAAAAAAAAAACGATTTTTTCCGATTTCACGCTGACAGGACCCCTTAACACTTCAAAATCATTATGAAAATGAAAAAAAGAAATTTTTTTCGAGCATTTCCCCCCATTTTTATCGCAAACAGCGTTTAAATTCATGAAAAAAAAATCAAGGATCATGTTTATTGCCCCTAAACACTTTATAATCATAATTTGAAAAAAAAAAATTTTTTTGAGCTTTTTTCACATTTTTATCGCAAACAGCGTTTAAATTTATGGACAAAAAAACGACAAAATAAAAAAGAAAAATTCGAAAATTCTTCAACCAATTTTTTTTCTGTACATTTAAACGCTGTTTGCGATAAAAATGTGAAAAAAGCCAAAAAAATTGTTTTCCACTTTAAAAATGATTATGACGTTTAGAGGCAGAAACATGATCCTTTAATTTTTTCTTAAATTTGAATGCTTGAAACACAAAAACCGTTCGATATATCAAATTGAAACTTTACAGGGATTTTGTGGGTATATTGAGCTGTAAAAGTCGTGCTCAACATTAGTCGTTTTGCCAATGTTTCTAATTTGGCCGTTGATTTTCTAAAAAAACCATGAATAGCCCTTTTTCTCCTGTTTTTTTCAAATTCATGGCAAGGATGGAAAATTTTTTTTTTTCAAAAAACCATCGACAATTTTTGTAGAACAGTGATTCAAGTTTGAGAAATGCCTGATTTCTGTGCAATCATTGGTTGCTGAGATATTAATAGTCAAACAGAAAAGTGTCTTTTTCGTAAAAACTCGATATCTCAGCAAAAAATGGTCGCAGCGAAGTCTCAAGAAAAGCAAATTAAAGCTTAACAAACAAGCTATCCGGTCCATGTAATAGTTTAGCTGGACAATGTTTTTCTCAAAAATTACAGTCAAAACAAAAGCGATACAAATTTGCCAAATTTTTTTTCTTGGTATTTCTCATAATTGCGTGAAACCTGTTGCTTTGAATTTTTCGCTGCTATAAGATCTGAAAACTAGAAACTTCAAGCTTCAAAATACTTTTTTTTAGACCTCGATACGACCATTTTTCACTGAGATACAGCATTGTTAAAAACCACTAAAAATTTGGGACAATTTTTTATCCTTTAATTTTTTCCAGTAGCGTACTTTAAATCAACTACGCCAAAATTCTATTTACACACCCACGGCTCGACGTCCAACCAAAAATAGTCAGAATAGCTCCCTAGGACCTCAAGACGTTGGGACTTGATGAAAATTGGTATTTTCGAAAATCGAAAATTTTCGTCGTTGACACTCAAAGTACAAGCCAAACACATAACGAAACTTTAATAAAAACAATACATTATTCAAACAAATGATTTTTAAATTATCTTGATATGGTATGAAGCGAGAGAGTTTGTGTAAATATTCCACGGATTCGAATATTTTTTCGATGAAGGGCTCGTTAATCAAGAGATATGGTAGCGTCTCGAGACAAGTACATTTACGGCAAAGTTCACGGACCTTGAGACGCGCCAAATCTCTTACACGCCAAGCAACGTTAATTAGCCACATATTTGAGTTTTTTTAAATCATATCTTATGAATTATCAAGGATTGGAGACGTTAATTATGCACATCAAAAAGATTTTTTTTCTCTTTCGAATGGGCAGGCTGTAGCTATTGGCATAACGATGATATCGGCTTTTGTTTTTTCGTTTGAGGCCACATCTGCTTTGAGGTATTCTCCTTTGACGATTTTTTCACACCATTTCGTCTGCTACGCACAAAGAGAAATCATCAATAAAAAAAAAATTAAAAAAATAAAAAGTACCTGGCGAGTTTTTTTACTGAGCATACACTGACATTCTGGTGTTTACTTTTTGACTGAAATACCGTTTTAACTTATCGTCCGTTAAGGGAGCTTTCCAGTGTGACAGCCCGAAAAATCGCTGTTTTTCGCGATTTTTTTTTTTAAAGAAAAAATAATCTAATCGGTCTGGTTTTTTTTTGTATATTAATTGGGTATTGAAGAATACAAAACAATTTTTTAAAGATCGATTTACTTATTAATTAATATCTATAAAAATGATGAAACAATTGTTGCAGAAAATGCACTTGGATGTGGTGTCCACGTTGGGGGTCACAATTTTGATCTGAAACAAAAAACACAAAAAGATTATTGATCGGTATATAATTGGCTTTCGTGCTATGGAGGCTTTTTTTTTTTTGCAAAAATGGCGCCGGTTTGAACAAAAAGTATCGATTTTAGCATTTTTTTTGGCAGTTTTTTTTACAAAAAAATAGGAAGATGTCAAAAAAAAAAGCTTCCATAGCACGATAAACAATGACGTTAAGAATATTGTGTAAAAAATTCAACGCGATAGCTTTAAAACTCTGCCCTCCAAGTTGGACACCGTTTTGAAAAATGCTGTTTCGAGAAAAACGCGTTCAAAGTTTCAAGTGAGGAAATTTTAGGTAAATCGTTTACTTACGGTCAATCAGCGATGCCAGGTCCATACAATATTCCTTCTGCTTCTTCAAAAAGATCGTGCTCAATGGATTGTTCAGTCCGACGAGCTGTCCTCGCCTCTTTGCTATCCAGGGACGCCCGGCGGTTTGCTTGGGTGATGCGCGCATTCTTGTACTTAGCGGCGAAATCTGCGGTGCTCGGCCCTATCGTGCATCCCATCGTCTCCAAAAATTTTCAAATTGGGTCGTAACCTTCATTGAAAGTGCACACAGCACACTGCGTAGCGATTTCTACTATCTGCTTGCCGCAGAATACGTGCTTTGGGGCTAGTTGCCACACACAGTGATTGAAGCTCTCGTTATTGTTTTGAGTGTTCGCGCCCGTACATCGTTCTAAGAGATCCTCCGTTGTTAGATCATCGTAAATCGGCTTTAAAACTTGTTGTACGTCTTCGTCGAGTGCTGGTGGATGGGTGTACTCCTCTCCTGTGGCCTCGGCCTTGCGCCATTCGCACCACGAATCTTCTCCCGGAGGGCAATACTCATGCTGAGGATTTTCATCAGTTGAGCTTTTGTGATGAAATGTAGCCCATATGGCTTTCCTCATATTTTCCACAGAATTGGAATTTCGCCGAACTGCCAAGCCATAATATTCGGAGAGATTTGTCAATAATTTTAACGTCAATTGCGCTCTTTTCGGTTCAACAGCAGTTTTTTTTGTTTGATTTTTTTTAGTTTTCGGAGTACTCGAACGAGATCCTTTTTTTTCGGTTTACTCTCCATTGCTTTGTCTTCGATTTGCTTTTTGGCCTTTTTTAGTTGAACTAACCTTTTTCGTGCTTCGTTTCCCCTTTTATATACTCGCTTTTTCACGTGCAAAACGCATTTCTTTTTTTTTACCGTCGAATCGTCACCGTACGGCTTGGCTTCTAATAACATCTTGAATGTTTTTGTATCGCCGTCTCCTATACAGAAACCGTATTTCGCGTTGTACAATTCTTCTGATCTCTTGAATATTTCGATTATACCGTCGAGTTCCATTTTTCCCGCGCTGCCTTCGTGATTGACGTTGCATTCGGATTCATGCGTCTCAAACCACGCCTCGTACTCGGGTGTTCCCTCTTGTCCTTTCCAGAATGCACAAGCCTTGCAGAAGCTTGATTTGACAGCAACATCCAAAACTTTGTTGGTATATTTTCCAATCACGGACACGATACCCATGCGTGACGTGAAACCGCGTTTCGACCACGATCCATCACCGGACACCGTCAGAATATCGCCCCGATTTTCTGCTTCCAAAGTTTTTTCCTTCTCTTCGGTACCTGCTTTTTCCACGACGGCCTCGTATATTGATTTCGCTGCAATCTGCAGGATTTTCACGATTCCATAATAGGTGTTATTATTGAAGTTTGCAGCTTAATCCATCAAGGCGATAAAATTTCGAATGCCATTTATGCCGATGCTGACCAATCGCATGGCAAAGCAGAAACGACGATTGATTTCACAAGCATTTTTTATCAAAGGACAAGAATCTATCTCGGCCGGATCTGGACACGAACACTGAACACAAATTTTAAAGCCCAATCCGCGAATCGATTTGAAACCCGCGGATCTTTTTTGTTCATTTCGCGGATGTCCGCTTCTCAAGCCTTATCTATCCTGCAACGTACATTTCTCTTTCGTAGATCTATCCATTTTGAATATCGAAACCGAACTGAAAGACGAACCGGACGCACGTTGGAAGGTACATGAGCAGGTAGGAACGAGACAATAGAAATAACGGTCGCACGGGCAGACGGCCGACGCGGCAGCTGTAGCGCTCCGTTGCCTTCTTCCAAGAAATGCTGTACAGTAACCGAAATAATCTGAATTTCGGCGTGAAAGTTTCAGGGAATATTCGAAAAAGTGTATACTATTCGATAAAGCAAAAAAAAATCGATTTTTTGAAAATTTCACACTGGAAAGCTCCCTTAAAATCAAACTCGCCAAGTACTTTTTATTTTTTTCATTCTTTTTTTTTATTGATAATTTCTCTTTGTTGGCCATTTTCACTTGATTACACTATTTTTTCAATTTTTACTGTTAAGATTTTTTCGAATTTTTTAATTCCAACTCTACCCCAAAAATCTTGAATGCAAAGTTAAGTTTACATTGGGAAACTACATGTGCTTGTCAATACGTGCTGTGAGTTTCATGCTCATTTATTTCACAACTTTTTATAAGAAGACTAAACTAGAGATATTTTCGTAAATGTACTTGTCTCCAATTCTTGCACACCATTTTTGGTGTTTTTGGGGATCTCTGATGTCTCTCATTTGTTCTCAGAATCTACAGATGACATGCAAATTTAATAAAAAGTTTTATAGTAGAGAAGCCAGATGAGAAGCCGTTATGATAATTCACATCTTTCAGTAAAATTTAATATTTTTTCTGCACGACAGCGTAAATAATATTTGAGATATACTGTGGATCACGCGGTTATTACATAAAATTGTTTATCGACGAGATAGGCGCCCTTTCGAAATGAATGTTAATATTGTTTTTTGACCACGGGGTCTTTGATTTGAAGGAAATTTATTTTGTCTCATAATCTATAGATGACATAGAAATTTTGTAACAAATTTTATCATATAAAAATCAGATGTTCCGGAGTTATGGGAGTTTAGGTTGATCAGAAAAATAGAACATTTTTCTGGGTGAGGGTTCATATTTGTGGGGGTTACTTATTATTCCTAATTTTTTATAGCATACAAATTGTATGAAAAGTTATAAAAAATTATTTAAAAGATCTTCGACATAAAAATTAGAAGCAGTTGTTTTCTTCATGATATAATTTTCCATGACATTTTTATGCACTCCGCAATAAATAGGGACAAATGAGTAATCCTTGTATTCATGGGGCCTTACCCCAGAAAAATGTCAAATTTTTCCGAAAAATGTAATTTGTCATAACTATATGAAACGTGTGGTTTCTCCATGATAGAAATTTGCATGAAACTTCTATGTTTTTATGGACAAGGAAAAATAAAGAAATAAATTACCTTCACATCCGTAAGTCCGTAACGGGGAAGAATAATAAAATATTCTTGACAATATGAAATTTCACATTATTGAGAAAGCTACGTTTTTCATAACATAAAATGACATGTAATTTTTATGTCATTCATAGAATATAAGCAAAAAATTTACGACTAATATTGATGAGCTCTTGAACAGGCAACATTATGAATTTTGCTGAAACAATCAAATTGTCATAACTTTAAATTATCTGGCTTCTGCAAGATAAAAAAATTTCCGTGATCTGTATGTCATTTACAGATACGAGAAAAAAATGAACGACGATTGTAAAATATTGCATTTCTATTTTTTCCGAAAAGTCGGACTTGATGTATCTCAAAAAATTTCAAGTCGTGTAATTATGTAATATCACGGTGCAACGATTTATTTTCTCCTCTTAGTACCGTAAGACGGGGCTAATTAACCCAAGTTAAATTAACATTGACAGAGCGCCAAAATACGTTATAAATGTATGCGCAGTGAACCCACGTGGCTTTGTGTGGCGGGAAGGGTGCCTGGAGTAGGTGGGAGAGGAAAGAAAGTCATTCATAAACCACCCTAGCGTGTTCGATAACTGAAGGGAGCAACCGAAAAATAACCGTCGGTTGTTTTTACCCTAAGAAAAACCGAGTTTTATCACCGCGGTAACCAAGGATTAGAAAAATCTCAATGGTTGCTCGGGTTGTTTGATCAGTCAAAATAACTATAGGTAACCTTACTGACTCAGTATGGTTGCCGCGGCGTTTTGAGCAACCTCAGTGACCGGTGATTCAAAAATTGTCTTTTCTTTAAGAGAAGGTAAAGAAAAAAAGACCCTTTTTATGGAAATCCTTTTCGGATTCGACCATCCTGCGTCTTGCCGCAAAGTATTGAATATTCATACAAAAAAATAAAGACATCAAGCATAGACGAACCTGGAAAGGTTATAAGCTTCGGGGGGATAGTTCGTTTGCGCGAGAGGAAGCCACCTGGCGGATTTTTGGGGTACTATAACCATATCAACGAGGTGCGCAACCATGATAACTGGGCACGCAACTACGACACCCATGCACGCAACTACAATAACTGGGTGCGCAACCACGGCAACCAAGCGCGCAACCACGACATCCAAAGAAAAAGTTATTCCACTACAGTTATTTGATGGTTGCTCTTTAGGGTTTTTCTTAGGGTAAAAACAACCGGTTCCTTAAAACGGTTATTTCACCATAACAACCGCGGTTGTTCGACTCGCTAGGGCAGGTACACAGAGGTGTGTAACACAAGACAAGATGTCCGAACAATTGATGATGCCTTTCGCAAGAAGGGAATGAAGAAGGGCAAAAGAAGGACCGCGACCTCTGTTACATCTGTGAGGCCCTAATTTCAAGTCACAGGTCCTATCTCAAGATCGATCTTCATATCAAACTTTCTATCTAACTCAAGTTCTTTTCTTTTGGCAACTATATAATGTCAACAAACGGGGTCGAGGAAGGCGATGAAAGAAGTTCGATTGAACTTAAGTTCAAGCTCATGATGATTCTAAATATCAAACTTCGAACCAAAATGAAGTTTGAACTTAAGATCGATCTTTTCTGTCGAGGGATTGGGGAAAATCTTCAATCAGGGAGGGTACGCACCCCCTGTCATGTGGGATTTGTACCCACTAAAAACCACACACCCTTTCTCTTTGACATTTGCACCCCCCCTCCCCGGAATCGCTTTCGCATTGCATCAAGAGGGTGTCATTTTCGCGCCAGCCTTATGAGCTTAAGAATTCAGTATCTGCCTCGCGCGCTCCTCATGGTTCTTGGTGCGCAGCACCTTCTCTACGTATCCCTTGACACTGGATCATTTGTTTTCGCTTTACGGCATTTACTCTACTGCATTATCCAGGGTCAGATCTGCATCCAGGGCAGCTGTCAGTGCGTTTTTTTCTTCTGCCGACCTTGAACATGTGAAAAACGTGTGGCAGGTATCGTCAATCTCCGAACCGTTATCGCATTGCGGGCCGTTTATTCTTTTGGATAAATACAGGTAGGTATTGAAGTGGCCGTGTCTTGTAAAGAATTGCGTCAAGTGATAGTCGATCGCTCCGAGCTCCCTACTGAGCCACGGCGACAGGTTGGGTATGCGCCGGTATGTCCATCTGCCTGAGTTCTCCCGCACCCAGGTGACCTGCCACTCCTGGAGGATACGAGCCCGTTCCTTTGCTTTGATAATGAGTCAGTTCCCTTCCACTCGTCGTTGGTGTATGCGCATGCTTTCCATGGCTGGTAGTCACGACGGAGATCACGATTGCGATCATTATCTCAGCACTCTTGGAGATAATGCGGTAGGCGCAGGCTACACGTGGAGCACTGGATCTCTGCACGGCTGCCAGCCTTTTCTGGTGATTCACAATTTTGAAAGAGTCTGTCCAAATTTTCGCGCTGTACAGCATGATCGAGTAGCATGCACCTATCATGACTCTTTTTTTCGCTGCTCTTGGTGCTGCTACGTTGGGCATGAGTCTAGAGAGTGCTGCGACCAGTTTTGCGGCCCTGTCTGCCACACCGCGGATCTGCTGGAAAATGTCAGCTTCTCATCTACCACTAGCTCTAGGTATTTCGCCGATCACTTGGACTTGATAGCCGTCCCATTGATGTTGATACTGAGTGGGTCTGGGAAAAGGCAGGGCCTTGTTAGTACCATAACGTCCATTTTGTTGGCTGCAAGGTCCAGACAATGCTAACGCAGCCACTCGCCTATTCTTCTAGCAGCTTCTGCAACTTTTCGCTGTGCTTGCGGGGGTGTCTCGACCGTTACCACCGTGGTGATGTCGTCCGCAAAGCCCACAATTCGAGTTCTTTTCAACATGTGTATTCTTAGAATGCCATCATTGTTCACATTCCAGAGGTCCAAGGACTGAGCTTTGTGCAACACCGGATGTAACTCTCGAGCTTCTTTACCTCCCTTTGGTGTCATGTACGAATTCTCTGTTTCGGAGGCAGTCGTTAACCACTCTCCTGACATAGATTGGGATTTGCAGCCTCTCAAGCATCTCGAGAATATCCGTCCATCTTGTAGAGTTGACGGTGTTCCTTACATCAAGTGTCACAAGAACACAAACATATACAGAAACTCCTGTTTCTAGTAGTACTGTGCCATGTCCTTTTCATAGTTTCCACAACCTCCCGTATGACTCCTATCGTTGATCACCCTTCTTGGAAGCCGAACAGCATATCAAATAGGCCGCTAGGGTCTTCAACAGCTGCTCTGAATCTCTTTCGCAGCAGCTTCTCGTAGAACGTCCCTGCGCTGTCCAGCATACATAGCGGTTGGTACGATGATGTCGTTAATGGCGGTCCTTTGCCTTTGTCCAGTAGGACGAGTCTTTGTGTTTTCCATCCGGCGCTGCAAGTCCCAGACCGCAGACAAGCATTGTACATGTTCAGCAGCAGGAAGGGGTAGTTGTAGGGGTCGCTCGCTATCACTTTGAGTATCTCAGATGGTATATCGGTACAGGTCCCGGAGCCTTACGGCTGGGCAGGTTGCATGTCACCTCTTTGAGCTCTTCCTTCGTGAAGAGTGGAATTTCGCCGCCTGGCCGTATCACGGTATGCTTTCTTTCCGGCTGTTCGGGAAAGAGCGTGTTGACGACTTTCTCCTTGGTCGCGGGGTCCTTGGGCCTCTCGGGACCCCGACCTCCAAGTTTCTTCGTGACTATCTTGTAGCCTAGTCCACACATATCATTATTGAGCTCAAGGCGGAGGGTTTTTCAGCTTCGTGCCTTGGCTGCAGTGATGGCTTTGGCCAGAGCCTTTTTTGAAGCTTTGTACAGCGCCGAGGTGACTTCGGCTGCTACTATAGCATGAGCTGTGTGGCGTCTTCCCCTAGCCCTAAGCGATCAGCGCCAGAGTGTGAGGCACTCAGAGTGCATCTCGGCGATAGAGTCCGACCTCCAGTAAACGGGCGCTTTGTGCTTTTTTCCATTTTGTCTGGGCATGGACGCGTTGCATCCTTTTTTAGTGGGCTGTGTTGTGCGTTGGACATGCAATTACGCGTATTCCTCGTTAGATTCAAGCTTCCTGGAAGAAGGTTCATCTTAGTTCAGTGCCAGACGTAGCAGCTCCTTGTCCAGTTTGGCTGCGTTCCAGCCTTTCGGTTTTGGCCGTCCCCTTCTACACCTATCAGAGTTGACCGCTGCACTGATCATAAACCTGATGTATTTTCGGTCCTGATTGTGGCCGCGGCTCTGGGAGTAGCGAGAGTTACGTCGGTGATGGGACCCATGGTCCCAGCTCTCCTACAGGTGGTGGCCGTTCCGGTGTTTATGACAGCCAGGTAAAATCTGGCCGCCATTTCTACCAGGCTTGCTCCTCTACCATCTGGCCATTGCATTCCCCATTCGATTGCCCTGGCGTTGAAGTCGCCTCCGATGATTGCGACCCCGTCCATTGCCCTAATTGTATCCTCGAGGCAGTTAATCTTATGCCTGAAGGTTTCGCTCGATGCGCTTAGTGAGAGATAGCAGCTCACGTATGTTGTGTCACCAGACCTGATCCATACATAGCCATCGCTGGCACCGGCGTCGCCGGTACATTTATCCGCTTCTGAATCCAGATTACGATCCTTGCGATCTGGAGTCTGCACTAAAGCTTGAACTTGATTATCAACCTCTAATGCCACTTGAGATTCCTATTGAATAGGAACTCAAGTTCGATCTTGAGTTCCAGCTTGAGTTCGATGGAAAGTTTGATCTCAAGTTGAATACAGCCTGTGAATGTATAGTAAGCATGGATGTACACCTTTTTATCTTTTTTTCTTTTGTTGTTCAAATATGTTGTTCAAGTTTATTATAATATTACTGATGTTTATTGTAATAACGCTCAAGTTCATTTTGATTCAAAAGATAATTATAAAACTGATATAATAGTTGCCTAAGTATTTGGTATTTTGATGTAAAATATGTCTTCAATAAAAATGACGAATTGATTGTAATAAATCGTTGTTTTTTGTTTTATGTATAATGCATCAAATATATAAATTTTTTTTTAATCGAAATGATGTCAAAGTAACCCTTACGCTTTAGATCTTTGACAAAAGATTTAAAGCGTAAGGTAAGGGTAAGGGTAAGATCGCCTCGTCAAAGAAACCCCACACTCGCGGTTACTTTGACACTGTTTTTGAAAAATACATTAAATTGTGGGGGGCTGGTGGGGCTTCATATTGTTCTAAATTTCATAGCCCAAGAACACATTATTCTGTTGGAGAAAAAAAGTTTAATTCTTGATGATAAAAAAAAGTTACCAGCAAGAAATTTCCGAAACAAGAGCATGGTAGCCACATTTTGTGGTACCTGGCGAAAGAATTGCACTTTTATAGCCTAATGTGTGCAACATTATTTCGTCACAGGCCTAATAAACAGCCAAATACTCGGAATATAGACAAACCTATTCCACAAGGGGGCTCTTGAGTTCTTATTAAGAGGTCGCACTGTATATGAGCATGCGCTCACTACAGAAAGGTTACATCACATGTTCCGATCTACGTATCCTTTGTATGCTGGTTGATACAAATTTATACTATTTGCATAAATTACAGAAACACATTATTATGGAATGGTTTCAATTTGTGTCATCTCGTATAAAAATGTGTTAGAAAGCATATGTAAAAATGTCTAAATAATATGGTTGATTTCTGCGCACGTTGCAGAGCAAGCTTTTTTAGAGAGCTATCAACACGTCGCACAGTGGGACCAAATCCCAAAAAGCTAGTCAAAAGTCGAAAACGTTACAAATTCGGCTGAAAGTCAGTACTCGGGGGTTTTTAGAGTCGCTGATTACGAATCTGAAGTCAAAATTAGAAATAAAAACAAAATGGCGGATTTGAAGTCCCAAAAAGCTGGCAAAAAGTCGAAAACGTTATAAATTCGGCTGAAAGTCAGTACTCGGGGGTTTTTGGGGTCGCTGACTATGAATCCGAAGTCAAAATTGGAAATAAAAACAAAATGGCGGATTTGAAGTCACAAAAAGCTGGCAAAAAGTCGAGCGTTATAAATCCGGCTAAAAATCAGTACTTGGGGGTTTTTGGGGTCGCTGACTATGAATCTGGAGTCAACATTTGAAATAATGACAAAATGGCGGATTTGAAGTCTCAAAAAGCTCTCAAAAAGTCGAAAGCGTCATAAATTCGGCTGAAAGTCAGTACTCGGAGGATTTCGGGGTCGCTGATTATGAATCCGCAGTCAAAATTTGAAATAAAAACAAAATGGCAGATTCTTTTTTTGGTAAAAAATCAGCGTTACTGGAACGTAAAAACTATTTCAAATATTCCGTTCAAATGCTAACACAAAACTACAACTTTTATGTGCGGACATTTTTTTTCAATTCTTTCAAATTTCCGAGATACATTCATTTGGAAAGAAAACGGCGATTTGGAAAATTGTTAATTTAAAAATGAGAAGAAATTCACAAATTAGTAGCACTTTAATATAACCAATTTTGGGGCACATCTGAGATGGTCGAAAAAAAGTGGCTGAGTTGACAGAGAATCCCTCATATATAGATATAGCGATCTTCAACTCGACCGACCGCGACACGCTGCTTGGATGGGTGCCAGTGTATTTCAGTGTACAATGAAGACCGCAATAAAATTCAAGAAAAAGATTCAATTCAAGAAAGACATTCCGCGTCGTTAATGTACGAAATTCGGAAAACTATGTTTTATATTGCAAAAACTCGTAGCAATGACACGCGCGCAGCTAAGCGCAGCCATTTTCGATGTTTTCCATTCAATAATACGACCATCTACAACATGTGGTAGGTCAGCTCGTGGAACACTGTGGAACTTATCAACTTTTCTCTACGTTTTTAGAATTTTCACTTGTAATTTTCCGTGAATTTTCGTACAAATGATTCATTTATTATTATCGCATGAACTATTATTATCAATTTTCAGTTACACAATGATTTTCTACTCACTTTCAGCTGTTGATTCCATTCGAAAAAATTCGAATCGAATATATTTTAAAGTTTTGGCGTCCTGTTCAATACAGCGTTGAAATGGTCATTTACTGCACGACGCGTCGAGCTCGCTCGAGGGCTCCCTTTCAACTGCCGTACAAAAGCAGGTATAAGGGCTAGGGCCCGCTGATGCCAAGAATTTGACCTTCGGACTCTTCCCCCACCCAACCCACGACTAAAAATTACCGAAACTTAAACTTTATTTTTCGACTTTTGGCCAGCTTTTTGGGATTTGGCCCCACTGTGCGTCGATAGCTCTCTAAAAATATTGCGAGGTTCTTATGTCAACGATAATGATGATGAAGATTATTAGGTGTGGTAAATAGAAATCAACGATACGCCAGCAATTGTTCAATTCATTCTTAAGGGGGAATTCCACTGTGACGGGTCAAAAAAATCAGTTTTTGCTCCATTTTCTTAAAGTATATGGGTCATTCCATGTCAAATCAACCACTTTTGAACCCGACCTTTTTCAATTTGGCTGAAATTTGGTTTTCCTTTATACCTTATCAAAAACATTTTTCAGGAAATTTTCAAATTTTTTTACTCAACCCATAATAAATCGCTTTTTTTTTAAAATGGCTATAACTTCTTCAAAAATTGACTAATTGGGACGATTATTTTTTTCAAAATTTTCGTTTTTGAATGTACTTTCCGAAAAAAAACAAAAAAAAAATTTAATATCAAAATCCATTAAATTGTTCACTTTTTCGAGAAAAATCATCATTTTCTCGAAGTTCGCAGTTTTTATTTTTATTTTTTTCACTAAAAAAAAAAACTCGACGATTATCACTACCAATTTTCTTTTTCTTCTCAATTTTTAAAACTCCGAAGTCCTTTATAAACCCTCAAAAATTTCCAGAGTGGTGGTTTGTGAGCCCAACTGAGAATTTTTTTTTCAATCCATAAAAAAAATGCAAGCAAATGTCGCCCCACTCCATGTTGGGCAGCATTTTTGCGAAATTGAGTAAAGTATTTTTTGAGTGAAAAAAAAATAAAAATAAAAACGACGAACTTCGAGAAAAAGATGATTTCTCTCGAAAAAGTGAAAAATTTCATAGATATTAATATCTGAAAAGTTTTTGTATTTTTTTCGTACAGTACATCAAAAACGAAAATTTTAAGAAAAAAAATCATTCCAATCAGTCCATTTTTGAAGGAGTTATAGCCATTCAAACAAAAAGCCTTTTCTTTTGGGTTAAATAAAAAAAATTGAAAATTTCCTGAAAAATGTTTTTATTGTGGTAGAAAAGGAAAATAAAATTTCAGCCAAATCGGAAGGGGTCAGGTTTAAGAGTGGTCGATTTGGCATGGAATGCGCCATATATACTGTAGCAATTTTTTCGAGGAACAAAATTTAACAAAAACCATCTCACGTGACTCTGTTACAAAACCTCGCCTTAAGAATCAGTTTACTCTATTTTAGGGCGCCATCCGCTTGTCGCGGCCCGATTCTCCGAGATGTTACACGGCGAGATATTTGATTGCCGACTAGCGTCAGTTTAACAAAAAAAAACAATCTAGGTAGAGGGGCGGTTCGAGGAAAAATATACAAATTTACCAAAGGACATTAAGAAAACGCTCAAAAGGAATTCTAACTCGAGATTCCTGGTATTACTTAACGTGGTTTTATTCACAATAGTTCCGGGGAAACCGGCAATTTGATTCGTTCACAATTAATTTCACAAATTAACGAAAAAGATTATTTTATACGATTGCGGGACCCAATGTATTCTATACAATAATAATTATTGAACTTTTCCTACTAAAATTCTCCCAGGCTACTACGTTCACCCTTCGGAATTTATTTTCGCAATTAAAGATTTTATTTGGATTCGTCTAAAATAAAAAAAGAATAAACAAAAAAAGGAAAAATAAAGAAGAAAGCACAAGATTTATCTAGCTACGCGTCCCGATTTTGATACGAGTGTCCTTCTGACCTTGACTACCCGAGACGCAGGTCGTCCAAACTCGCGCCAAAGAAAAGAAAAGAGTTTTCGTTCGACGATCTTACGAAAATTATGGGAAAATGGCGGAAACCCGAGAGTCTGCCTTAAAATTTTTCTATAATAAACTTCGATTTTCCCCAGACTTTTTAATCGACCCAAAAATAACAAGAAGAAATCACAACGCGGTAACAAGAAAAAACTAAACGACGAAACAACCGAAAAAAAGAGAAAGAACGGCATAACTTTCGTGTTTCTAGTACCCGCACGATTCGCGCAACTTTTGATTTATCGGGTATTATTACAATGCTTATTTCTCACACACAAAAAAAAAGAACAAAATCTAACGCGATTTTCACTGCACGCTTTCGACAGGTGGAAATTCTAATTACGCGTCCCTAAGAACACGAGCGAGGATACGACTTTATCACATAAATTAACAAGTCGAGGATTCTCCTCACAAGAATATATTATCGCGACGACCAAGAAATTACCGGCAGAGAAAATGAGACTCACCGGTACCAACGAGTACGCTCGTTGTTCTATTTATAGCTCTTCTTTCCAATTTCCAATATACGTTCCTTTCTCCGTACGTCTATCCTCTTTCGCCGTCGCCACGAGAGTCCCTTCCGTAATTTCGGAATCTCTCTCGACGCTCTCGCTATCCCCTCACTACCTCTAACTTCTAATTTCTTTCCCAGTACCTGGCGCCACGCAGTCTACGCGGCGTGAAACGAAAAATTACGCTCCCTTTACGCGCGAATTACGATTATGATACTTCGGCGCGCGCGTAATCTTCCTAGCCGCTATTCGATGTTAAAGAGTGTCTTTTGCCAAGGTCTCGACCAGTTGTTAGATGTCCCGTCCAATACCGAGTATCTCGTTGTTGGTTTCGTCTACCGCGATGGAAGCAGTTGAACGAAATTGATTGATGAAATAGAAGCTCGTGAGCGGATTACGAATTGGCCCAATATTTCGATCTATTCCTCCAAATATTTCAAAATATATCCAAATATTTCCTTGTTTCCACAGATTTTTGTCGCTCGCAAGTATTCTGGGTACATGAAATTTACGGTTACAAAATACATTAATCATATGTTTATTTTCGCTAATTTTTACTCCTTTTCGAATCGGCGGGTTTTATGCCTCTGGCAGCGAGGGCGGAAGAAGTAGAACAGGCTTTTCAGTTATATTTTGTGACCTGCGAAATTGCGGCGTCACAATATTTAATTCGAATTTCAATTCGAATTCTCAAAAATTGACTGACATATACCCAAAGGAAGAGCAGGTGTCTTGAGGGCACCTGCCATCATTTGGCCCAGGAATAGATAGTTTATTATAAGTATAAATACTTAAGATATAACTACATTAAGAGTAAATGAATATGCAATGAAAACTTTAAACGTTTATATCTCAAAAAGACTTTTTTGAACACGGTGGCAGCGATTGCTGGAAGAACAATGAACCGATTTTGGATTTTCATGATTTGAGATTTTCGTAATCGCATTGGCTATGGCTGTGCCTGGCCAGTTTGAAAAAAAATTTAAATAACTTTCTTTAAAGACCTTTCGGAAAAAAAAAACCGTTGAAAAAAGAAAAAAAAGAAAATGAGCAGCATGTCGTGAAAAAAAATGATTTTAAAAAAATGGCTACGGTTAACGATAATTACCAGGTGTGTAAGTATGAAACCGGAATTTGCCCATAGGTGGCTCTAGATGTCGATGCAGTTACTGACACATCACGTCAGCGGTGTCTTGTTATTGTATTGATATCCGACAAAGATTTCCAACTCACAATAACACGAGTTTCATTCAGTAGCATTAGTTTATTAGAGATAAACATGTCGAGTTTTGTGCCAACAAATTACGATTTGCGGACAGCCCTGCTTTTCTGTTTTCATCTGAAGAAAACCGCAGCCGAATCGCATCGAATGCTTCTGGAGGCGTTTGGTGAGCATGCTCTCGGTAAAACACAGTGTTTCGAGTGGTTTAAACGGTTCAAAAGTGGCGATTTTGACATGAGGAACGAAGAACGTGGAAGACCACCGAGAAAGTTTGAAGACGCACACCTGCAAGCCTTGTTGGACGAAGACGACGCTCAAACACAACAACAACTGGCGGATCAGTTAAAGGTGACCCGAGAAGCCATCTCCCTTCGGTTAAAAGCCATGGGAAAAATACAAAAGGTGGGGAAATGGGTTTCATACTTTCGAAATTCCGGTTTCATACTTACACACCTGGTATTGTTGTGTAGTTGAAAAAAAATTGGTTTTTGATTTCAGATGATTTTTCATTGCTCTTTCGCTATCCACCAGGCGGAGTCATTTTTTTAATATGTCATTACGTTCATGATAATAACTTTTTCAATTTTTGATATTTTTCAATGAAAATTTGCACGAATATAGTTAAATATATACTTAATAAACTGCTTTTCCCCGATCTTCAAATAATCATTCCTACTTGCAAAAAAAATTCCCGGAAATTGGCTATTTTTAGCGGCGTCACAGTGGCGTTCCCCCTTAACAGAATAATTTTGATCTAATGGCGAACGATCCCAGCAAACACAGTTTCAGAATAGTTACGAAAATTTTCTATAACGGACGTTATATTGGACGTAACATTTATATCACAAGCATCGTAAATGAAGCAGTGCTTGTTCTCAAATTTGTCATTCTCTAAACAAGTCACAGATTTGAAAAATGTACGAGGAATAATAATGAAATATGCTCATACCCAAGATGTAAAATATTCAGCTCATAGATGTAACAAACTCCTCTCATAGCCATAAAGAAAGTTTAAGGGTCAACATCATCTCAAAAGTTTTTTTTTCACCCATGCAAGATTTTCGTGCTTTTCACCATATGCGTAGACAGCCGAAAAGTGACTCTTTTCTGACAGCTAAGGGCGAAAACAGCCGAGTTCACTTTTTTTTCCCCTCCGGGGAAAAAAGAACCGAACTCGTCTGTTTTCACTTTTAGCTGTCGAAAAAGAGCCCCTTTCTGGCTATCCACGCATATACTGAAAAGCACGAAAATCTCCCATGGGGAAAAAAAGATCGTGTGCAGCGCGGGCCAGAGATTCGTCTTTTGTCTCGCGTGGTTGCGGCCCTCGCTTCGCTCGTTGCGGCAAACTTCACGCTCGACAAAAAGACTTATCTCTGGCCCTAGATGCACAAAATACTATTAACGCATTTTTCTCCAAGATGACTTCTTGGAATAAATAAGGAAGAGTGGGGCCACCTGCGTTGCTAATTTGTACAGGTGGCCTCACTATTCTTTTTTCATTCCATTATGTCGTTTTAGAGAAATATGTGTTAAAAGTTTTATATCTATCTCTTTCGCACGCACGAGAGCACAAAGGCGCGGGGGGAGTAGGTTAAGCCTGGTCATAACACACTCCGCTCATTGATGTAACTCCTACGTAACGAAACATGTAATTTTAATTTTATTTGTAATATACATTTCTTTATAAATTCGGTAAAATGAAGTTTTTTTTATAGTGTTTTATTATTTTGAAGCATTATACAATACAAGGGAATGAAAAAAAAGTTTAGAAGTCGCCACCAGGGTTTGAACTCGCGGCGACCAGTTTCATCGTTATATCCAAGAATAGAAGGAAAACAAATTTTAATAAATCATATCTTTTCAAATTTAACTCGTTAGCTATATATTTTTACTGATATATGCTCCTCAACTTTGCGTGGATCCGAGAAAGTTCATTTGCCGATTGTGGAGGGTTAAGATCTGCCTGATTCCTGAACCTTTATAACGATCGAACACTTGCACGCTACTACGCTATCATCTACGTACGAACCTGTGTTGTTTACATTACATTTGGGGTACATGGGTCACTAATATTCATTTTTACATATTGAATAAATTCTTCATAGTAGATTTAAACTTGATTAATCATTGATAAATGATCAACATTAAGCTGCCGGCCGGAGGGAGTGCATCAGAATTGCAACCTGATCAAAATCTCGTTCGGAGATCATTTTATTCAATCCTATGGAGTTTGGGGAGGGGGTATACCAAAATAGAATCACAATCATGGTAGAAATTTATTCCAGCAGATTTAGAGTCTTGTCCATGAAACTCGTTGCTCAGAGACTATTTTTACCGGCGCGTTTTTGGGTCACGGCAAATACCCATATAACCAATTTATTCCATTAAAAATAAAGGAATCAAGTTGGACTTACCTCTCAGAATGTATGATACGATATATTGACGCTTATTTCTTCGCGTATGGGTTATTTGAAATGATCTCCTTGTGCTTACATTCACATATGATTTACGTTCCTCAATCTACATAACCTCAAAATGATTCAAGATATTTCTGGTAGTAAATGTATACGGGGCATTCCACGTCAAATCATGCGGGCATCGGTCTGACCCCTTCGGATTTTGATGTCCAATGAATTGTGGGTTTCGTTTGGCCCAAAATATGACCTCAAATTTTCAGAATATTTTATTTTATTTTTGGGGGTCGCCCGAGCTAAAAAGTCATTAAAATGAGGGAAAACATATAGAAAGGTCTTTTTCAAATTGGCAAAAAATTTTTCTCAGAAACTAGAGCCCAAAACAGATATATATGTCATACACGGAAAAAAAGGAACAGTTAATATTACAGGGGGGCCCAGTTCGCATTGGACTCGGGAGGTAAGTAACAGCGGAAATCACAGCATAAACTGGATATAAAATAGGGTGACATATTTAATTTTACAGTAGAACACAGTAATGTAGATCCTCTCCTACAAAAATGATGAATTTTTCTGTGACACACTGAGATTTTGACAGTGCACACTGGCTTAATTACAATTTGGTATGTGAATAATTCAGTGTCACCAGTTAAAAAAATGTTACTGTAGAATTTACATAAGATCACTGATTTTTTTCCTGCACGTAACTGTATTGTACATAGGATGATTCATTAAATTTTGCAGTGTGACGCTGTAAATTCACTCTTCTTTCGACAGTTCATGACATTATCTGTGCACACTGCGGTTTTTATAGTGTACAATGGCTTATTTACAGGCTGGAGTTGTGGATAAACCAGTGTGCCCAGTAAAGAAATTTGACTGTCGAATTGACATGAAATCACTGAATTTGTTCCTGTATACAAACTGCAAGATACACAGTGTACACTGTATTGAATACAGAGTGTTCAGAAAAGCGTGTAGTTGCCAGAGCTCCCGCGAGAGACCCTCAGTGAACGGTCAAGCTCTCGCTGGACTCTGCATTACCCGTGGCTCTCGCGACTCCATCCCCTCCAAACGGCGGCTCTCTTGCGGCGATCGATCATCGCCTCGTCACTTCGTTTTGGCAAGCGCCTCGATTCGCATCGATGATCGGCCATTTTTCACTCGGCGGTTTTCATTCTTTCGTTTCACGAGCTCTTGGACGATTTACGACCGGCCAAGAGCGCTAACGGTTCGGCTTCCTTTGATAACTTCACGGAAAAGTATTCACTTCAATTCGGTGCGGTTTTCTTCAACAATTCGCAAGCAAAGATTATTCACACGCCACGTGGCGTCTACTCTACCGTGACGACCGCCATTTTCCGGCATCGCTTCGATTGTGCGTAGTCATCGCCGAGACGAGACTATCGATTATTTGAACTTTGATTATATACTTTGCCTTGATTAAAACCTGTATTGTTAATAATAACCGAAATATTGTGTGCACGCGAGTGAGTTTTTTCTTCGTCCGCATCGAACTTCCGGCCACTTCGTTCCCTTCAACCTTCCACCTTTTTCACCCAATTTCCCAACCAGATCAATTCAGGCATTTTTCCAAACATGGTCCTTCGAGCCGGATCGGGAAATTGGTGAAGATTGCGGAAGTGCTTCAGTTCGCGGAAGAGAAAAGTGCAAGAGAGAACCGGCGTTCCGTTGTCCGACAACGTGCTCGTCACGCTTCGCTATTTCGGTCTCTCTCGCTCACGTTCAGTGCGCATAAGTCTCTCTCTCTCACTTTCGCGCGAGAGGAGAGCCCGGACGCCTCGAGAAATTTCTTCGTTGAGCGCGTGGGGATAGCATCGCGCTCTCGCGCGCGCCAAGAAAGCTATCGCTTCGTCCGCTTTGTGCGGATCTTCGCTCCTCGCTGGACATTATCGCTCAACGAGTGTGTATGCGTATCTCGTGAGTTTTGCATTTTTCGCGATCATCGGGAATTTTCTGGACATTCGTTCGACGCGTCTCACGGACATTCTCGATATTCGAGTGTGGGTGCGCGTCACGTGATTCTTTGTGCGCTTCGGGATTTTCTTCGCGTTTAATTACGCAGTCTTCGGATACTTTCGGCGCATTTAGTATTTCTTTGGATTCCTTCGCTACGCATCGAGGGACAAACTTCGTGAATCGAGTTTGTTCGCGTAGCTACTCGTTTTTTTTGGTTCGTCGTGCGCGTTACACGAACATTCTCGTCGCCGAGTGTGTGCGCGTACTTCGTTTTCTTCGGTTTTTGGTTTTTTTCAAGTGCGTCACACGAACATTCTCGTCACCGAGTGTGTGCGTGTACTTCGTTTTCTTCGGTTTTTGGTTTTTTTTCAAGTGCGTCACACGAACATTCTCGTCGCCGAGTGTGTACGCGTACTTCGTTTTCTTCGGTTTTCGGATTTTTTCAAGTGCGTCACACGAACATTCTCGTCACCGAGTGTGTGCGCGTACTTCGTTTTCTTCGGTTTTTTGGTTTTTGGGTTTTTTTTCGTGCGCATTACACAAACATTCTCGTCGTGTGTGTGCAGCTGACATGTATTCTCGATGGTTCAACGGGTGCTTCGCGAATTTCTTCAGTGCGGTGCGCATGCGCACTCTATCGGGCCCTTGCGTTGGTGTATCATCTTCAACGCCTCGCGCGTTCGTGAGTTTTCGTTCTGGTTCGTGGCTTCGACATTGTCACCGCCTTGCGCGCTCAAGTGATTTCCGCTCACGTGTGGCGCATAGACATTCTTCGTAGCGTCGCGCTCTCGTGCTTTTTCGGAACTCTTCAAGTGCTTTCGCTTCGATATCTTCGCCGAGTTGCGTGTTCGTGGGTTTTCGTTTCCGTGCTACGCATCGACATTTTTCGTTGCTTCGCACGCGGCCCTTCTTCAACGAGAAAAAAGGTAACCGATTTACGCCTGGTTATTCTTCAATCTCGCTGTCTCCTCGTGCTTCACTTCATCTGAGATATTAAAGATCAAATTCAGTGCGATTTTCTTCGATGACTTTAGTCACTTCAGTTTCTCGAGTCCTACGACTCACTCCGAATGAACGGAAATTCATCATTCATTCGCGGTCTTCTTTCCTGAGAAAGATGTTGAACGATTTACGACCGGTCAATATTCGATCTCGTGGTTGTCTTCGGGATTAGTTTCAGTGAAATTCTTCGATACCATTCAGCAACCGTCAATGCGACGCTTCGTCTGGCTCGCTGGATACACCGGTACAACTTCTGATTTCGGCCACTTCCGATTTTTTCAATTCTACGGTAACTTCGAAGAGTGCTTCTACCAATCTGGATATTCGGCCTTCAGTTTTGCTGGCAACGAGCCAGGCAACTCTGACCTCTTCTTCCGGCAGTTCACATCGAGTTCGGTTTTTAATCGATCCCATTGCTGAACTTGCGTTCATTTCGGAACGTACGATTCAACTTCTTCGATTGAAAAGAATGGCCGCCTTAATTAATATCTTGGAATTGGGAGTCAGTCAGCTAGCCGCACGCGGGGAGCTACCACCGTCACCCACTCTTATGTCTGATTCTACTTCAAGCTCGGTTCGTATTCAGCACACTTCAATTGATAATGAGTTCGCTTCCTTGCTTTAGAAATTTCTGGGAACAGGAGAAAATTCCGTCGGACTCAGCCTCTATATCTGAGCCCGAGGATTCCTCCTGTGCACAACACTTCAAGGACACGCATTCGCGAGACGAAGACGGGCGATCTACAGTTCGCCTTCCTCTCAACACTTCACCATCGTCTCTCGAGGATTCCTTCATGGCAGCGTGGCGCTCCCTTCTTCAACTTCAAAAGCGGCTCTCGCGTAATTCAACTTATCGAGAGTTGTATCACGGTTTTCATCAGGAGTACGAGACGTTGTATCACATGGTGCGAGCTTCTACTGGGCCAGCTTCAACTCCCGTGCATTATTTGCCCCATCACGGTGTTGTTCGGGCTCACGGCACCACCACCAAGCTTCGAGTGGTCTTCAACGGGTCGTGCAAGACGAGCAGTGGTGTCTCGCTTAACGACCTCCTCTGCACGGGCGCCAAACTTCAACAGGACACTTCTGACGTACTTCTTTGAATCCGACGGCATCGCTTCATCTTCGCGACGGACATCACAAAGATGTACCGTCAAATCAACCTTCATTCGGATGATTGGAACCTTCAACGGATCCTGTGGGTTGATGAGCAGGAGCACATCTTCCCCTTCTGCCTCACCACCGTCAAGTATGGCCTCAGTTGCGCCCCGTTCTTGGCAATTCGAGTCATGCTGCAACTTGTCGAGGACGAAGGGCACAACTTTCCATTGGCGGTACTTCCGTTGACGAAGGGCAGGTACGTCGATGATATCTTCGGAGGTGCCGATTCAACGGCGGAACTTCAAGCATCCTCACGTCAACTTCAGGAGATCTGCAACCGAGGGTGCTTTCCACTTCAAAAATGGTCGTCCAACTCCACGGAACTTCTTCAAAGGGTGCGCCATCCCACTTCAGAATCACACGCAGTCGTGATTCAACCAGAGGACTCCAGCGTCAAACTTCTTGGGCTCGTTTGGAACCCCCAAACCGACCACTTCAAGTTCACGCTTCAGCCGAACTTCAGTCAATCTGTGACAAAACGGACAATCCTCTCGGAAACGGCGCAACTATTTGATCCGTTGGGCTTCATTTCGCCAATCATCATCACGGCAAAGATGTTTCTTCAAGATCTCTGGTTGGCAAAACTTCACTGGGACGACCCTCTTTCGGTTTCGCTTCAACAACGGTGGCTTCACTTCCGAGAGAACTTGGCGGATCTCTCGCTCATTTCTCTCCCTCGGTGGCTTCAACTAAAACCCTCGGCAACGGTTCAGCTTCACGGTTTTTCGGACGCCTCGCAATTAGCCATGTCAGCCGTGGTTTACCTTCGTTCAACTTCAGATGATGGCTCTTCAACCATCACGCTTGTCGCTTCAAAGACGAAGGTTGCACCTCTCAAGCGACTGACAATTCCGCGGCTTGAGCTCACCGCCGCATTACTTCTTTCACGGCTGGTTTCGTACGTCCAGAAGACACTCGAACTTGGAACTGTTCCAGTGTTCCTTTGGACCGACTCGTCGGTAACCTTAACTTGGATCACGTCGCCTTCGGCTCGTTGGAAGGACTTTGTCCGAAATCGAGTTACTTCAATCCAAGAATTCACTTCGCAAGCGACGTGGCGTTTCATTTCAGGAAAGGAAAATCCCGCAGACTGTGCGTCTCGCGGAATGACACCTCGGCAACTTTCTCGGCATCCCCTCTGGTGGAATGGACCAACCTGGCTTTCGCAGCCTTGCACCAGTTGGCCCACTTCGTCGTTCGAGATCGTAACCGACTGCGACCTCGAACAGCGTCCAGGTCTCGCCTTCACTTCAACTTCAGGGGCTCTTCTACCGGTTTGGGACCTTCTGGAGCGATATTCTTTCCTAAATCGGCTACTCCGAATCACGGCCATTTGCAAAAGAGCTCTTGGCCGCTTCAGGCAAGTTCCACATACTTCACTGACCAACCCGATATCACCGGGAGACCTGGAAGACGCAAAATTTTTCTGGATACGCCTCATCCAACAGTCGTACTTCACTGCTGAGCTACGGATAATTTCAAGCGGAGCGACACTTCAACGGAGCAATGCAATGGCCGCCCTCACACCTTTCGTCGACTAACTCGGAGTCCTTCGTGTGGGCGGACGCCTCAAGCATTCAGTCCTTCACTCCGAGGCGAAACATCCACCTGTCTTGCCTCGGAATTCACGGCTAACTACACTGATAATTTCAGATGCCCATCTCCGGACTCTCCACGGCGGCACACAAGCAACACTGGCCTATCTCCGCAGATCGTACTGGATTTTGGGTGGTCGAGCGCCAGTACGATCATACATTCTTCGCTGCACCACTTGCGCACGGTTTCGAGGCCTCAGAGCTCAGCAGTTGATGGGGCAACTTCCCTTGCCACGAGTCACACCTTCACGTGCCTTCCTTCATTCGGGCTTAGATTATGCTGGACCCTCCACGGTTAAGACTTGGCGAGGAAGAGCAGCAAAAACATACAAGGGTTATCTCGCAGTTTTTGTCTGTTTCTCTACTTCAGCGGTGCACCTCGAATTGGTAACGGACTACACTTCAGAAGCCTTCATCGCAGCATATCGGCGGTTCTCTGGTCGACGGGGCATTTGTCACACGCTGTATAGTGACTGTGGAACGAACTTCAGCGGTGCAGATGCCACTCTTCAGGCTCTCTTCAAGGCTGGCTCAATGGAATTGAGTCACACCATTTCCGCATTAACCAGCCTTGGCACAAAGTGGTCCTTCAATCCCCCGGCAGCCCCTCACATGGGTGGAAAATGGGAGGCTGCCGTGAAATCGGCAAAATATCATCTTCGACGGGTCATCGGTGAGACTGCACTTACGTATGAAGAATTTACGACTCTCCTTACGCAAGTCGAGGCAGTGCTCAATTCAAGGCCGCTTTGTGCTCTCTCGGACGACCCGGAGGACTTGTCATCCTTAACTCCGGGTCACTTCATCGTCGGTGAGGCACTTACTACAGTGCCTGAGCCATCTCTGACTTCAACGGCGGAATCTCGGTTGTCTCGGTGGCAACTTCTTCAGGCACGGCTTCAGCACTTCTGGCAGAGATGGTCAAGAGAGTACCTCCATCAAAGTCTCTCTACTTCAAAATGGCATCATCCTTCGAATGAGATACGAGTGGGGTCACTCGTTCTCATAACCGACGAAAGACTTCCTCCGACGCGGTGGCCACTCGCGCGGATCCTCGAACTTCACCCTGGCGAAGACGGCCTCACTCGAGTCGTCACACTTCGAACAGCAACTTCCACCTTCAAGCGGCCGGTCGCAAAATTATGCGTTCTGCCGACGGACTCTTCGTCAACGGAGTTTGCCGAAGGCGGGGAGTGTGTTCAGAAAAGCGTGTAGTTGCCAGAGCTCCCGCGAGAGACCCTCAGTGAACGATCAAGCTCTCGCTGGACTCTGCATTACCCGTGGCTCTCGCGACTCTATCCCCTCCAAACGGCGGCTCTCTTGCGGCGATCGATCATCGCCTCGTCACTTCGTTTTGGCAAGCGCCTCGATTCGCATCGATTATCGGCCATTTTTCACTCGGCGGTTTTCATTCTTTCGTTTCACGAGCTCTTGGACGATTTACGACCGGCCAAGAGCGCTAACGGTTCGGCTTCCTTTGATAACTTCACGGAAAAGTATTCACTTCAATTCGGTGCGGTTTTCTTCAACAATTCGCAAGCAAAGATTATTCACACGCCACGTGGCGTCTACTCTACCGTGACGACTGCCATTTTCCGGCATCGCTTCGATTGTGCGTAGTCATCGCCGAGACGAGACTATCGATTATTTGAACTTTGATTATATACTTTGCCTTGATTAAAACCTGTATTGTTAATAATAACCGAAATATTGTGTGCACGCGAGTGAGTTTTTTCTTCGTCCGCATCGAACTTCCGGCCACTTCGTTCCCTTCAACCTTCCACCTTTTTCACCCAATTTCCCAACCAGATCAATTCAGGCATTTTTCCAAACACAGAGTGAATCATCAAATTTTACAGTGTGGCGCAGTAATTTCTAGCGTGCACGTGCATTTTGTATATTTATATATATCTTTTTATTTTCGCGCCACTGGATTTAGACAGTCAAAATGACAGTGTGACGCTGTGAATTTTATCAAGTGTTTGATCGTAATGGTGGTAACGAAGGGCTTGTCTCGCGCATGCCACTGTGTCGTCAAGCGCTGTAGCAGTTAGTAGTGAGTGGTTCATCGGAGACGGAAAGAAAAAGGTTGTTCTTGTTCAATCTAATTTAACCTAATGTACTTAAATGTATTAATCTGTACAGTTTTTGCTTTTTATGTGTATGTGCGTATGATCAAACGTGTCATGATCATGTGTGTATTGGGCTTATCTTTTTTCATTTCTGCGTATTTTTGTGCATGTGTGATTCACAAATTATCAAAAATTATTTAAAAAAATACCATCGTAGTCATATTCCGCCGCATCCTTGTCAAAATCGAACATGCAAATAACTTCTCGAGTTTTACTATCCTCACTCGATTTATCATTTCCACTAGGCTTCATTTCATGCTTGACATTGTCAATCGGAGGTCAATCAGTCAAGGTCTTTGAACGATCTTGAACATGGCAACTATCGACAATGTGCTCAATTCGGTGATGCCTCATTCGGTGGGTTCACTGGGGGGTTCACAAAACTGGAAGGTTCGCCTGGTCCACACTGTAAAAAGCAACGGTTGAAAACTGAAACCATATCAGTTTCACTTTCTTCAACAGAGGATTTCACCATTGAAACACTTACGTGGGCACTGTCCATACAATAAACGCATTCATAGTATATAATACACATTAACACTGTAAACTTACGGATTTCATCAAGTTTATATTTCAGTGTTAAACTGTGTAATTTACTTCGGACCACACTGTATTTTGGATTAAGCGTTCCAGTAAAAGAAACTGTGGGGTAGCTCCAGTCCAAAGAGGACAGTGCAGAAACTATAATAATTCACTTTGAGCTCACTGCATTTTGAGCAGTTTATTTCAGTAAATATCGCTGTGAAATTCCTCGAGTCCAATACGAACTGGGGAACTCCTGTATTTTTAACTGTTCCTTTTTTTCCGTGTAATTCGATAATGGGCCAAAAATAATAACTATTATTTTTTAATAATTTCTACTATTTTGATTGTTTCTTGTAGTAAGAATAACAACAACAACACAAATTCTAGGAAAATTAGATTTTTTTTATCGGTTTTAAAGTGAAACGACAATATTTTTCGAAATTTTATTTAACTCGACGACCTGAAATAAAACGGATAATTCAAACACTGAAAATTAATAACATAATATTAGTTATTACGGAAAATACATACAACAATGATTTACAATCACATTTTCATTAACGATTTGTTGTACGCAGCTTTTACAATCCGGCAAACTTTCGCAGCCTTGCTCCTTTTTCACACTGAACTTAAGAAACCAATGGAAATATCGAGTAGTTCGCAAATCATATAATTATTATTAATCATTGTCTCCACCCGTAGTAAAAAACTCCATTCGTCGCCATTGAAAAATCCCCATTCATTCCCCATTGCCGAAATAACCAATGGAGATGAATGCCGAATTGCCTAAGGGGATTTTCGCCATTGAATTCCCCATTTGAAACGAAATGGGGGTTATCTAATGGGGATTCAATGGAGACAATCCCCTTAGGCAATTCGGCATTCATCCCCATTGGTTATTTTGGCAATGGGGAATGAATGGGGATTTTTCAATGGCGATGAATGAAGTTTTTACTATACGAAAGAATCTCCATTGCTGTTCGCCACTCATTCCCCATTGCCCACAAAACCAATGGATATGAATGCCGAATTGTCTAAGGACATTTTCGCCATTGAATTCCTCATTTGAAACGGAATGGGGATTATCCTATGAGGATTCAATGGAGACAATCTCTCTAGTTAATTCGTCATTCACCTCCATTGGTTTTTGTGGGCAATGGGGAATAAATGGGATCATCAATGGAGATTCTTTCATATGATTGCTATATATACATGGAATTACGCATTAAATAATCAAATGATGTAAGTTATCAGTAAGTAACGTTAATCATAATGCTAATATTAGCATAACGACCAATAATTATGTACGCATTATATATATTATTACATTTAATAGAAATTATCGAAGCTCAGAATTGAGAAAATAGATTGTAAGCGTATTCAGATGACGATTGATAATGAAAGTATATACGTTTCTCCTCTCACAAATCGGGTTGAGAAGGACTGATAAAATTATGTGTATATGTTAAAAATAAACGGTTTTAAAAATCATTTGTCCCAAACGTACGCGTACTTGATGAGCAGTTTATAATATATTTTTTTTAAATTACTTTCGAATAATTTCCGAGCTTATGCTAATATTAATTGACCATCGATATAACCATCAGCATTTATTACAATTGAAGAAAATATTTGGTTCATATATGAGAATCAGCGACATCTACTCTTACATAATTTTATTAATTCACCGCCGTTTGAGAAATTCGCATTCGGAAAAATTCTCATCGATCGATGGGTTCAATTGTTCAGCATTGAACCTCGAATATAAATTGCAGCATCGTTAACGAATGCTGCTCATCATTCGATCAGTCATCAATGAAGTGACATTATTGATAAATGTTGATCATTGTATAATTCGTAGTTACTTATTATTCAATGGGTATCCTTGGTAAATGCTGATCATTTCATCGTTAGTCGCATTTGGGTTCCAATGAACATCTGTGGGAAATGCTGATCTTTAAGTTCATCTTCATTGACTTTCCAATGGACATCATTGGGTAAAGCGGATCATTTCGTTCATCAGCATTTACCTTCTTATGGACACCATTGGGCAATGCTGATCGCTCGATACATCCGCATTGGCTTTCCAATGAGCATCATTGAGCAATGATGATCATTCGATTCATCCGCATTGGCTTTCCAATGAGCATAATTGAGTAATGATGATCGTTCGATTCATCCGCATTTGATGTTTAATGGATACCCATTCACTGATAAATGGTCAGCCCTGTACGCCATTGACAAATGCGGAAATCTCAATGGGTCCCCATTCATTGTCCAATGGAGTCGTATGAGGACCATTGGTTGCCATTGGCGATTCAATGGAGTTTTTTACTACGGGCAGAAAAAATCGGGTCCTCGTACATTTCTCAAATCCCACATTTTCGATTGAGGTTATATAATGTCACGTTAAGCAATGATTTCCTCTAACAAATTATGGTGGGAATAACCAGTGAATGTTTTTACCTGATTTTCAATACGTGCTTTCATTATTAGTGATTTCTAATATCCATGAAAGAATATTCTTCTTCGACTTCAAGTAAAACATGTCAAATCCTCCCGTAAAAAAATCCAAAAAAGTGTGTGTTGCTTAATGATAAAATGTTCAGTCATTGTTGACTGTTTGTCTGCAATAACTGATATAATTTTATTTATTTTCAGTGTTTGCATCACCCGTTTTATTTTAGGTTGTCGAGTTTAATAAAATTTCGAAAAATGTTGCGGTTTCGCTCTCAAACCAATAACAAAAAATCAAGTTCCACTTGAACTATTATGTATTTTTGTTATTCTCACTACAATAAACAATCAAAATAAAAAATTATTTAAAAAAACATATTATTTATTTTTAGCCCATTATCGAACTATGGCAAAAATAACAGTTTTGGGCCTTCAAAAATAGTGAATGCGCACCACATAATCCGGTGACAGATACGAAAATAGTCGTGATGGCGGCAATCATTTGACTAGAATTCGAGCATTCTGTCTCCAAACGTCGAATTTAAAAAAGAATCCTCATTAGATTAACGCAATCTTGAATAGAGCCGAAGTGATTTGTCAACATAACCTGTACAAAATGCATACATAGTTTCATCTCTACTACCTTTTTTTCAGTAGCCATACACAACACAAAACTATTTATCTTTCGTAACGTGTGGCGGAAACCTTAGACCTTCGCACGGAACATCACCCATATTTTCACGATACTTATTAATTAGTTTATTGTAAATGTTTCCGAAATATGGCGTATCACTTAGTAAATATAAGGCAGCGAATCGGAGAAAACAGTTGGATATTCCGCCGCTAGAGATCAGAGTGGCACAAATTGTAGATTCCCAATAGACGTTGGATCCGGCCTCGCCTCTTCAGATCTTACCATCATTTTTTGACCTGAAAATTCTCATCGAAACCAGAATCCCGAATTTTTTCGGATTTTTTCCCTGCTAACTTTCACAGTTATTGTATGGGTATTCCGTCTAATTTCACGATTTTTGTTTTATTTATTTTAATTGGCTGGCTTCCACCAAAATCCACACAATTTCAAAAAGTTGATTTTTGGTGTGAAAAAGTCTCAGCTTTCTAAAAAATATTGTTTTTTTTTGTTTATGCACTTGGAAAGCTCTTGAAATTCAGAATCAAATCTAACAAGTACGCTTCGCGTACTCGTTGGGGGGATCCGCCCCCCTAACCCCCCTGCGTGGAGCGCTCACGTTTTTTTTGCGGGGCCCCACCCCCAAACCCCCCTTAACGTTTTGTTGGGGGGCTTTGCGCTCCGTATTCTTGACCATTATCTTCATTTATTTGGTATGTAAATACTATATTGTTTTTATGTTATTGAACATTGTTTTTGATAATATTGAGTCACATTTTTCTAAGCTTTTTGTCCAATCAGTGTTTTTTTTTTGCCAAACTTTTCAACGTTTGGCGAAAACATTAAAAAGTTACAAACGAATAAAACAAAAATATTTAAAATTCCATGTTAAAATTGTTTAAATCATTTTAAACTCTTATAATAGTTGAAATGTATTAAAATGAAAGTACACGGTGAAAATTAAAAAAATTCGTTCACGCATCTTCGCGCATTGGGTGAAAAACTGAGAAAAAAGTTATTTTCGTCAAAACAAAATGGTTCAAAGAACTGTCAAGTCTCAAACTCTACAGGACACTTCTTTATGATCTGTGACGGATTTTCTTTCTTGTATCGACAAGATCGAAACGATACCGATTCCGTCACCTTCGGCCGTCACCCCCGCCCGGAACGTCCCAAACATTCCTGGTGGGCACCAGCTAATTTTTGTTTCCCCGGAAATTAGCAAACCGGTCATACCTGGGAGTCGAGTGGGAAGGGCTCGACTCCACGAATGCACTCTTTATTTTGCCGGTGGGCTAACCGGACTGAACTGGGAATCGAGTGGGAAGACCTCGATTCCCGCAACGCACTTCTTATTTCGCCGGTGGGCTAACCGGACTGAACTGGGAATCGAGTGGGAAGAACTCGATTCCCGCACGGACGAAACAGGACAGAACAAACGGAGGAACGCACGAACAAGGGTGAGCGGTTGCGGAATTGCGCGGCCGCTCAGGATGCGGGTTATGGTAGAGAGGGTCGGAGTTGGATGTCAGCAAGTAGCGCGAGAACTATTTCCAACACGAGACGAAACCAAAACGATAACCGACTCACCTGAAAAGGAGTAATCCTTTTGGTGAGGTGCGAGAGCTATTTCTTGCGAAACCGGGATCCAGAGCCGGCGCATCGCACACTGCACTTGAATAATCCGAAGGATTATTCATCGAAAACGGTGCGATTTTCATTCGCAATTATCCAGCGAGAACGGGTGACAAACTCGAACGCACACAGGCACGCGGCGCGCGTATCACACACGAGTGAGAGCAAGACACTGTTACGCGAAGCGTGAACCATACAGAGCGAGACCGAGTGACAACAAGCCAACACAATAGCGGGAGTGGGAGGTCTTGCCACGACGACGGACGGAGACCGACTCTCTTAATCTTTTGTCGAGAATCTGGAATAATCATCCAAATTCTCTGACCGATAGCTGCTGCCTCATTATTCCTCTTTTCTTACGTATCCGAGAGCGGGATTGGAGAATTATCATCCTCGGTAGCGTGCTGAGGATCTCGGTGGCAGCTTCCCCTGGAACCCGGGCGAAAGCAAGGCTCTACTCTACTTAACGCGGCGCAATGCTTCCCAGCCATTGCCCGTAACAATCTCCGCCTGCTCTCCAGCCCGTGATTCCTTCTACGCTGGGGCGCCGGCATTGCAGCCGGACCTTTGACAATTCCACCAAGGCTTCTCGTCGGGCGCTCTCCTCCGCCGGGCAACTCATTACCTGGAGCTATATTTTTCCGACGGATCCGAGCGCGCGACCTTTTTAAAACCTTTCTTTACGAAATCCGAAACAAACCGTTCGTCACGTGCTCGAAACGCGACTAAAGCAAGAACACGTTTTCTTTACCTTACTGAATCGGGCAATAAAACGAGAACAATACATTTTTGCGAGAGCGTTCCTGGCTTTGTGGCCGTGATTCCGAAAAATCACGTCACAGATCCTATAAAGAAAGTCTATAAGTTACAAAAACATTGGTTCCCAGGTTGCGGAGATCTGATTCTGGACGGACACAAAAATGGCTTTTTGGCTCAAAAATGGCTGTTTTTTTTGAAAAATTTCATATTCAACATTATCTGAATAGATTGAGTCAGAAAAGGTTTTGAGATTATAGTAAAACAAAACTGTGCTATGAATTTGAACCGGATCCGTTCATGAGTTGCTGAGTTATGAGTGCAGACGGACGGCTCAGGTGACGGAAAATCCAAATTGTATTTGTTTTTGTATAATATGCTAATATGTTGGTATAAAGTTTGTATGGTTATTTTTTATAAGAGATAGGTTTTTGGAAGGCTATACATATAGTCACTCCTTACATATAGAGTGAGTGCCTAAAAAGCTGTTTTTTGGCCAGTGCCTATATTTTAAAATAATTTTCAATGTTTTTTTTTGAAATCTAAGTGAATTTTACATGGAATATGTAAAATTGTCTGAGCTCTTTGAAAAAAGATTGAAACAATTTTTAAAATTTGGGCAACGGCCAAAAAACAGCGTTTTCGGTACTCAATCATTTATGACCAAAAGTGCCTATTATAATCGACCCGAAATCTACGTCGGATGTCGGTCCAGACCCAGATCCCTAAAACCTGTGCATAGAATTCAATCTTTTTTGTCGGGTAGTTACATATGTTTGTAATCTCTATGCCCAAGAAGTTTAAGTCCAAACGGATACTGAAAAACGAAGGTTTTTGAAAAAATAGCCACTTTTAAGCAATAAAAGACATTTTATTCGCCATTGAATTCCTCATTTGAAACGGAATGGGGATTATCCTATGAGGATTCAATGGAGACAATCTCTCTAGTTAATTCGTCATTCACCTCCATTGGTTTTTGTGGGCAATGGGGAATAAATGGGATCATCAATGGAGATTCTTTCATATGATTGCTATATATACATGGAATTACGCATTAAATAATCAAATGATGTAAGTTATCAGTAAGTAACGTTAATCATAATGCTAATATTAGCATAACGACCAATAATTATGTACGCATTATATATATTATTACATTTAATAGAAATTATCGAAGCTCAGAATTGAGAAAATAGATTGTAAGCGTATTCAGATGACGATTGATAATGAAAGTATATACGTTTCTCCTCTCACAAATCGGGTTGAGAAGGACTGATAAAATTATGTGTATATGTTAAAAAGTGCCTATTATACCTTATAGTTACATATGTTTGTAATCTCTATGCCTAAGAAGTTTAAGTCCAAACGGATACTGAAAAACGAAGGTTTTTGAAAAAATAGCCACTTTTAAGCAATAAAAGACATTTTATGACCATATGTAGTGGAAACTTGGAAGTTGACGAACGAATCTTTTTCTAACTCACACAATGTCTATATGATTATCAACGCATGTCCCATGCGTTTTCATCGAATTAGACACCATTAGGTTTGTAATTTTACAAAAAAAAACACACTGTTTAACCAAAAAAGGCTATTTCTGTCCATATACACTTGGAACTCAGAAATTCACAAACGAATTTTTTTTCTACTTTACGCAATATCTGTATATGATTGTAAACAAATATCCCACGAAGTATTTATCTAATTAGACCCCATTCAGTTTGCAATTTTTGCAAAGAAAACACCATTAATAACAAAAAACAGCTCGTTTGTCCATCTGCACTTGGAACTCGGAAGTTTACGAACGAATTTTGTTCTAACTTACATCATTTCTGAATATGATTGTAAACAAATGTCCCACGAAGTTTCAATCCAATTATATTCTGCTAACAATAAGTGAACAACTTTTGCACGAAAACAAGATTTTTAACAAAAAAAGACTATTTTGCTTAAGAATTTCTATATGACTGTAAACAAGCACATCACTTTCACGTAAAGTATAGACCAGAGTGCGTACGCCACGTCGCGGTCGCCACGTACGTCACGTACGCCACGCAGCCACGTACGCCACTACGCCACGTACCGAGTAAAAAAGGAACTAAAAAATCGAACAGAATACGTAGCAGCAGGCCTGAGCGTGGTGAATTCGAAACCCATATTTCTTTTATAAAAAGTACATGAATTCACTTTTCTCGTGTGCTTGCGCTTTGTTGGCAATATAGCGATCACCCGCACGTTTCAAACGTGAAAAAATAGAAACTGACCATTTATAACCAAAGGTTTCTTTTATTTATTATAAATGTACTAAAAATCATTAAATGATGAAAATGATATGCTAATCTCAAATGTCATCAACATTCTTCATTACTGCCTGATATTTTAACAATTCTGCGAATTTAATCTATCAAAGCATTTAAATGATATGATTATTTAGATACTTTCATATCATATTTGTTATATTCAAATCTGTCTTTTTAATAACGATTAATAGAATTTAACAGACTACTTGATGTTCACAATGAATCAAAGAGTTAAATTACGGTGTGAAAGTGCCTATTAAAACATCCCTAAGGGACATGTTAACCAACATTTAAAATATATCACAAAAAAAATTATGATCCTTATATTCCAAAGTTGTGAGTGCCTACTAATATAATCCTCGAAATTCGATCACCAACTTTATGAACAGTTACCCCTATTAAAAATGAAATCTGTGACTCTATATTATCAAAAACAATTGACAATAACATGAAAACAATATAGTATTTCCATGCGGAATACATCAAGACAATTGTTACGTCCCAACCGGCGAGTTTTCCATCACGGTCAAGAAGGGGCAAGCCCTTCCTTTACACATTTTTCGGAAGAACTGCGTTATGTTGGACAGGTGGCCTTTTCGAGCCTAACCTCGCGGAAATTCGCTCAGGACGGCCGTGAGAGTGTATTTTGAATGATCGGCTTGGTGAGGTAACATAATTTCTAATGATGGTTGAAAAGTAGAACGATTTCTGGGAAAAGCCACATGATATTTTGATATTTTGAAATTTACCAGTTAAAAGTTATTACCTCAACCATGAATGATTTCGCGCATGATCGATTTATAAATGTTGGCGAAACATTTTGCAGCTTAAATTATAATGAGAAATAAAAGCAGAAATAAATTAGAAAATTTTAAGAGTTATATCAGATTTATGATGAATTTTTAGCGAACATTGCTGATGGCAGACACGTGAAGGTCGCTCTGAGAGGTTTCACATCAGCAGTCACCAGCCAGTATGGCAGCCTGTACCGACGACTGTGTGTTCCGGGACTCAAGGCTTGTGTGAAATCTAAGGGAACCTTTGATGTTAATCACTGACCGGGACGGTACCCTGGGTCAGTTGGTCTAATCCGCCAGAACCTTTCAGATTTGTTTGTGAATGTGTTTTGTGTAACTCTAGGGGCCTTTTGATGACAGCTATTGGCCGGTATGGGAGCCTGTACCAACAACTGATTCGCCGGGGGCCTAGAGTTTGTGAATGTAAGAATTTAATTGTGAAAAATGATTTTTAATCAAGATTCGCACATTTGAAATTCGGAATGTTACTTCAACACGGCATTACACTTAAATAAGGAACACCCCGTATACGACGCGAAGGGTGCAGCGTGAATGGAACATAACGGGTGTCGAGAAGAATACCAACGACCACTTTAAATCGCGCACCACAAAATTCAAACAAGTTGGAACGAATGGAATTCATTTTTGACGTTATCTCCCAAATTAATAAGATGAATGAAAAGTCAATTGTGGATTCCTTCTCGTGGAATGTCGAGAAAATGTTTTCTCGCAATTCGAATTTTGCATTCTCAAATACATTTTTGTTTACTTACCTTTTTGATGAGTATTTGAATAAAATTGAATCGGAGATGATGGTAAAAATAAGAGACTGCTGGATAAATGACCACGAACGATAGGTACAGATGACCAGGGTGACCAGAATCAACCAGACGACGGATGAATAGGCGAAATCGGTGAAACGCAGGATGTAGACGGTGGTGAAAATGTCAAGACACAGCACAATATAGTTTTCCAAGTAGATTTGAATACGCGTGTGTATGTATTTCGATGCACAGTTTTGCTTTGTTATCACCAAGAATTACACACAATTTACAAAAATCGTTTTATCGCTAATAAGTAATATGTAGAATAACGTAGACGGAATAATAGTATCAATGATGTTGACAAATCACGCACAATGTCTATTTAAAGCGATTAATGATTAAAACGAAGTAACTATAATATTAAAAGAATGTAAGAATTAAAAATACGAGTAAAAGTTTAATGTTAATTAGTGATGTTGTGGAATCGAAGCCAATTCCACAACATCACTGATTTATCTACACGGTCGCATAAACTTTGACCGAATTTGATGTTTATTTTCGGAAAAATTCGCACTGTTAACAGTTGATCAAAATCTTTCAAAGATTGAATTTAATAAATTTTGAAGACGAGTGTCGTGGACGATGTTACGCAGTGAACTCTTCGAAAATCAATGAACTTGACGACGAGTGTCGTGGACGATATAAGTCCGTGAACTTTTTGATGAGGAATGAGCTAATTAGGCGTTGCACCTCGCACTTTTATACTCATAGTCCAGCTTAGTTTTGGGAAGGGGCAAATTGTCTCTTGACTCCTAAGGCGATGCACGTCTTAGAGCTCCCCTCCACCTTGCTGGTCATTCTAATTTTCTAATATTTAATCGATAATTAAACAAAAATTTATCTTAAATTTCACTCATACTTCCATACTTTTACAATCTGTATCTTTTAGAACAATTCGCGATTTAGATCTTGCAGTTTTACGCAAATTTTCTATGTGCAGAGTCGAGAGGTCTCTTTCTATCATCTTCCTTCTCTCTTACTCCCGCCCTCGCTTGGGCTCTCGCCGCGCTCAGGCCCCACCACGGTGGCTTCGACCATCCCTCTCGTTCTCTTTCGCTCTTGCATGCTCTCTTATACTTTCTCGCTCTACAGTACTTCCGATTGGTTTGATTTTTGAGTATGGCTGGCTCTCTTTCTTTCCTATGACAATTTTCATGCTTCCTACTCCTTCTCTGCTCTACTGCACTGTATTTCCCCTGCTCTTTCAAACTTCTTCCATCGCCTTCTCGTAAGAAAGAGTCTTTGAATTGGTAATTCATTAATTGCAAATTATTCAAGTGAATTTCTAGTTTTGCTATATCGATGATTTTACTAGATTTCTTAAATAATTTATTCTGATCAATTGTGAAGAATTTGACAGCTTTAATGATTTTATAATCGTAATTTGCGCATTGGTTAAATTGATTTTAAATAATTTCTATCGATTAAAATGTCTTAATAAAATTGATCTTGTAAATATTTTAACGTTTTATAATTTGCGATGTTAATTTGTTTAAACAATATGAATGAAAATCTCCGAAATTATTTGGTCAATTAATTACTTCAATATTGTATGATTGTTCACTTGAGAATAATTCAATTACCAAGCTATTTAATTTGAACATTTTTTTCGGAATGTACTTGATAATTAATTTATTTCAGTTTTCAAAATGTTTTTCCTGAGATTGAATTTGTTTGATATTTGAAGGAAAATTTGAATTTGAAGTTTTGAGTTTTTGGAAGAAGTGTATCTTGGTTTGAAGTATTTGAAGCTGTTTTGGTTTCATAACAAATGGAATGATTCTATTTTTGTTTTTATTCTTGAATATTATTTTCACTAATTCAAATTTTCTTCCTTAGTGATTTTCTTATTGTTGACCCTAAAATAAATAATTCATTCATACACACGCTCTACTTATAATTAATAATCCTTACGCACTTTTTAAGGTAGTATTTCTCTCGAGCTTAATAATTTTGAATCTTCAACAGTCCTTGGTGAATATTTTTTTCTGTTCAAATATGGCAGGCGTCCCTGTGGCGACTCATTGTGCGAGAGAGAACGAAACAACTCAAGGGGGGAGCGGGCCTCGTGCCGTCCGCGGGGCGCGAGGAAATTTTCTCGGACCCTTGGACAAGGACTCTTTTTCCCAGCGTCATCTCAATTTTCTCTCGCACGGTCTTATTTTTTTTTTGCTTGACAAATTTATTACCTCCGGATGTTTGCAATATGCCGATAGCGTTTCTTCGACTAAAAATCTCCCGACACAGCGTTGAAAAGATTTTTTATACATAAAATATCGGGTTGCACTGAAGTGTTAAATAATTTTTTTCTCTGTACGCAGGATGACTAATTTTGCTATGGGCCACGTGTGTGACCTTTTCAAAAGACAGTGGTGTTCTTCTCTTTCGTCTTTTTTCTATATGCCATTTTTCTGTATTTTTCCTACACCAATCAACTATTACAACGTCTGTCTTTCGTTAAGACCTTTAGTCGTCGAAATTCTATTTTCTCAAGAAAAACTTTTCCCTTACGTTATTACGTGTTAAAATAATTTTACTTTATATTTCGCATGACCTGACCCAGCAGATATTTTTCATGCTCGATTTCAATCTCGAATTTATGTTATTGTCCTATTTTGCGAACTTTCGGGATCTCGTAATTATTAAGCCAATGAAAATGGAAAAGAAGAACCACTGATCGTACGTACTAATACAGTTCCTCGCCGTCTCGTATATGATGGTGACGGTGTGACTGCACTCTAATGTGCGTGAGGATCTCAGCATTGCGCTAGGCTAGTGTGAGTGCCATGCGCTCCCCAAGATTTCAACGTTCGAGTGTCGCTTGGCCCCACAAAGGCCCTATCAATATTTTTCGCTGCGTCCCATATCTCCAACGGATGTTTTGTCGCACCGATGATGGAGATTGTTTTATTCAGCCTTCATAACGATAACGCTTGAAACTCTTCTCGAATGGTCCGAGTCGATGCGTGACTAACTAGGCGTCGACGATGTCCTCATAGCCCGTAATTTGAGAGGCAGAAAATTGGTGGAAATATGGCCACACTGTAAGAATAGACCCTTGTCTCAATCATGTTCCTTTTCCTCACGTATTTTTCTCGAGAATTACCCGATATGGGAAAACTCAAGAACGAAGAGAAATCCCAAAAGTCGCGAGACGTAACACAATGATCAAGGATACGGAGAGCGAAGCGAGACAATGCTGCTTTGCGCAAAACGCGGGGGGGTTTGGGGGGCGGAGCCCCTCCAACAAGTACGCAAAGCGTACTTATTAGATTTAAGCTGAATTTTAAGAGCTTTCCAAGTGCATAAACAAAAAAACAATATTTTTTTCGAACAACTGAGACTTTTTCACAACAAAAACGTATTCTTTGAATTCTTTATTTATTTTCGTAGAATCCGGCAAAACAAAATTAAAAAAACATAAATAGTAAAACTGGCCGGAATACCCCATATAATAACTGCGAAAGCTAGAGGGGAAAAAATCGGAAAAAAATCGGGATTCTGTTTTTCGATGAGAACTTTCAGTTTAAAAAATTGTGAAAAGATCTGAGGGGGAGGCCGTATCTGACGTCAAGAATTGGTGGACTCTTGCTCAATATTACGAATATGTTACAATAAATATCTTGTAAAATTTATGTAACAAATTATACGTATTTGCCATGTAGCCTATACTACGAGATTATAATATTGCCAATGTTTTACAATTGTTACAGCAATGTTCTTCAATTGTTATGGATTTGTTACAAGAAATGTCTTGTCACATTTATGTAATACATCATACGTATTTGCAACGAAGCCTATACTACGAGATTGTAATATCACAAGTGATCTATAATTGTTACAGCATCGACTCGTAACAATTTTACAGGTTTACAGTATATGTAAATATCTCGTATAAGAGTGACGAGATCTTGACGTATCAATATTACATATTTGTGATGTCTATAGGTTTTCTTAATTCCTTCATCTTTCATTCACGTTCTTAGTAAATACTGTCAGGACGTATTATATACATCTTGTTTACGTGCATTATGAGAAAGATTCGAATTATATGACGTATATCACGTATTATATAACATTATATGACGTATTTATTACATTTTAATTATACATGTTTCGTAAATTGTCCAAGTTGTCTAACTTAATAAGTTCCACAGTCGCGTAGAGGGGTGAATAAAGGCATGATGCAGTGTGCGTGTGAGTATGCGTGTGCTTGCGTGTATGCGTGCATACGTGCGTGCGTGCATGCATGCATGCGTGCGTGCGTGCGTGCGTACGTGCGTGCGAGCGAGCTTGCGTGCGTGCGTGCTCCTTTCCCTCGCTTTAAATCTTTTTTCTTCACCATCTCGTACGACGGTGGGGGAAAAATGGAATGGAGGGGAAGCTACATGATGACGGTAGGAAAGGCGAGGGGAATGGGGAACGCCATAGTAGGTACACATATTACTTCAATTACAATAAGTATGGCTTATATTCATGGGTACATGCCTCTTATATCTATGAGCATTGCATACTACCTTAAGGACAATCTGTGAATAGGAAAAACTGATTACGAAGGAAGATGGAAGATCTAATATATACAATTCTCATGCCTGACTTCTATATCTACCAGAAAAGTGTTCAGTCCCAATGTTAAAATTGTTAAATGTTTAAATACTAAAATGACTGATTGTTCTAGGGCACACAAAGCGGAAAAAACAGATCAGAGCGCAGCGTCGATTTGAATGATGTCCTGAAAATACCGACTTACAGACTACCTGGAGATCTGAGACCGATTAGTTATGATATTGAGATAAAGTCCGATATAGCGAATGCTAAATTCAACGGTCAGGTCAACATAACAGCGATATGGATGACTGACGGTAACATGATAAAGTTCAATATCCATCATGACATCGAAATATCGGAGATAAACATACGTCTGCTTGGCGTTGAAGCTCCGTGAGTGATCATATCAAATAATGGATCATTTATGCGCACAATTTTTTATCTTGTTTTCATCGGAATCGAGTTCCGTCAATTGTGATTTTATTAAAACTCCAATCTATCTAAGGATATTCCGTTGAAACTATTGCTTTCCATCTTCATTTTTTTAAACACCAGTCTACCATCGTCCTACTTTGTCTATTTTGAATCTATGAAAGTGCATCGCATTCTTTTTATCAATCACGAAATTGCAACACTCATTCGATGTTAAACGAAACTCTTCTAAAAAACATATCATTGAAATTCGTTTCGTCAAAATTCAACCCGTCATACTTTCCATTACAGACATTCCAGTAAACATTTTTTTTCAATGAATATGAATTGTAAGAACATTGAAACGATATACACCACTTGAATCAGTTATAAATTGTGAACATTTTATTTACATACAGTTATAGATCAATCGTCTTTGGGATCACTTCATAAAGATAGAAGACTATTATTACGATTGATTTTCAATAGCATTCATACTTTTACGATAAATTCAACGACACGTATTTTCGTCCAGTTTTTCCCAAAAATTGATCATCACTTTTATCCGATTTCAGTAATTCGCAGACATCATTTTCTTCTTTAAAAAATTCTCATTCGATTCACCAAGCGTACTTTACGGATAAGGAACATTGACAATTTAAATGATCGATTGGTCAATCAAAATCGTTTATCGAAATACTGAGAATGGAATTAACAAAGTCAAACGAGAATTGCAATTTATTCATGACAAAAACTTAATGAAAATACCATCAGCAAATTAGCGTGAAACAATCGATACTATATCAAATCGATATCTTTGAGTATTTTTCATGATTCAGAATAAACGTTCCAGTATATATTATGTTTTATTATTGGCTATTTATGTAAAACTATTTTTATACAAGATATTTAAAATTTAGTACTCCTTCAGCTAGTACAGACGCTCTAATCTGCTAAATTGTCAAATATTTTCATGTTTATGGCAAGAAGAGCTTCGGTAATGGACGTCGCAGATACGAAATTTAATTTCGGAAAATCCGAAAGGTCTATACAGCTTGCCCAATTCATGAAGCAGAACGACAGTTGCTTAATTCACATTAAATACTCTGGTAATATCACGACCAACGATACATTGGGTTTCTTCAAAAAGGAATACATAGCATCCACTGGCCAAACACAGTAAGCATATACCGATAAATTGTTTTGAGTAAGTAAGTAAAAAAAACTGCTTGTTTGAAAAAAAAATATAATTTAGCGCATTCGTCGCGACTCGCTTGAGACCGGAAAACGCACGACGATGGTTTCCCTGTATGGACGAGCCTGAATACAAAGCTACCTTCGAGCTCAGTGTAGCAAGACCGAAAAACATGATGGCAAGATCAAATACACCGATAAAAATGAGCAAAGAAATGTACATCGTTAACCTTTATTTAGAGCCCTGTTTGAGAATTTTCAAGAAATTGTTTTTATCTGAATCATTATTGTTTACAAGGCGTGGAGATCCGGAATACGTAATGGATTATTTTGAAAAGACACCAGAAATGTCAACTTATCAGCTAGCCCTCATGATATCCGATTTTGAGAGCATAGCACCAACGATTCCGGTTGACGAGATAGAAAGTTGTAAGCTCGAGATCAGAGTATGGGGTCGCAAAGAATATCTTGACTCGTTGTCACATGTGCCGAATAAAATTGTTCGCATCGTCAATCATCTTCAAAGTTATTTTAATAAATCGATTGGTCTTCCGAAACTCGACTTAGTGGCAATGCCCATGTATACGGCCACCAAAGCCTCGGACAGCTGGGGTTTGATGTTCTACAGGTAATAATTTCTCCTTATATTATAGTTTACAGTTAGGGTGTTGAAGAAACGAAAGGCTCAGCTTCACCATCTGCGCCGCTCTTGGTACAAATAAAACTTTGTGTATATAAAACCATAAAATACTGTAAAAAGTAAAAAAAAAGGTTGCCAAGTATTTGAAAAAGTGAAGAAATATTCAAATATTGAAAAATTAAAAAAAAAATCGTCATACCTAAAAGCTAAGTAATATTCATTATTCACCATAGCAGATAGAAAAAAGCACAAAAACTTGTGGTGCATAGGCTGGAGCAAGTGAACAAACAAGAACGTAAGTGGTAAGCAGTTAAATATGTGAAAAAACAACGTTCATTAATTATATTCGACGCCACGTCGAACTTTCTTTTATCGGCCATTTCTTGCAGTGCGAAACTTTGACACGGCAAAACCTTTGTGACTAAAACTGCAGTATAAGACTCCGACTTGAAATGCACTGTGACCCTTTTTAGGACTGAAAATATTCTCAACAAACCTCTTTCAATTTTGTAAAATAAAGCGCCCTTCTTCAGACCAACAGAATCATATAGATTTGATTTAGATTCGTGATCTGAGTCTTATAATTCTTAAGGATGTATGAGCGCTACGTGGTAGTCAATACACATGATCTCATTAAAATTTCGCAGACAGGGAACATTAGGTAGTAATATTTAGCGAAATATTAGTGAAAAGTACATAGATGATTTTCAGAGAGCATATAATATTAAATTAATTTCGTTTTAAGAATTATTTCGTTCCGAGTAACTGACTGACTCCGGTGGTGTATCGTATGCTCCCCAGCTTTAACCTCCAAATAAAAGGGAACAAGGCTGTGTTTAGCTTGATATATCTAATTCGAATGTTCGTTGTCCCCTGTTTTTCAATGTATCGTCATAATCCCTGACATTCAATGGATATACTCGATGTTTTTCATCTACGGTATCTTATATACAAACGGTCGAACTGTGGAAAACACAAAGTTGCAAAGTCAACTTGCCGCAAGCTCTGTGTATAACCATGTGTAATGCTACATTTTCAATTAATAATATCTTGTTTAGTCGTTAAGGGGCCTTGAAATTGTTGGTGTACTGAATATCGAACCTCGACAATATCATATAAAAAAATCAGCGTTTAATCTAATACTAAGCCTAGCGCTCATACATCCTTAATTGGTTATTATTGTTCTTATCTATTATTTTCTATTATTTATGATTTTTCTTATTATTTATTATAATTGATTATCATTTCACGTCAAGTCGGGATTTTACACATTTAATTTTCCCACCAAATGCGGAACCGGAATCACTGCTTTTTTCTTCTAACAATAGATGGTGTAAATGCTGCAATCTCACTCAGCTTGCCTCTAACATTGCAAGTTGGTGGCCTTCACCAGTGCATACTGCAGTTGATCCCAAAAATCGAGATATTCTATTTCCAAGGTTATTTTACTTGTTGAAATAATATTGTGTATTTAACCGAATCATTGGGTAAATTTGGATGTGTTATTTCCATTATTTACATCAATTACTTATTTTTATTGGCATGTTTTAAAGGTTACCCCATATTTATAACCTCCTAAAGTGAAGAAAAAGTTATGCCTCACGAAAGAATTTCAAGAATACGATAATGATGATCTACTTTTTTCTCCGTAAACCCAGAAAAAAAAATACTTCCACTATGTTTCATCACCTAAAATTTTCGTTTCGCGATACAGAATTTTTGTGAATTTTTTGGGAATTTAAAAAATAAGCGTTTTTTCCGTCAAAAATCAGGTTTGGTCAATTTTTTTTTAGATGCCGGCTGGTCCAAAAAATTTGCAAAAAATTTGAAGTATGTTTTTTGATAGACTGAATAACATAAAAAATAACATAAAAAATAAAAATAATCGCAGGGGGTCAGGTTCAAACACCTCTGAGTTCGTGTGAACTGCTTCCTATGTCAGGTGCATTCCACTCCCATTCGATCTGGATCCTGACCCTTCACCTCTCCGATTTTATGTGCAATTTTTTATGATTTTGTAGTAACTCTGAAAAGCACTCAGGGTTTTTTCGAAATGTTTTTCGAGCAATTCAATTTAATTATAATTTTACAAACAAATATACTGTTGACCCAAATTTGAAAATATGAAAAAATCACAAAAATCCGGTATTTTATATGAATTATTTCAAGCGTTGGGCCAAAGGTGGCAGGTTCGCAAGTTGCGGACCCGGGTTCGATTCCGGCGACACCGCTGAAAAAATGTATCGGGTTTTTTCAAGTGTTTTCGGCTGTAATCCCCTGTGGTTTGAACACCACCTTAAATAAGTTTGTCCCAATACCTCATTGCGATGGGTGGGAGTCGTCACACGGTTTCGGGGGTGGCATTTGCGCGGTCCTTATCGCGCTAATGTGTATCTCTTAACCGGGTGAACGACTCACTGAATCGCAATGGAGGAGGTAACTGCCTAACCATCCGTTGATAGTCGTGCGAGAGTTCTCTCGCGCTACTATCGGGGGAATTAGGTAAGTTACCGGCTGTATCGGTGGAGGTCTTCTGCAGTTTCCCTCCACCCAAGGCAAAATTGCGATACAGCTTTGAGTTTCGAATAAATCAAAAAGGTGCGGGACTGCAGACCAACCTAGAAGTGAGGAAAAAAGCGGCTACATGGGCTAGTACCCGGAGCCACCCAAAGGGGGAATTAAACTAAAAAAAAAAACAAGCTTTTTGGAAAAAGAATTAAAAAAAACCTATAGAAGGAGAACCAAAATTGAGTGGACAATTATCAAAACATTTTTTTAAACACCTTTAATTCGTACGAATGTGTTCGGATAACGTACCACTCAATTCAGGTTTATCCTTTAACTTTTTTTTGAAAAATCTTGTTAAAAATAGGAGAACGCTTGAAATTTGTCATATAAAAGCAGGATTTTCGTGTTTTTTCAGATTTTTACATTTGGGCTAACAGTACATTTGTTAATAAAATTATCATTAAGTCGAATTGCTCAAAAAAAATCTGATAAAATCTTGAGTGGTTTTCAGAGGTACCTTTGTGACTTTTCAGAAAACCATAAAGAATTGCGGACAAAATCGGAGAGGTGAAGGGTCGGACCCAGGTCAAATCGGTATGGAATTCCCTGTATATATATGAGGGGTTTCATCCCAAATTAGACAGGGTGAATTTTTTTACTTTATTTCCTCAAATTTTTTATATTTTTTCTTCCCCATCAAAAAACCCACCCGGGCAAATTTTGAGATTTTTTAAATCACCCGTTCGCAAGATATCAAATTAAAAAAAAACAGCTCTTTTTCGGTTTCGTGATCATAACTTCTTTAATAATGATCCAAATTAAGAGATTTTTTCTTTAAAATTTCTGTTTTTTATGGCCTGTTCATAAAAAAATACCAAAACAATATTCGACTTGTTTTTGAATAAGTTTTTTGAGTTTTAAACTTTGAATCGTGTTTTTTTAAGTGAGTGCATATTTTGATTTCTTTGAATATTTTTTATTTCAAACTTTTCTTTATTCAACGACTTTTAAAACCAGTCCGGTCGTGGGCCCTTCATAATTACTATTTTTTTCGATTTTCGAAAATTTGAAATTTTTTTTCCTATTAATTATTGCGAATATCAATTTGTGTTACGGTATAGTCTTTTTTTATTATTTAGAATTTATTTTGACACTTTATTAGTGTTAATTGGTTCTCAAAATTAATCATGTACCGTTAAGTCTGTTTATGAACAAAAATAACAAGAGTTTTTATTTATTCACGTGTTCTTTCAAAAATCTTACACATCCGATTATTTCCTGAATTCTAATATTCCTCCGTTAATACGTTTCCATTGCTCATTGGAATAATTAAATTAAATATTTGTGTCCCTGTGATTGACTTACGATTAGCAGTACTGTATCGCAAATATAATTTTTCTTTTGCATCTAAACAGTGTTGCTCAGGTGAAAATTTAACAGCAATAGTCGGTAGACTATTTGGGTTCGATGCCCAGTCATACGATTCTTGAGCTGTTGTTATTATTGTTCACAAACGGACTTAACGATTAATTATTAATTTTAAAAATCTGTTAACAATAAGAAAGGATCAAAATTAATTCAAACTGATTTACAAAATACTACACAGTAACAAAAATTGGTATTCATAATAATTAATTTAAAAAATATATTTTCAACAATCGAAAAAGATAGTAATTATAAGGGGCCGATGGGCAGACTGATCTTGAAAGTTTCTGAATAGATGGAAAATTGAAGTAAAAATTTTATGAAAAAATCAAAATATGCAATCACTTTTAAAAACACGATTCAAAGTATAAAGCTCAAAAAACTTATTCAAAAACAGGACGAATTTTTTTTTTTGTATTTATTTCTGAAAAGACGATAAAAAAAACAAAGATTTTGAAATAAAAACTTTCAATTTGGACCAATTTGAAAGTATTGAATGAATAAATACTATTTTTGGTAATTATATAGTATCGCGGCTCCACCTACAATCGACTTGTTTTTTTTTGTTGGTTCGTTATTGCCTCAAAACATCATAATTAGTTATGATATGATTTATTTAAAAAAATACTATTTTTACTTTCAACATTGCCTCGCGTCCGGTTTGATCCTTTAAAAATGGGCCACCTACAATTAGCATTGTATTTTTTGTTAAGCTTCCTTGTGGTGCCAAAACATCACAAATAGGTATGATATGTTGGCCCCGAATAAAAATAGAAGTCAGAAAAAATGTAGGAATTTAGCTACTAGAATGGATATCCCCGTTACAGAATTTTTGTTATTTTTAACCAACCGTCAGATGCAGATATGGATACATTCATATATGAGTGTATCTATATATGAATGTATTCATATCTGTATAGAAACTCCACATGTAACGGTTTTATATAATTCTATTGATCAACATTTAACTGTGGCCCAGTTGAGGAAACTGGACGTTTAGACGTGGAGAGAGAAAAGCCTAACACCAAAACTAACAACCCCAAAAAATTGTTAAAATTGTTTGGGTTGTGATTTTTTAAATTGCTATTTTTTTAAATTGTTATGATTTTAATTATTATTTTCGGTGGCCTCCGAACGTCTCCAAACGCCCTTTAAGGCCATCGCGCCTTGGAAGTCTACTGATATTCTCCGCATGGTCTGAATTTTTTCTTTTTTTTCGAAATTGCTATTATTTTTTTAGAAATCGGGTTCCATTGTATTTTTTTTAAATTGTTGTTTCAACTGTTTTTATTATTATTTTTAAATTGCTATTCATTTCATTGTTAATTTTTAAATTTGTTATCATTTCACTTGTTAATATTCTCCTTATTATTATTTTTTTATTGTTCTTGTTTTTTGTTGTTTACTTACATTGGCTGCACGGCTTTGACTTTTTCGGTTTGTATTTTCTGTAATTTTCAAATTGTTTTTATTAATTTTTTTTTTCAATTGTTTTTATAATTTTTATTAAATTTTTATTATTTTCATTCTTAATATTTTTATTATTTTCATTTGATTTTTTGTTTATTTTCCGAAGTCTTTCGCATAGCCTCTGAAGGCCTCCGGATGCCTTCAAAGTCTAATTACATTCGTTTGCACGGCTTGGTTTTTTTTTCTATTGTTTTGCGAAATTGTAATTATTTTTGTAGAAATTGTTTTTTCATTTCAATAGTGTTTATTATATTTTTGCACTGTTATTATTTTAATTGTTAATATTTTCATTATTATTATTTTGCCTGTGGTTTTTTTCCAAAGGTTTTCGCAGTCTATAATAACTAGTAAAATGTTATAATAACTAGTAAATGTGAAATTGTTAACACTCTTGATGCACGATATATTGTATCCATACTGTGAAGATGAAGACGCAGTACGAACTCACACACAGCTGTGGACACACACATACGACGAATGGAACGACGCACATACGCGCTGCTGTTCTATATACATACTAAACACGTATACGCGGGCATACTGTTGATGGCCTATCTCTCTCTCTCTCTCTCTCTCTCTCTCTCTCTCTCTCTCTCTCTCTCTCTCTCTCTCTCTCTCTCTCGCTCACACATCACTCTTTCTCTCTTTTCTCGGATAGAGCCACGCGCAACGACGCGCATGCGCGCTGCTGTCCTATGTACATACTAAACACGTACAGGTGGGCATGCAATGGCCTATCGCTCTCTCTCTGTCGGTCACAGATCACTCTTCCTTTCCCTTCTTGTATTCCTCCATTCTTTTGTCCCGTAAACGCAAACGCTGGCTTTTGTCGCATAAGAAGTATTCACTTAAAAAATAAACGTTTTTTTTAAGGCAGCCCAATGAATATATTAGGGTTAGTCTAACATTAGAGTTCCTTTAGGGAGTGTATAGTATAGTGCGTGCTGCCCTGAACAGAACGATTTCTTTAAATTTCCCTGCAGCAAAAATTAACCGAGATGTACCGCTGACGCACCAACATGTAAGCCGGTGCGTCCGCGGGTTCAATACGAAAACATTTTTTTCGAAATGTTTTTCTCTTGAAACTCGGAACCTTTCACAAAAAACCATATATTTTTCTGATTTCAGATATTTTTATTTATTACAACAATCCAATTTTAAAAACTACCTTCGAGAATATTCACAAATCAAGGGGTCACCATCGTTCATTAAATTGGTGCATTCAATTTTTCGAACCCGGAAGTTACAAGCAGAAGTGAAATCCCAAAGTCAAAAGTCATCCTAATATTCGAAAGAATCAGCCATATAATGCAATCCCCGTCAATTCCGCCGCTTTTTTTCGACCTTCTTAGATCCGTCCCATAACTTGTCACGGTCTAGTCCTACTTGGAAGTAGTCTCTGCGATTTTTATCAGATTTTTTGAGCGGTGAATTAAGGAGTTATATTTTAATGAATTAAGGAGCTTATATTTTTTCGAATCCATATAGCTTAAAACGGAGAGAATGTACAAACAAAATATGCCCACAAAAAAATTATATTTTTCCCATCAACTATTGAATGCAATATGTGTTATATTTTTATTCGTGTTGCAAAGATTATTTTCTGCAAAAAAAATGAAAATTATTTTTTTTCGCACGGTCTGACATCTTCAATTCTACTGTCAATTTTATACAATCTCTAATAGTATTAGTGGGACGTACAGAAAAATCCACAATACGGCAACTGATTTTTTGTTACATTTCTATGTTGAAGTTCAACTTAGAAATGTACTTTTTCGGGTAAAATCTGAGAGGTTTCAAACAGAAATGGATCCAATATCTTTTGCATAGCTTAATTTAAGAAAAACACAACACTATTGAGCTCTCTAGAGGTCTCTATAATCACCTGTCACCTGGTCAAATTTCAGATAATTCGGTTTAATAGTCAAGGAATGGTTGTCTCGCAAAAATTAACATACACTCTGTTTTACTGTAGCGTTGATAAAACAGATCTTTCACATGCTCGTAATGTTGAAAGATACGACGAAAGAAAGAAAAAATAAGAGAAATTAAGAACTCACAGAAAAAATAATCAATCGTATTATTACAGTAATTTGCAAAACATCGAGTTACTAAAACATTATATTTTCAGTATTGTGTTCAATTTTTTATTCATCTCGTGGTGTATTTTTATCGATTATCTTACTTATCAAAAGAAAAAAATGTATCAAATCTTAATATGAATATTTAAAGGTCACTCGAAAACATCTAATGTAATGCACTCACAAATATAAAAGAATTATGAGCGACCTTTAAAAATAAATGTTTTGAACTGAAAATTTGAGAAACTTTTTTTTTTCGTCTATGAAATTCTACCGTAATGAGCAAAAAAATAAAAAATTATAAAAATTCGATTTTTGACGATTTTTGAAATTTTTTAAAATCTTGCGTGGCCCTTATAAATTTTTTTTTAGCTCATTATTGGTGAGGGTTCTTAAAACATAAAACACTAACATATCATGAGAAGAGACTTGAAAAAAAATAGACGGTTTTTTTGCGCCACCCTAATATGCATGTTATGAAAAACTTATGACTTTTGCTCAATTCAACTGAATGTAATGTATTATAATCAGCGAGAGTAATATCCTACATATTATTAAATTTCTGTCATTCAGAAATAGTACATTACGATACGAGTGCGATGACATTTTTTCAGACGAGTGTGAGTTTGCAGCATGAGCCGAATGCGAATGTTGCAATCACACGAGTTGAGAAAAAGTTTCTCGCACAAGTTTCGTACGAGTGCGTAAAGTGCCCACTTTACGCACGCACAGTGAAGCGAAGTATTCGTAAAGTGAGCACTTTACGCATGGAGTGAAATAAATATATATAAAAAATAGATAACCCGCATATCTATGGGCCCTCGGCCAAATAAAAAATATCCAATTTTCCTGACGAAACTAAATTACCACAACTTTCAAGAGTTTGGTTTCCCAATGATAAAATCTCGTATGAAATTTATGATTTAAATTAAATTAATATCATTAGCTTCTTGTGTGCGTGTGAGTGTGAGTGTGTGCGGACGCACTTTTAATATTTTCAAACGAGATTACTGATCAGAATAAAATTCCACAAGCAAAGAAGATCTACTAATCTGTTTTGTGTGACATGATTTTGGAGCAAATTTAACCACTAGTTCAAATCTTTCACTTTCCAGCTTTCCAAATTTCTGACCTATCGTGTTACATTTTTGCATTTAGATAGACTAATACGGAACACATTTTGGTTTTGAACTTGAAAAGAATCAAAGAAAGATTACAGATTGCATCAAATTTCATGAGATAGTCAAAAAAAATTAATGAATGCCACAGTATTCGTCAGTTTATGGCTGTCCACAATTTTTGTCCGCAATTCGTATTTTTTTGCGGATGCGCTAAGTAAGATGAAATATTGATGTTGAATTTCCGAAGAATGAATTTGAGGGTTTAATTTGTTTTTAATTCACATTTCAAATAAAATATATTATCGCTGTCACTTCCGCAAATTTACAACTATCGAGCAACAATTAATTTTTTTCACTAATGAACTAAGTGTCAAGTATGCTTCGGATTAAGTTTGGATATAATTACTCAGTATATATAAAATTTGGAAATTTCCGAAATTTATGACATCTCAAATTGTATTTTCGAAGCGGTCAAAGCTTGTGCTACATTGCTTGAAGATTTTTTCTAGAAACAAAGCTTTCTCTGAGTGGAAGCTAATATTGAGATACTCATATGTTCATAGAGAAAGGTTCATGACTCGACAAAAATAATGCCATATAAAGCCATGTACAACTTACATTCGCGTGATTATATTTCTTTTTAAGAGAAAGCGAATTGAGCAGCGCTCTAGTTTGGAACACTGCCTATGAGCTCATCTATCAATGGATCGGACAACGAATAACTCCTTTCAAATGGAGTGACGCCCAAGTCAATAAAGCACTGAATTCATATTTGGCTTCAAAGACCACAGTGGACGTGAGAACTTTTTATAGAACTCTTATTCTTACGTAACTATAAAATAATGATAAGTCTGAATATGCACTACAAACGATATGGCATGAAAATAGTAAAATTATAACGAGAATTGATAATGTGATGCATGAGAAGAGTTCTGCTCATCTCTATGAAATTACATGACGATTCTGTACAAACTGGAAAGGAATGATTGGTCACCCCTTCGCCAGGTGATTCCCCAGCTCAAAATCGGCGAATATGTATAAAAATTAATAGCCACAAAATTGAGCTTGACCCTGAAATTAAAGGTCAAATTTTTTTATTGGCCTTAAAAATTCTACTTATTAACAGGAACAAAAGTCAGAAAATAACCACGGCCCACAAATGAGCCTATGACTCAGAAAAAAATAATGAAATATTACAAATTCGTAAATATGAGTTTCCCTGATCGTGGATAGGAGAAACTCAATGATAGCGCGTAAAGCATTACAATTAATTCCTCCATCATTTAACCAGTGGACTCTTTTAATCGAAGAAAAAGAACTTCACCGTTGTCCGATTTTCACCATGAGAAGGTGAACGGACATGGCACATGGAAAATGACAACATCTTTTGAGGCCACAGTTGTCACACCGAGAATCGTGTGTGTGTGTGTGTGTGTGTGTGTATGTGTGTGTGTGTGTGTGTGTGTGTGTGTGTGTGTGTGTGTGTGTGTGCGCGTGCGTGCGTGTGTGCGTGCGTGCGTGCTATCTGTCTGTCTGGTCATGTCTGACTGTTAGGTCGTCTCTGACTGTTTGGTCGTTTCTAACTGCCTGGTCATGTCTAACTGTCTTCGTCGCTTAACTATCTGGTCGGGGATCTCGATGTTATCGTCCAGGGGTGTATACGAGGGAGAGGGGGTCAGGGGGACATGACCCCCCCCCCCCCCCCCCCCCCGAGAATTATCAGCTTACACTAGATATTATTGGATATTTGAAACCTCAACTCAAGAAATAAATAATAATCCTAATTCGAAGTATTTTTTTTTTTTAAGTACCATATATTGAGAGTAGTATTTATTTTTTTAAAGTACCATGTATTGAGAGTATTGTATAGAAATTTGTTCAAAAAATCTTTAAAACTAAAAGACTTACAATTTTTTAAGTAACAAACTGGATGTTTGTGAGTCTTTTTTTCATGATTTTTTCTCCGTGTAAATTAAAAAAAAAACATAATTGTTTCATATATTGAAATGTTCAAAGATAATTCCTAAATATTTTTCAAGTTAATCGGATTGGTACTTTTTCCGACAACCATCCAAAAATCGGTCGGGTCAAATTGACTCAGTGTGACTAGTTCGGAATTATTTTGAGGTGTGACCAGCATGAGTTACAAAATTTGACGGAGCGTAGATTTAATTTAAGAGCGGGTTGTTCCAACCTCTAGTAAGCATTGCCCGGCGGGTATCCTATGGCTCATATACAGGATACCTGACGGGTTACGTTACGTTACCTAGAGGTTCAAACATTTTACGGTAATAATGCAGTGACCGCACTTGATTATTTCGAGTAAAATTGATCCGGAAAAAATGACTGGACACTTGCACTACTACACAAAGACCTAAGAGAATAATAATTTTTTAAAAATCACTTGAAAGGAAATATTTTTGGTAAATAATTATCTAACAAAGTTTGAGTACAAAATGCAAAAATTAGACCGTTCTCAATTTAATTTAAAGGAATTTACTATGGGAATGGATAATCACGTTGCAGAGTTTCTGCCGTTTTTTTGGGTCGGATAAAAAAATGCCGCATCAGAGTTTTGCTACAGGCTGTATGAAGTCATTATTGCTGAAGATGTTTTGATTGCGGTCACTGTATCTAAAGTTATTTTGTCTGCAGTAATTTTGTCCAGAGTTCTTTCTTCCGGAATAATTTTGACTGGTGTTGGAACTTAGTCAGTAAAGAAGTGCGGTAACCGTATGCGTGAGACAGAAACACTATGATACTCGAATCCAGTCGAGGAAGGTTCCCGATCGGAGTCCTGGGTAACGTTAGTCGCCAGATATCCTGTATATAAGCCATAGGATACCGGCCGGGTATCGATTTTTTAACGACAATGTGCGTGATCGCCAAAAAATTTCTTATCGATTAAAGCCTTATAAAAAAAATAGTTGAGAATTAGAAATTGTGAGGCTGACTTCACACTCTAAATTGATTGACATAATCAAAGAGCTACACAAAATTATATATTATCTACTGAAGGAGCACTCCACTCACCGATGCGATGAAAAAATGTTTTTGAGATAGGTTTTCAATATTGAGAACAGCAAGAATATATTATATTTATTAAGCCTCGCCCTAGCTTGACTTAAATGGCCCAAAGCTGGCAAATGGAAAGCTTGCACTGAATATTGACAAGTATAGTAGAATTGTATCTTTCTACATGTATTTAGGAAGCTCGGTGTTTTTAAGTAGATAATGTCACAATAGTTGTGTTCAAATCATACCAGAAATTCATTTTTACTATCGATTCATTTTTCCATGTTACAAAAATAGTCTTCGTGTATTAAGCGCTTCGTTGCACTAAAGAAATGTCGCATGCAGAGTTTTGCTACAGGCTGTATGAAGTAATGATTGCTGAAGATGTTTTGGTTGCGGTTACTGTGTCCAAAGTTATTTTGTCTGCAGTAATTTCGTCCAGACTTTTTTTTCCAGAATAATTTTGACTGGTGTCGGAAATTAATCAGATGTGAAGAAACCGGGCATTATTTTGTCTGAAGTAAATAAGTGCGGTAACTGTATGTGTGAGACAGAAACACTATGATACTCAAATCCCCTCGAGTAAGTTTCCTGAACGAAGTCCTGCGTAACGTTACCCGCCGGATATCCTGTGTATAAGCCATAGGATACCCGCCGGGTAACGCTTACCAGAGGTTGAAATAACCTGCTGTTAATTAAATTAAATCTACTCTCCACGAATTTTTTTAATGACTATGTGCGTGACCGCTAAAAAAATTCCTATCGATTAAAGCCTTATAGAAACAAAATAGTTGAGAAATAGAAATTTTGAGGCTAGCTTCACACTCTAAATTGATTTACTTTTTCTGAAAAAAACGATTGACCGACAAATTTTCTAATTAGTTTGCCAATTACCGAAAAATTACCGCCAATATATTAGAAAAAGTTGAAATCGCATTGTCAACTTAACGCCAGCGCACGAGATGCCACTCTAACGCGGTTACCAAAGTCAACCACGAAGACAAGAAGAAGGAGAGGAAGAAGAGGTACGCGTGGGGTTGTTACTTTGTTTCGTTGAGGGAAAACATGTGAAAACATTGAAACTTGAACTAGTACTTCAAACTTTCGCATCTTTCTTTATAAATTCCGGAGTTTCGGAGATTTGGTTGGGTTGACCCCCTTCAAGAAGTGAACCTGTATACGCCCCTGTTATCGTCGGTTACGGTCTGGCCGTATCTAGCTGCCTTGTCGTTTGATCATCTGTTCGTGTGTCTCGGTCGTATCGTGTGTGACCATGAAGCATTACCGACATAACCATCGTGATCGTTTGCGAGATGGACGAGACCAACACCTTATGCCTCGCGCTATTGATCAGCTTATTGAAATTATGTTCTCGCTGGCGAAATTTATGGTAAGTTACCGCTCCAGCGTGCCCATGGGAGACTGCTACGGCCTAGTGCAATTCCAGGTTGGCGCGAATTTCAACGTCTATATGAGCGCTTAAATCACCAGGAAAGGCTTGCTATCCAGGGTGCTGGACTTCACGAAGCAGGACGTCCTCAAGTCCATTGGAGGATGGAAAGGTGTGTTGAGCCCGTCATGGGCTTGGGCCAAAAAGCCGTTCACGTTGGTCTAGCGCACATAACAGTGCGTCACATGATTCGCAAAGAGGGCCTGCGACCGTATCGTGTGCAATAAGCTCTGCATCCTGGGGATAATTACGTTTGCGGGTAATGTTTGCATGCATGCACGCAGCACACGCGCGCACAGGTGCACACGCGCGCACACACGCACACGCATGCATCAACGCACGCACGCACGCGGACGAAAACACACACACGACTCTTGAAGGTGTGACAACAGTAGCCTCAAAGGCTGTTGACATTTACCATATCCCTCTCCGTTCATCTATTCGTGGTGAAAGTCGGACAACGGTGAAGTTTCTTTTTTTTAAATAATACAGTCCACTAATTGAGTGATGAAGAGCTTTATTTTAGTGCTCAGCTCGCTATTATTGAGTTTCCCCTATCCACGATCAGGGAAACGCACATTTCCGAATTTTCAATATTTCATTTTTCCTTTTCTGGCTCACAGGCTCATTTGCAATTCATGGTTTCTTTCTGACTTTTGTTCCTCCTAATGAGTGGAATTTCTCAAGTCAATTGGAAAATTTGACCTCAGATCTCAAGGTCAAGGTCAATTTTGTTGCTACGAAATTTGGTAAATATCTACATTATAACCTCAACCCCTGAGGGAGTGAGGGTCAGGAAATTTGTAGAACCAGCCTGCCTGAATGGAATGCCGAATAGAAATAGCGGCGGTTGACCTCCCATACAAAGTTATGGGGTTTCTATATTAGAAGAGTAGATTCGTTATGCGGCCGTGTAGATGAAAATAATTGTTTGAAAAGTCGGCTTCAATTAATTTCTATATTAGACCCCCACCCCTGACAGTGGTAGGGGTTGGGGGATTTATAGAAAAAGCCGGCCTAAATACAAGGCCGAAGAGAAATCACGGCGATCGAACCCCCATAAAAAGTTATGGGGATTGGAAGTCAAAATTTGCTACTATAACGGATATCCCCGTTGCAGAGTTTCTGTGGTTTTGGTGCTGCTCAAAACCTCACATACAGAGTTTCTTGGATATATGAATTTTTTCATATCTGTATAGAAACTCTGCATGTTAGGTTTCAAACAGCACCTAAACTACATTAACTCTGCAACGGGGATACGGGAATATTCCTTTGTCCGTTGTTTTCGGACATTTCGCAGCCCTCCCACACAGCAAAATTGATCCCGGGACCATCCCGAGATAGTCCCATTCGTGTTCTGCCAAGATAGTACGTCTTATGTACGTCTATGGGAGGAACCAGTAAGATATTGTTCTACCCGGGATTAATATTGGATGTCTTGAGGATATCCTGCCATCACCGTGTGTAGACGATCGTACCGCACTCTCTTGTAGATGTCTGTGGGAGGTACTATTAAGACATTGGTCCACTCGAGATGAATATAGGATGTGTTGAGGATATCCCGTTGCAACCGTGTTTAGACGATCCCAGTGCACTCTCTTATAGATGTCTCTGGGAGGTATCGGTAGGACATTGTTCTACCCGAGATTAATATGGGATGTCTTGTGGATATCCTACCGTCACCGTGTGTAGACGATCGTACCGCATTGTCCTGTAGATGTCTGTGGGAGGTACTAGTAGGACATTGGTCTACTCGAGATTAATATAGGATATCTTCAGGATATCCTGTTGCAACCGTATTTAGACGATCCCAGCGCACTCTCTTAGAGATGTCTCTGAGAGGTACCGGTAGGCTTCCGTTCTACCCAAGATTAATAGAGGATATCTCGAGGATATCCTGCCGCAACCGTAATTGGACGATCCCAACGCACTCTCTTATAGACGTCTGTGGGAGATACTGGTAGGACATTATTCTACCCAAGATTAATAAAGGATGTTTTGAGGATATCCTGCCATCATCGTGTGTGGACGATCGTACCACACTGTCTTGTAGATGTCTGTGGGAGGTACTAGTAGGACATTGGTCTACTCGATATTAATATAGGATGTCTTGAGGATATCCCATCGTAACCATGTTTTGACGATCCCAGCGTATTCTCTTAGAGATGTCTCTGGGAGGTACCGGTAAGACATTGTTCTACGCGAGATTAATATGGGATGTCTTTAGGATATCCTGTCGTAACCGTGTTTTGACGATCCCAGCGCACTTTCTTAGAGATGTCTCTGGGAGGTACCGGTGAGACATTGTTCTACGCGACATTAATATGGGATGTCTCAAAGATATCCTGCCGTAACAGTGTGTAGACGATCCCAGCGGACTCTCTTAGAGATGTCTATAGGAGGTCAGCCATTCCACGGCGTTAGTTCCAGACTCACCGCGAGATGGCAAAGGCTCTCACATACGGATCATGCCAATAGAATGCTTATAAAGCTAAGCGTGAACACGGACATTTGACACCGAAAGGAGTCAGACCTCAGAAGAGGCCATATTACAAGGAGTACTTGTTGTCTTCCTCTGTACTGTACGCATTTTATTGAAATTTGATTAATTAATTGAAATTAATTAATAATAAATCGAAATACAAATAATTATCCACTGCTGAGTTGGTAGTCCAAGAGACGTCCCGAAGACATCCCAAAGACATCCCAGGACGGCAGTTGGACCATCCTATTGCGGTAATCACTGCGGACATTTCAGAGCTCATGGGAATCCCATGGGACCATCCCCTTACCATCACGGGACAATTGAGTCAATTGACGTGATGTGCGAAAGACGTACTTGGGACGTATTATTGCTGTGTCTGATAATTCTGGAATATCTCGGTGACGTCTCTAAGAAGTCTCGATAACATCTTATCGATATCTCCACTCTGCTGTATTTGCAGTCCAAGAGACGTCCCGAAAACATCCCGGGACGACAATGGGACGATCCCATTCCGGTAATCACTGCGGACACTTCAGAGCCCATGGGAATCCCATGGGACCATCCCATTACCATCACGGGACAATTGACGTGATGTCCGAAAGACATACTTGGGACGTATTATTGTTGTGTGGGCTATAACTTATGGAATTAATGGGAAATGTCAGTCTCCTCCAATTAGATATCACTTACTATAATGTGATCAACACTATCACGGTAAAAAAAAAATCCATCCGAAAACGCATAATTGTATAACGTGATTTTTCGAATTTTAAAACTCCATAACTTTTTATGGGGGGTCAACCGCCGCGATTTCTCTTTGGCGTTGTATCCAGGGAGGCTTCTTCTATAAATCTCCCCACTCCCACCCCTTTGGGGGTAAGGGTTGAAATAGATATCCACCCAAGTTTTGATAGATCTCCACCGATTCCCGTTGGAAAATCACCTGGCAAAGTGGCGCTCACTCATTTCTCTCCACCCTGTACTTTTGCGTAGTTATACAGGATGTCCCAATTTATTCTTGCAGCTGATTTATCTCGAAAAGTTTTCTTCCGATCAAAAATTGAGTACAATAAAACTTCTAGGGTTCAAAGGGGGATCTAAGAAAAAAAAAATTCTGTCCAAAATTCAAAATCTCGGCGTTAGGATGGCTGACATGTTTTTCTTTCATGGAAACATGATTTTTCCACTAAAAAATCTTTCAGGTAAAAACTGGAATATTTTTTTATATAGTCCATAATTAGATCACTATTTTTTACTATTTTAGTGTTATTCAGGAAAACGACAAGTCGTTTGAAATTGAAAAATTTTGCGGAAGAGACGAGCTGTATACTACGTTCCACGAGAGACCAACAAAGCATCGCGCAGGCTCGGGCGGAGCGGGGGTCGGCTAAGTACAGCTAAAGTATCGCACTCAGCATCGTACTTATAATATCGTACTGGTCTGGCCAGTTGACGATGAGACCCGTTCCGTTACCTGAAGAGGGTTAAGTGGGCAGAGCATTGGGTGGGATTTGACCGAACTGGACGCGTTTGGTTTCGGAAGTGTGTCGGTCTCTCGTGGAACGGAGTATACCTAATTCTTGTGAGTGTTTCACACGCATGTTCGTACGCACGCATGCCCGCTTACACTTTGGATGTTAAACTTTACCTCCTCGTCCTCGTCGTTATCCTGGGTAACGCTGAAATACTCAGAAATTATGATCTATTACAGACTATCAAAACAATGTTGCTACAAAAGTTGTTTTTGACCTACCACATTTTTTGGTGAAAAAGTCATGTTTCCATTTTTTTAAAAACATGTCGGCTGTCTTATTTTGAACCAAAAAATATATTTTTCAACGTTCCCCTTCGAATTCCGAAAGTTTCATTGTACTCAATTTTTGATGGGATCAGTATTGTTCGAGATAAATCAGCTATAAGATTTAAATGGGAAACCGTGTATAAAAGGTACAGTGCTACGTAGAGATATAAATATTAAAAAAATATTTTCCAAACCAATAGCAATCAATCTTCACATTATAGATCGAGCCCAATGAAATGGAAGGGAAATGGCCAATGACTATGCTTTATTCGCTCTATTATGAATTCAGCAAAACCTTCCCATTCTCGAGGGTTGCTGGTATCAGAGATGAGGCAACGTCCGCCAAAAGTATGGAAATCTTTTTTCAATATATCATTGAACGTCGATAAATATTATAAGTGACACGAAAATTGTCACGGTTTCTTCGGTTGAATTTTGCAATGCCATTTTAGGATATACATACGTTTTCGATTTAAACAAAATGCTATGAGAAAGCACCACTAAAATGAATTGGTATAAGTATATATCCCATCAGACCATTAAAACTGAACAAAGTATGTAATGAAATTATTTAATTCGCAGCTGAGCTGGTTTTCCGGATGTTTAACTACACACTCGGTGAAGAACTGTTCCGTCGTGGTGTACAAAAATTCGTTGATATCAAAACGAAGCAAGAGTAATGTGGCACAAATTTTTTATTAAAGTATAATCCCCATGATTTATTGCGCACAGGCAGATTGATAAAATCTTATGGAACGAAAAATCTTGAATTGTATTTCACAGAAGACTGGATGATCAAGAACCGTTTAGCGTGCGAAGTTTCTTCGGTAATGACATATTCAAGTGTCTCGACAACGTTGTGATAGAATCAAATTTCAGTCTACTTTCGGGTCTTACGATTCAAAGTATAGCGGCACCTTGGATCAACAGAGATAGAATTCCATTGGTCACTGTGATTCGTGATTATGAAACCGGAAATGTCACCTTCACGCAGGTAAATCCATCTGATCGTAGAGTTGAGAGAACTTTAGTTGTAGAACCAGTAATTAAAGAAATCAATGGACTCATGGAATACTCGATGAAGGGTCGAATAGAAATTCATCTGTCATTGAACAGAAAATATCTTGTCAATAGTGTTTCAAAATTAAAGGTTTTGGTAACTCTTCGTAGCTGTACTCAGAGATGAGTTCATAAAAGGTATCACTACAGTGTTATACTTACCTAACGAAACTTTTGTCCATACGGAACCTTCTTTTCCGAAAAGATATAGTACGTTCGGGAAAAAAGTTGTTGCATTATGTGCTTTGCAAAAAAAAATTTCTACAGGCCTTCAAACAGATATCATTTTCGGAAAATCGACTGTCACACGAACGGATGCTTGATTTCAGCAGCTCATAGTCTTTACCGACATAAGACAGTTCAAACTATCGGCAAACGTCACACAGCGCTCCTTCATTCAACAATCGATTATAAATATTTGACGTCGAGTTTTGAAGCTATGTCGAAATTAGGCAAAGTGATGTAATGGATTAATTTTGTTTTTTTTCATGACTGCTCTCAGGCGGTGTATCTGAGGGAAGCGCGGCCACCGTCCAATGACAAGATGTCTTATCAGTGGGACATACCAATCGTCATACTAACACAGGACAAATTGAGTTCGACGAGCCACAAACCCTATATGTGGATGATGAAAGGAAGCTCGCCAGTTATGACTATCAAAGATATTGCCAATCGCGAAAATTTTATAATCGTTAATCCTGAAGAAATTGGTAAGTATCATGTTCTGTCTAGATGGAGTTTTTTTTATAAATAGACGGTTTTCCGTCGGTTGAAACGAAAAATAATCCTTCATTTACTGGATCAATGATTTTCGTGACCAATAGGTATGTTTCCGGTTAAATACGACACTTGCAATTGGAAGATGCTTGCTGAATTTCTTCAGGGTCCAAGACGCGAAATGATACCAGTACTCACCCGTGCAAAATTACTACATGACTCCTGGAATCTCGCTTACGCGGGGAATTTGTGTTTTGAGGTCGCTCTCAACATGACACTATTCCTGAGAAACGAACGCAGTCACGTAGTCTGGGAACCGGTTTTCACTATGATTGATCATGTCGGTCGGAGAATCGAAGGGTCAAACGTGCATACAAAATTCGAGGCAAGTAATATTTCTAATAATTACTTGAATCCGAACTACAGATTTTATGTTTAATGGATTTTCAGGCTTACATCTGCAGCTTATTGCGGCCACTGTATATCGAACTGGGTGAGACATCGCGGCTCGGCGAGCCATTATGGAAATCTCACATGCGAGGTCTGGTCAAAAATTTCTTGTGTCGAGCTGGGTACGACCCTTGCGTTAGTGAAGCACGGGAACAATATAAGAAATGGATGACTGACGAGGAACCAGATAAAGGAAATCCGTATGGTTTTAGTTTTAAAAGTGTATCTCGCACATGTAAGAGACATACTGCAATCGGAGATTCATTTCAATTTTTTTGTTTTTCAATTCTTCTTATAGAGTGGCGAACGAATTCATTTGTCCAGTATTCAGGTGGGGAACTCGGGACGAATGGGAATTTGGTCTTCAGAGAGTCATTAATTTTCCACGTAATACACTTGAGAGGAAGCAAAACGAGAGAACCTATTTGTTGAAGACGTTAGCAGGATGTCCGAAGGACAAGTACAAGATCGAGAGGTATATGCATAATGTATTTTTTTCAATATAAATCCAGTATTCTAGCTCACATAAATTTTTAGATAGCCATGTATAAGTCTTATAAATGTATGAAACAAAAGGGTACTTAAGGTTGTTTAGAAGCTATGAAACCTTTGAATGTTAATTGTTCAATAAATAGTTTCTTAATCGTAATGAAATTTTTACACGACCTCCTGAATACTTCATGTAAGAACGTACCAAATTTTCAGAATTCTATCATCATTACTTCAACCTCCTTAAGAGTTAAAATAAAAAATACTGAGAAAATTCTGAAAATTTGGTATGTTTTTGTATGAGGTATTTAAGAGGTCGTGTAAAAATTTCACGACGATTAGGAAGCTCGTTATTAAGAAATTAACGTTTTGTTAAAAACAATTTTTTAAACAAATAAAAAAAATATTTATCAATTAACTCCGTTTTCTTTCCGTTGCTTTCAGTATATTGTGGACATTAAAAAATTGAGAGGTAAAAAAAAAATTATCGCAAAGTTATATCAGTTTCCATAAGACTACATTTAATTTTATTTAATTTGTTAATCTCAATTATTCGGAAATGAGCTTCCAAATCGTCGTGGAATTTTTACATGACCTCTTAAATACTTCATTGAAAAACATGCCAAATTTTCAGAATTTTCTCATTAAACGTGATTTGCTTCTAAACAACCTTAAACAAGAATGACTCCAATACGAATGTCCGGAATAAGTATGTTTGATTCGAACGTGTCTCGCAAGAAAATGTCTCAGGGTGTCCTCCTCGGATTTCGCCAAACCTTTGATATGTTAAGAGATACGTATTTTTTTATCAGCTGTCACGGCGTTTTTGAGAGGTAAAATCAACCGTTAAAGTTAAGCCTGGTAGCGGATTATGAAGCTGTTTTACATAGAAAGAATGTACGGATCCAAATTAAATAAATTGCATTATACTTCCTATACTGAATAATAAAAAATACACGCTCACCTTTTAACGTACCTTTGTCTTAAGGGGTTGCACGACTCCGTGGCCTTTTTAATTTTCATGTATATATATATATATGTCTCATTCCACGCCAACTCAACCTTGGTCTGACCCTTGACCTCCCAGATTTGGCTCGCGATTTTTCACATGATTGTTCTCACTTTGGAAGGTACCCCATTTTTTTTATAGATTTTTTAGAATCAATTTGAATCTTCTAGAATTTTTTAAACGATTTCATTGATCGACATAATTTAAAAATCTGAAAAAATTCTGAAAAACCGTGTGTCAGATATCAAAATTTTTAAGCTCAAAGCCGGAGTGGGGAGATTTTCCCTTCTTACTATTTTTAAGCTTTTTCCGGAAAAAAACGTTAAAAAAAATAGAAGCGGGAGTTATTTTACTATGAATGGTTGCTGAAACATTTTCATATGTTATAAAGGATTTTTGAAAAAAATTTCAGATTTTTCGCAAGAGATTTTTTTCTCTTTATTTTGCTAATATGAATGGTTCCAAAATATCTGTATTTTTTATAAAAATCCCATATGACATATGAAAGTGTTTCAGCAACCATCCATAGTAAAATAAAATAAATTGCATTATACTCCCGCTTCTAATTTTCTTAGCCAAGCTTAGAGTCGGAGTGGGGAGATTACTATTTTCAGGCTTTTTTCGAAAAAAAACGTTAAAAAAATTAGAAGCGGGAGTCATTTTACTATGGATGGTTGCTAAAACGTTTTTATTTTTATGTCATATCGGATTTTCGAAAAAAAATTCCGAGCTTTCGGAACTACACTACTGGAAAAAATTTAAGGATCAAAAAATTTCCGAAATTTTTAGTGGTTTTTAACAATGCTGTATCTCAGTGAAAAATCGTCGTATCGAGATCCAAAAAAAGCATTTTGAAGCTTGACGTTTCTAGTTTCTAGATCGTTTAGCAAAAAAATTTTCAAAGCTACAGGTTTCACGCAATTGTGAGAAATACCAAGAAAAAAAATTTGGCAAATTTGTATCGCTTTTGTTTTGTCTGTAATTTTCGAGAAAAAATTTTTCCAGCTAAACCATGACATAGACCGGATAGCTTGTTTATTTATCTTCAATTTGCTTTTTTTGAGACCTCGCCGCGACCATTTTTCGCTGCGATATCGAGCTTTTACGGAAAAAGACACTTTTCTGTTTGACCATTGATATCTCAGCAACCAATGATCGCACAGAAATCAAAAGAAGCGTTTCACAAACTTGAATCAATGCTCTACAAGGAATGTCGATGGTTAAAAAAAAAAGTTTTTCCATCCTTCCCATGAATTTGAAAAAACAGAAGAAAAAGGGCTATTTACGGTTTTTTAGAAAATCAACGGGCATATTAAAAATATTGGCAAAATGACTAATATTGAGCGTGACTTTTACAGCTCAATATACCCACAAAATCCCTGTAAAGGTTTAATTTGATCTATCGAACGGTTTTTTTGTTGCATGCAATCAAATTTTTGAAAAAAATTAAGGGATCATTTTTTTGCCCCTAAACGTCATAATCATTATTAAAGTGGCAAACAATTTTTTTTTTTGCTTTTTTCACATTTTTATCGCAAACAGCGTTTAAATGTGCAGAAAAAAAAATTCGAAGAATTTTCAAATTTTTGTTTTTTTAATTTTGTTGATTTTTTGTCTTACATAAATTTAAACGCTGTTTGCGATAAAAATGTGAAAAACGCTCAAAATTTTGTTTTTTTCTTTCAATAATAATTATGAAATGTTTAGGGGCAGTAAACATAATCCTTGAATTTTTTTGAAAAAAAAAGAATTGCAAAAGAATTTTAAAAAATTTTGAAATTTATTTCGATTTTTTTTTCATAAATTTAAACGCCGTTTACGATAAAAATGGGGGAAATGCTCGAAAAAAAAATTCTTTTTTTCATTTTCATAATGGTTTTGAAGTGGTAAGAGGCAATAAACATGATCCTTTAATTTTTTCAAAAATTTGATTGCTTGAAACAAAAAAACTGTTCGATAGATTAAATTGAAACTTGAAAGGGATTTTGTGGGTATATTGAGCTGTAAAAGTCACGCTCAATATTAGTAATTTTGTCAATATTTTTAATTTGGCCGTTGATTTTCTAAAAAACCATGAATAGCCCTTTTTTCTTGTTTTTTCAAATTCATGGCAAGGATGGAAAAAGATTTTTTTTTCAAGAAACCATCAACTATCCTTATAGAGCATTGATTCAAGTTTGTGAAACGCCTCTTCTGATTTCTGTGCGATCATTGCTTGCTGAGATATCAATGGTCAAACAGAAAAGTGTCTTTTTTCGTAAAAGCTCGATATTTCAGCAAAAAATGGTCGCAGGGAGGTCTCAAAAAAAACAAATTGAAGCTAAATAAACAAGCTATCCGGTCTATGTAATGGTTTAGCTGGAACAATATTTCCTTAAAAATTACAGTCAAAACAAAAGCAATACTTCGCAAATTTTTTTTTCTTGGTATTTCCCATAATTGCGTAAAACCTGTAGCTTTGAGCATTTTTTTGTTGAAAGATCTGGAAACTAGAAACTTCAAGCTTCAAAAGACTTTTTTTAAGACCTCGATACGACCATTTTTCACTGAGATACAGGATTGTTGAAAACCACTGAAAATTTGGGGACATTTTTTGATCCATTAATTTTTTCCAGTAGTGTATTACCCCCAAAATCACTAAAAATGGTGTACAAAAATTGGAGACAAGTACATTCACGAAAGTATCTCTAATTCAGTCTTCTTACAAAAAGTTGTGAAATAAATAGACATGAAACTCACAACACACATTGCCAAGCACGTGTAGTTTCCCAATGTAACATTAACTGTGTAATTATGATTTTTAGGGGTGGAGTCAAAATAAAAAAATTCGAAAAAATCTTGACGGTGCAAATTTAAGAAATAGCGAAATCAAGTGAAAATTGTTGACGAAGGGAAATTATCAATGAAAAAAATAATCGAAAAAATAAAAAGTACTTCACAAGTTCGTTTTTAACGAATGACCAGTCAAAACGGTTTTTTAGTTAACAGGTGAAAACCAGGTATGCTCAGTGAAACAACTCGCCAAGTACTTATTATTTTCTTGATTATTTTTTTCATTGATAATTTCCCTTTGTCAACAATTTTCACCAGATTTCGCTATTTCTTAAATTTTTACCGTCAAGATTTTTTCGAATTTTTTTGTTTTGACTTTACCCCTAAAAATCATGATTGCACAGTTAATGTTACATTTGGAAACTACGTGTGCTTGGCAACGTGTGTTGTGAGTTTCATGTCTATTTATTTCATAACTTTTTGTAAGAAGACTGAATTAGAGATACTTTCGTAAATGTACTTGTCTCCAGTTTTTGTACACCATTTTTGGTGTTTTTGGGGGTGATTTGTCGACTTTTTGCAAAGTGTGTCCATTCGGTTTTCCAACTATACATAATTCATAATTCTATTTGGTTATATAATTTAATATTATTTATAATTTCATGTAATTATATTATTTTTATATACTTGGTTTATAATTTCGCTTGTCCGATGGACTGCAAAAATTATGTTTTAAACACGAAATCATTCATCGATAAGAGAATCATAAATCTCAATATAGATTGAATTTTCTTCATTGTGCAGTGAATAAAATGCTATTTCTACTAAGGTTCATTATTATTTTTCTCCACCTAACTCAACAAATCATATTTTGGATACAAAAACTCCCATCAATGAGTTAAAAAATCATAAACCTCATTATTGATAAATTTTTTACCAGTGCGCAGCAAACGAAATGCTATGAAATCTGACATTCTTGGTTTTCTCATCAATTACCATGAATGATAATAAATCACATACCTCATAACCGATAGTCCTTACCTGATCCTGACCTTAATTCACGCTATATCATTCGCGGCCAGCTGTTTTTCTGGAGCTAGTATGATCCGCAATAATCCACAAAGATTTTTATAGTATAATATTATTTACAATTCCATTTAAATATATAATTTGCATGTAATTATAATAATTTGTTTGTTCAATGGAATACACAAATTATATTTGAAACAAAAATGTCCATCGATGAGAGAGAAAATCATAAACCTCAATATGAATAGAATTTCCTTCATTGTGTAATGGACGAAATGCTATTTATACTGAGGTTCATAACTTTTTTTCTTCAACTAACACCACAAATTAGAGAAGGAAGAATCGGCTGCGATTCGGCCAGTGGGTCCAAATAACAGTGGACAATTTTTTTGGTATAACGTTGCGATCCTTATTCGGATCCTCTTCAGATTTATTATTTCTAAAATTACATACAAAAAAAATTGTCCACTGCCATTTGGACCCACTGGCCGAATCGCAGCCGATTCTCCCTTCACTATTGTCTCTATACGGCCGCATACCCAAATCAACACCACAAATTAGATCCTGTATACAAAATCTACCAACGATGAATAAAAAAATCACAAGACTCATTATGAATAGAATTTTGTCCATATCGCAGTGATCGAAATAATGTTGTCCTGGTTGTCCATTTTGTGGCGAACAAAATTCTTCATTGTGCTATGGACAAAATAGTATTAACATTGCGGTTCACAACTTTTTTGCAACTAACATCATGAATTGGATTCTGGATACAAAATCTTCCGTCGATGAATAAAAAAATTATAAACCTCATTATGAATAGAATTATGACCGGTTCGCAGCAAACGAAATATTATAAATACGAAGATTGATATTAATAGTATCAAGTATGGTATTAAACTGTATAATATAAAATTTTTTCGACAGATCATAATGAATTCTAAATACATTTTTTGACAGATCACAATAAATTCTAAATAAATCTTTCTGAAAAAACGACGAACATGTTAAATTAATAAGAAATTAAAAGTCTCCGGAACTCGGTGGCAAACAATTCTTAGACCACCTTCCATAATTTAGAAGATTTATTTATCAAGAATTGGCAAACCCTTTTAATTTTGCATTGAGTGAATGAATTTATCATTTTTTTTGTTCAAGGGAACATTCGAATTTTCAAGTACATAAATTATTATATTCTGGCAGCACCAATCACAACACCAGTTTTTTCAATACAAACTGTAAATATGGTTTTTGAATTTTCATTGAGCACATAACATTTTCATTTTTTTTAAGGTTTTCATATATTTAAGATGAATTCAAACAAATGTAATATATCGTAATATATAAATGTAATATACTCGATGCACGTTTTGTAAACAACTCATTTCTATTTACAATGAGTGTTGTCGAACCACCGTTGAATTTAAAGTATTTTTTTAAATAATATATAAAAATAAACTAAAACGAATGCGACGATATATATGAACTATAATATACCGGGTGTTTTAATCTTACAGTTGATTTATTTTGAAAAATATTGCTCTGATCAAAAATTGAGTGGGATAAAACTTTTAGGGTTCAAAGGGGGACGTTCAAAAAAATTTTTTGTTTTGGTCCAAAATTCAAAATGGTGGCGTTAAGATGGCTAACATGTTTTTTTAAAATAGAAACATGATTTTTTTTTCACCAAAAACTTTTTCAGATGAAATCTAACATCTTTTATAAGAACATTTTTTTGATACAGCCTACAATAGAGGGTGTCCCATTTTAATCTAACCGCTGAATTATCTTGAAAAATACTGCTCCGATAAATAATCAAGTGGAATAAAACTTTTAGGGTTCAAAGAAAGCCGTTATAAAAAAAAATGTTTTTTGGTCCAAAATTTAAAGGGGCGGTGTTGAGATGGCCGAAAGGTTTTTTAAACAATGATAACATGATTTTTTTTCACCAAAAAATGTGTCAAGTCAAAACTAACCACTTTTGTTGGAACATTTTTTTTATTCAGTCCATGAGAGATCACCATTTTTTACTATTTTAGTATTATCCGGGATAACCACGAGAACCAGGAGGTAGAGTCTCGTCACTTTCGCAGTATTTTTTCCACTCCAAACTCTCCTTGTTAGTGTATCTGACTGTATTAGTGTGTGATTTTGTAAGTGTGTGAGTGTGCAATGTTGTAAGTTTGAGTGTGTGGAACACTCATAAGGATTGGGTCTCCACGGCTCGTCACTTCCGCAGTATTTTTCGATTCCAAACCCTCCTCCTCAGAGTGTGTGTGATTTTGTACGTGTGTGTGTGTGTGAAACACTCACAAGGATTAGGTCACTGGGCTCGTATTGTTCGGAATCAACTGGACGCAACATTTGGTGGATTGGTCGAGATGGACCTGTCCATTGGCCTCCAAGGTCACCTGATCTTACCTCTCCCGATTTTTTCTTGTGGGCTTATCTTAAAGACGTTGTCTACCGTCAACCTCCAACAACACGAGAGAATATGCGGGAGCGGATAAGAGCTGCCTGCCGTGCAATCCCGAGAGAAGTTCTCTTAAGAACAGTTGATGGTTTTAAGAGGAGAGTAAAGGCATGACATGGTAAAGGCAAAACATGAATGGTGGAATCCTTGAAAACCTTTAAGAAGATTTCAGAAAACTTTCACGAGGAGGATTTCGTCTTCGTCATTATGCTGCATAACGCTAAAATAGTCAAAAACGGTGATCTAGTCTAAAATATCCGGGCTATAAAAAAAATATTCTTACGAAAAATGTTAGATTTGATCTGAAAAAATTTTTGGTAAAAAAAATCATGTTTCCATTTTAAAAAAACATGTCAGCTATCTTAACGCCGTCATCTTGAATTTTGGACCAAAACAAAATTTTTTTTTGAACGTCCCCTTCTGAACCCTAAGAGTTTCATCCGACTCAATTTTTTATCGGAGCAGTATTTTTCAAGATAATTCAGCTGTTAGATTAAAATGGGACAACCTCTATTATAGGCTGTATAAAAAAAATGTTCCTACAAAAGATGTTAGATTTAATCTGAAAAAAAATTTTGGCGAAAAAAAATCATGTTTCCATTACAAAAAAACATGTTAGCTATCTCAACGCCGCCATTTTGAATTTTGGACCAAAACAAAAACATTTTTTAAACGTCCCCCTTTGAATCCTAAAAGTTTCATACCACTCAATTTTCGATCAGAGCAATATTTTTCAGAATAAATTAACTGTAAGATTAAAATGGGACACCCGGACCCCGGTATATATATATATACTAGGAGTCCGTGCGGGTCGGGCGCTACGCGCCCTCGCATCGCAAGCCCAAACCTTCAAACCCAAACCATCACACCCAAACCATCAAACCCAAACCTCCAAACCCAAACCTAGAACCGAGCGGGGTGAAGTTGGCCATGGATTCGAGGCTCGAGCGGGGTAAAGTTGGCCATAGCCTCGATTCTTGTACACAGCGGCGGTGGCGGTGGCGGCGGCGGTGGCGGTAATTTTATATAATATTATCAAACCCAAACCTCCAAACTCAAACCTCCAAACCCAAACCTCCAAATCCAAATCTCCAAACCCAAACCTTCAAACCCAAACCTCCAAACCCAAACCTCCAAACCCAAACCTCCAAACCCAAACCTCCAAACCCAAACCTCCAAACCCAAACCTCCAAACCCAAACCTCCAAACCCAAACCTCCAAACCCAAACCTCCAAACCCAAACCTAGAACCGAGCGGGGCGAAGTTGGCCATGGAATCAAGGCTCAAGAGGGGTGAAGTTCGCCATGGCCTTGATTCTTGTACACAGCGGCGGTGGCGGCGGCGGCGGCGGTGGCGGCGATAATTTTATATGATATATAACGATATATATATATATATATATATATATATCTTAGGGTGAATCGAAAAAACTAAAAACTGTTGGCTACCCTCAAAAATCAAAGATATCGTTGAAATAAAGGTCTCTGTGCAGCGGTTCGATTTTTTGAATTTTTTTAGAGGGCGCGCGGGGCGTCCAAACACGCCATTTTTAGCCTTAAATTTACTAAATCACTGATAAACGGAAACCAATCATTCAAAAAATTCTAAATTTTTTTATATAAGGTGCCCAGACATGTACTCTTCCTAACCCATATTTACTGAACATTAACAAATAGTTCATATATGGGGAATTCTTTATCAACTGGGCCACTTTTTTTTTTAAACCTCTCCAATTTTTTTCAAAATCTGCCAGTTTGAAATATTAGTAAAAAGGAACGTCTGTGATTTTTTTTTAGATTTTTTTAGGCGTCCGTTCAAGATTTTCAATTTTTCATTACGAACACTGTATCTCAAAAAATATTTACCAAAGAAAAAAAAACATAAGAATAAAAACTTTTTTATTTTTTCCACTGTATCGAAAAAAATAAAAATCATAATTTTTTAGCATTGAGAAAATGGAAATTTCGCAAAAAAATAAGAAATTTTTTTTTTAAACCTAATAGAAAACTTTCGATTCTAGTACTAATTTTACAGGATGTCTATTATTAGGTGAAGAGTCTGCGAAAAGAATTTCAGAATGGCACCTCCAATGGTTACGATAAGAAATAAATAAAAACCCTGCGAAATCTCATGTTTTTATTTTTTTTCATCGTAATCACTGCAGGTGTCACTCTGAAAATTTTTTCGCAAACTCTTCACCTAATAATAGACATCCTGTAAAATTAGTACTAGAATCAAAAGTTTTTTATTAGGTTTAAAAAAAAAAAAATTCATTTTTTTGCCCGATTTCAAATTTCTCAATGCAGAAAAATTATGATTTTTATTTATTTCGATAATGTGAAGAAAATAAAAAAAATTTAAATCTTATGTTTTTTTTGTTTGATGAATATTTTTTGAGATACAGTGTTCGTAATGAAAAATTGAAAATCTTGAACGGACGCCTAAAAAAATCTAGAAAAAATCACAGTCGTTCCTTTTTACTAACATTTTTAACTGGCAGATTTTGAAAAAAATTTGAGAGGCTTAAAAAAAAGTGGCCCAGTTGATAAAGAATTCCCCATATATGAACTATTTGTTAATGTTCAGTAAATATGGGTTAGAAAGAGTACATGTCTGGGCACCTTATATAAAAAATTCAGAATTTTTTGAATGATTGGTTTTCGTTTAACAGTGATTTAGTAAATTTTAGGCTAAAAATGGCGTGTTTGGACGCCCCGCGCGCCCTCTAAAAAAATTCAAACAATCGAACCGCTGCACAGAGACCTTTATTTCAACGATATCTTTGATTTTTGAGGGTGGCCAACAGTTTTTAGTTTTTTCGATTCACCCTAATATATCTCAATATTATATAAAATTATCGCCGCCACCGCCGCCGCTGTGTACAAGAATCGAGGCCATGGCCTACTTCACCCCGCTCGAGCCTCAATTCCATGGCCAACTTAACCCCGCTCGGTTATAGGTTTGGGTTTGGGTTTGATGGTTTGGGTTTGAAAGGTTTGGACTTGCGATGCGAGGGCGCGTAGCGCCCGAGCCGCACGGGCCCCTAGTATATATATTTATCGACTCGATGCACGTTTTTTAAATGAAAAAAATAAAATCGACACTGCAATTAGTAAATATAAAGTTGCTCGGGAAGACAGCTGCATCGATATTTATTTTTTAGGTTATACATGACGGTCGGTACGTAGGTTTCTGCATTCATCATTTTGGTTGTTTGATCCGCTGTTAGATGGTGCGAAGATATTTTTCTGTGTGGTTCGCTTTATCGTCCCACCACGAGCCAATCACTGAGCACAGAAATTGTATCAGCGTTTGGGATTGGCTCGTGCAGTGGGAATTCGTTCCGCGAAAAGTCGAGGAAGGAGAAAAACCATGATTGTCGTAATATTCGGAAAATAACAATATAAATTCGATATCTTTCATATGCAAATACCTGTATCATCCATTTGGATTTCGACGGAAAGAGAAAAAAATCACGAACAAAACGTGCATTTTAAAAATTTTCTACACCGTATATTTCAAGTATAATCGAAAAAATCTATTTTTTAATATAGATATACTCCTGCGTATAAGCAAGATCCTTGCTGTATAGAGAGTCCGCTGGAAGCTCCTGGTGTCGGTAAGGTTAGGTAATGTACTTGTCTCGAGTCGCTATCGCGACTCCAGATTAGCAAAATAAAGAAAAAAAAATCTCTTACCAAAAATCTATTTTTTTTTTCGAAAATCCGATATTACATATGAATTACAATTATCCATAGTAAAATGACTTCCACTTCTAATTTTTTTAACGTTTTTTTTCGGAAAAAGCTTGAAAATAGGAAGAATGAAAAATCTCCCCACTCCGGCTCTGAGCTCAAAAATTTTAATATTTGACACACGATTTTTAAGATTTTTTCAGCTTTTTAAATTGTGTTGATCAATAAAATCGTTTTAAAAATTCTAGAAGATTCAAATTGAATCTAAAAAATCTAAAAAAAAAACTGGGTGCCTTCCAAAGTGAGAACAATCGTATAAAAAATCGTGAGCCAAATCCGAGAGGTCAAGGGTCAGACCCAGGTTGAGTTTGCATGGAATGAGACATATATATGAGGCAGTCCACGCCAACTCAGAGGTGTTTGACCCTGACCCCCTGCGACTTGTTCCATTATTTTTTATGTTACTCAGTCTATCAAAAAACGTACTCAAAATTTTTTTCAAATTTTTCGGACCAGCCGGCATCTCAAAAAAAATTGACCCAACGTGATTTTTGACGAAAAAAACGCCCATTTTTAAAATTCCCAAAAAGTTCACAAATTTTCTGTGTCACATGACGAAAATTTTGGGCCATGAAACATAGTGGAAGTATTTTTTTTCTGGGTTTAGGGAGGAAAAAGTAGATCGACATTTTTGAATTCTTAAAATTTTTACGTAAGCGGACATTTTTCGCGCGCCGTTGTCGTCGCGCTTCACGGTCCGTATTCTTGATCATGGTCTTGATTTTTTCCGTTGTGATCGAATATATTTTGAATTTTTGTTATAACAGGTCTCTTGGGGACATTTTAATAGGCACTCACACCGTAATTCAAACTGTTTGATTCATTGTGAACATCGATTAATTATTCTGATAAATTATATTAATCGTTATTAATGACAGATTTGAATATAACCAAAACATTATTCGATATAAAAGTAGAGTACGCTCCGTCAACTGAATCTCCCATGACTTGACCGCGCTCATAACTTAGCAACACGCTTCCTTAACTTGACGACCCGGATCACGCTTTCTCCCTACTTCACTTACACAGAGCAACATAACCTCAACTGTCAAATTTCGTTTGTCCATTACGTACGACAATTAAGTATTACTATTAGTCATTTTCTTGAAAAAACGGGAATTTTTATTTTCCAGAAAGAACAAAATTTCTATCTTTAGTAGAATATTCGTAAGTAAGCACTATACATGTATTAGAGTCATTCCATGTCAATTCAACGACGTTTTATCGGTGAACCCCTTTGATTTTTTATTATTGTTTAATATGTTATTACACATGTAAAAAGAAGTACCCATGGACATTTTTAACTCTCTATCTTAAACCATACCGAAGTTATTGAATTTTGGAAAAATATTCTTGAAATAATCATAACTTCCACAATAACCACGATATTCTAATTTGCTAGGAGGTCATTTTTGTTTGTTTTTCAATTTACTCTTCGATAAAAATATCAAAAATTAAGAAACAATTTTTTTTGTCTTAATGGCTGTCTTAAGCTAAAAAATTATATTTTCTTTGAATGGGACGCCTTCAAATTTTTTCAAAAAAATCATAAAATTCTACGTAAAAAAAAGGAAATTTTTGAGATTTTACCAAAGATGGGATTCAAATAACTTCTCTTATTGAAAGAAATTTTGTTTAACTTTTTTACTCTCGTAATTTTGATCTTTTTTCTTTCCATGACTAAAATAGTTGATTTCAATGATGTTAAAATAAATCATTTTACTTCTCTCACATATTTCCTTTGTAAATTATAATGATTAACAATTGGAATTATAATTCAGGTACGTTTTGCACTTTATTCAATTTCATTACATAAAAATTGTAATTCTTAATGTTAATATAATTTACAAGGAAAATATATGAGAGAAGCTAAACTATTTATCTTAACATCATTGAAATCATCAACTATTGTAGTCATAGAAGGAAAAAAGATCAACATTACGAAGAAAAAAAAATCGATTTTTTTTTAATAAGAAGTTATTTAAATCCCATCTTCAGTAAAATCTTAAAAATTATGTTTGTTTACGTAAAATTTTATATATTTTTTTAAATCGAAGATGTCCCATAGAAAGAAAATCCAATTTTTTAGCTTAAAACAGCCGAAAAGACATTAACATTTTGTTCCCATATTTTTTTCGACAATTGTAATAATGAGAATTCAGTAGATTTGATCATGTGTGTCTGTCAATTTAATTCGGACATGAAAAATCAAAATTGACTCTGAACAGAGAGGCGATGAAACCTGAGACGAGCCGAGCGTATCTTTTATATTCTAGCTTTGGTTGTCGCGGCGAATGGCAGTGAGATAGCATAGGCTGCATTCGTTTTGAATGTTTTGAGCGCTGTGAGCGTCATATCCATTATCCAGTAGCATATTATGCAGCGCTTGAGCGCTGCATAATCTGGCGTACCAAATCGTCAAATTGAATTTCGCGCGCCACAATGCCACGCCCGAAATTCATTTTGACTAATAAAGGTGCTATTTCATGGGCAGTGAGCAGTAGCAGCAGTTTCGGAACTTACTAGGAAATTACTAGAAAGTTTAGTGACTTTACGCAGCAGCAGTGCTGCTCATGAAATAGGCCGTAACTGCAGTAGCGTCGCGTCATCTAGTAATTATGCGAATTTCGTACTTAACCTCATTTTAACGCCAAGTATTCAAAAAAATCGGAGTATTTCCGACGAAAAGCGAAATGTCGTACGAACACAAATTATATCTGTGGCGAACCGAATGTGCACAGAAAATTAATGAATACAATGCAAAAGTGCACGAAAAACAAACTGCAATAGCAGTAGCCGCCGCCGCTGTGATATATTGTACAAGTGAAGTGTTGAAAAAAACCTATCCACCAAAAGTATTTCTTTCTCTCCCTAAATTAAAAATTATCGTTTGAATAAACGATATATATGATTTATAAATATTATCCAATTCTATTTACTACATTACCTCAGTCCAGCTCATGTTTGAATTTCGCGGTGTTTTTATATACCTCGTGCGTTTTGCTCAGTTTTGCTAGCTTTGCTGCTCTGCTGTTCGGACAAACGAACAGTAGCAGCAAAAACTTGCAACGGAAGTTGCTAGTAACTTTGAGTGAATTCACTAAACTGCTGCTACTGCTCACTGCCCATGAAATAGCACCTTAAGTACACCAGATTATGCAGCGCTCAAGCGCAGTCTGCCCGGGTCAGAATCCCTTCTATTCATGCTGTAAGCGTGTAAATAAAGCCGGAGACACAATGACAAAAACAAGAAATCAACCATCCGATTGGCGTAGTTTCTCTAAAGTGCGCGGCGATTGGCTGATTCTAATTCCTTATTTTCTATTCTTGTCATTGTGTCTCGGGCTTCAAGATGGTTAAGCGTTCAAGACGATGCAGCTAAAATTTGCTTTCGTTTATTGATGATTTTTATGTGTCATCGTAGTCACGGCCGTTGTATTGTTTACTTAAATTGTAATGATGAAAAATATGACATATGATTTTTTAAAGTGACAATTTGTGTAATTCGATCGAGTGTAGTGTATTGTGTGGAGATTTTTTTTTCATTAAGAAAATTGTGTATTTCAGGGACATAAGGTTATGTTTCATATAATTTTTTTTTGCATAAAAGTAATAATAAGATCTGGAAACAAAAATTTAAATACTTAGACGTGTACTAATTATCAATCATTATATTTTAAAGAAAAATAACATTCTATCAAATAGTAAGAAATGTCTAAAATTTTTGTCCAATCAGTGTTTTTTGGCAAAAACGTTAAAAAGTTATAAGTGAATAAAACAAAAATATTAAAAATGTGACGGACGAGTGGGTTTAAATAAATGATCAGATTTTGAATGGTTGAATAGAATAGAGTGAAAGTTTATTATATATGTTCGAATTCAATAGAGAAAAGAGTGCACGTTAGAATAATTGGATGTTGGAGCTGATCTTGCTCCTTGAGATGTAGGAGATGAAGTGATTTGGGATTAGGAGAGAGTGAAGATGTGAAGTTGGAAGTGGGGTGAAGTAGGGGGCCAGGTGAGTGGAGGGAGGCCACGAGCCGTCGTAACGAAGCCCGTGGGACTAAGGACAATATAGGAGATTAGAAGATGCTGAGGAATAAGGGTTGAGCGTGAGAGAGAAGTGATAAGAGAAATGAAGTATGGATGGATGGCGTGAGAATGAAATGCAGGTATATGGGGTATTCTATATATATATGATACCGTGACACGCCCCCTCTTGAAATAAGCGATGGTCCCCATCGTAGGTTACATGGTTCTGAATCGCTTCTATATAATGGAAATTGTTTTTACATTTGATTTGTTTTATGTGTGCGGCTCGATACAATGAAATGGTGAATTTATTTATTGAAAAAGGGTGTGTAATCTGATAATTTCGTTGGTATATTGTTGTGCCTTATTGTTCTTTCAGTCGAGAAGAATGGTTGGATGATCGTTATTGTTTGCTTATGGTATAGTCGTCCTTCAAGTTCTTTTGGTCTTCCTTCTAATATCCATTTGATACATTTCAATTATTGATCCTGAAAATGCTGCGAAATCTGAAACTGAATGCCTGGATTAGTGTTCGTGTTAGTGGGGTTGATTTGTTATTTTGGATAGGGATGGTTACAAGGATGCTTAAATTTAGTACATAATATGGTTTTGTATTTCTCCCTGTTACGTTCTGGTTGCCTTTTAATTTATTCCTGTGTAGTCTTGTTCCTCTTGTTGGTTTTTTTCATTAATTGTTGTTCCAGTCCGGTCGATTATTGTTTTAGCGGATCGTTTATAATTGTTAAATTGTTTATTCCATACTTCGCAAGTTTCGTTTTATTCCGTCACTTAATTTGTAGTTTTCCTGAAACAGTCTAAACTCTGGTTAGCGTTTTGTTAGTGGGAATAGGTGTGTCAACTTGCATCTGGTCGGATTGGTCTTCGGTTGACGATTGAGTGCGTTTTTTTTGTTTCGAGTTAGTTAAAAAAATATTTGTTATGATAAATGATTCCAAAAAAATGAGAAAGAGTAATATTTAAAGTAAATCGATGATTAAAAATATGTATGTATAAATATGAATATAAATGAATAAGTAAATTATATGTCGTAGAGGATAAGTGTTGAGATGGTTATAGATGCAGTAAAGTATAGGAGTGTAGTGTAAGCTAGAATGGATGTAAAACATATTTCTTGAAATGTATCTATATAAATAACTTCGCGTTATCAAAATGTTTTCTCCAGTACGATTAAGTGATCTTTTAGAATTATATTTTTTCAATTCTATTATTACTATTATTATTATTATAGTAATAATAGTTCTGAATTTCATCCAGTTTACTCAATAGTGCCGTCAATACTATTCAAGTCTTGTGATTCGGTCGATTTTCTATTTCCACTTGTAGCTTCGTGATATTTTAAATTTTATTATGCTTATGGATTTAGTGATTGCTTCAGATGTATTAAAAGTACGGCTTAAAATAAAGTAATTCTGTTGTGTTATGGATAGTGTAATACAATAGGCAATGTTACATGCAAATAGCTTAAAAGTAATAGTATAATAATAGGGTTAGTTTATGATTTTGTATTGTTATGGTTTCATATCTTGTTGAAGTAAGTGTTCATGTTCTATTTATTCTAGATGAAATCTGTACTGATAATCAAATTCATATGCTCGAATTTGAGCCATAACATGGGTATTTTCTTATTTTAGTCTTATGATTCTTTTTGTTTTTGAATGAATTCCTGTAACATTGTTATTTCTTCTGGTAGTTGTAAATTTGATGGTCATATTTTTCAAATTGTTGGTGATTGCTTTTTAGATATTGTTTGTATAATCTATGTAAGGTCCTTAAAACCAATTGCCTAAATTAACTTAACTAGTTGGCTATGCTTCCTTTATGTCAGTTATTCCTTTATCTTAATATCTTCAATTGTTTTGTGGGTATGTGTGTAAGAATGTGTTTGGTAAACCGTAAAGGTTTGTGTATAAGTTTTCTTTATGAAAAGGATTCTTATTTAAAAAAAAAATTAACAATTTGTATGAAAAAATTTGTAAAAATTAGCAATTTATCGTTGAAAATTTCGTTTTTCCATGTTTCAATTTACATTGACAGTCTTCGTTCTTCAGATGTTGAGATAGCCTTTGATTGCTGTGTCGTTGTTGAATCATTTGAACTACAGTATGCCGGTGTTGGTGGTGTTATGTATAACCGAGTTTCATATATTCTGAGTGTGGTTGTGAATTTCGATGATGTTGTGTCTGATTTGTCCACATTTTCACGTCTGTTGCCATATTGATAGCTTCTTTTTTTTCAGCGAAACCTTCTTCGATATTCTGAAGGTCGTTCGATGATGGTGATAATGTAAAATTGATTTGCGCATCCAAATTCTTGCGCTTTCCCGCTTGTTGTTTGTTTTTGTTTAGTAGGTGATGGTAACCTGACATTGGGGGCTTGCCGCTTGTCGACGGCGTCGCCTGGTCCACTCTCATTTAACAATTCATGTTTCCTATTTCGGTTGCCTGTTCGTCGTATGTTTATTGTTGTCCACAACTTCGGATAAGTATTGTGGTCGCCAATATATCATTGCAAGTGGCGGAGGGGTTTTCCAATGCAAACACGAGCTTTGATAGGGGGTCCATTTTACTCAAGAGATCATATTAATTACCAATACAGTCTTGAGCAGGGAGCTTCATTAGCCACCTTTTTTGAATGTATTGAGCTTTTTGCTCTCGGTTGCGATAAACCTGTATTTGGCTGCGTTAAGCCTTTTTTTTTATAGAGCTTTTTTGCTCTCGGTTGTAATGAACCGTTATTTGGCTGTGATAAGCCTTTCTCGTATTCGTCTCGGCTTGCGAGTGACGGCTTATTTATTTGTAGTTGCGTGTATGCAGTTTGTTCGTCCCCGGTGGCGGGTGACGGATTATTAATTTGATTTTGCGTATGCATGAAGCGTGTTGCTCTCGGCCGTGTTGGACCGTAATCTCGTTGAATGTCCTTACTTCTAATTGTGTCAACGTTTTGATTAGGGGTGGGCAGGCACCTTTTTTGATTAGGGGTGGGCAGGCACCCTCTTTGTAATATTCGAATAGTTCAATATAATTTGTTTTCCATTTCGTTTTCCGTGAGTTTGCTTGGTTCGTTTGCCTTTTCCTCCCGTGACGTGTTGATCAGGCACGCTTTGGGCTGGTTCCTCGATTGTGTAGTATTTTTTTATTTCCGTTTAGAGTTGTCCGTATACTTTCCTTAGTTGTTGCCGTGAGTTCAATCTCTCTTTAGATATCGACGCTTGATGGTTTTGGTCGTTTGTAGGGTATTGCTTTCTTTTGGGCGTGCACTTCCCATGGTTTGTTGCGTTTGATGTGAGTTTTTATTATTTGATTTTATATGACTACTATTGTGTCGATTACAATTTAACTTCGCGCTCTTCGGATCGGCTTCTCGTGGGGCTTCCATGTAGGTCGTTTTTGATTAATGTGTTTTTCGAAATTCTTTTTTGTAATTTGACTGTTGTTTTGTTCTGGTGTGTTATCATATTTTCGGGCACGTGATCTTTCGCGTTGCTGGTTCGAATTGCTACTTGAACTGTTTTTTGATTCGTCGTCTGAGTTACTGTTTTGATCATTCTGTGAGTTATTTTGGAGTTCTTCTTGTAAATACTGTTTGTAATACTTATGATGGTATGACGTGTGATTACGTTGCTGGTCGCGCGGTTCGCTGCGATGCCAGACTCGCGAGTTATTTCGTTTGTTTTCGCTAATCTGTTGAGATCTTCGGTCCCTATTTTTTAATGAGAAACACTCTGAGGAGTTGTGTGTATTTGACTTGTGAAAATAGCAATACTTCGGGCTTGGTTTGTCGTATGTTTCCGAAAAATGAACTTTCACTGTGTTTTTTTTGTTCAATTTTTGATTCATTATTTGGGATTTTGGGAGTTCTAGCGTTTCTTCTATATTTAAAAAAATGTCGTCGAAAGCTTTTTTCATGAAGTGTTTTACTTTTTCCATAGAACTTTTAATCCACATTTTTTGATCGAATGGGTCATCGCTTGCAAATTGCCTGCATTTTTCTTTTAAGTCTTCAATAATTATTTGTATTTGGAAGATTTAAAAAAAACAATTCATCCTAGATAAAAACACATTTATTATTGAGGGAATAATATAATTCAATTTTGATATTGTTAAGATAAAAGTACGAATGGAAAGAGAAAAATAAATTTAATAATTTAGATTTGGTCTGTTGTTTTTTTTTTTTTGATAATGCAATAGCACTGAGAGAGAACAAAAGGACGTACCGCAAACTATATACTGACTGGTTTATTTATCTTTGTTGAATTTAATTTCTTTCGAATATTCGTATAAGAGAAAACCAAAAATAATATTCAAGTAAAGGATTTCTTATATTAAACTATACGTGTTTTAGTTTACTTGTATGGAGGGATAAAAGGAAACAAGAACAAAAATTTCAAAATTTGTATGTAATAAAATATTAAATTGGATACTAGAAATGTACTTACTACGCTGTTGTTGCGGGATTTTTGTATTTCTGTTATTTAATGGTTGGTTGATTTTGTAGATTTTTCGGTTTTTCTTCCTTCCTTCCTTCTTTTATTCAGTGTATATATATGCATGCGTCCTATGTATGTAGCTTTAGCATGCGATGCTGGTATCTGGGGTGTTCTGTGTGCACTTTTCTTTTGTCGCTGTTCGTCACTTTTTCTTAGTTTTCCATTGTCACATTATGTTATTTTGTTTATCGAATTTTCTGTTTTTCGTTGTGATAATAAACAAAAATTTGTGTCGTTTTTCGGTGTTCTTTTTTTTTGAAATATCGATTTGATTTTTTTCACTTTTTAATTGTTGTTGTATTTAAGGAGAAGAGAGAACAAAAAATTTTGGTTCATCAGTGTCTTAAAATGTTGTTCTGTTGTTGTTAATTGATTTTTGTTTCACTCTCTTGATTTTCTTGTCACTTTCACTTTTAAATTTCTTGCACTGCTTTTCTCGTTTTCGTTTTCTTTTTATTTCGTCACTTTGACACTTTTATTATTCGCGCGTTTTATCGCTTTTGCGGGCTCTTCAGGATCCCTCTTCTGACACCAATTCGTGACGGACGAGCGGGTTTAAATAAATGATCAGATTTTGAATGGTTGAATAGAATAGAGTGAAAGTTTATTATATATGTTTGAATTCAATAGAGAAGAGCGTGCACGTTAGAATAATTGGATGTTGGAGCTGATCTTGCTCGTTGAGATGTAGGAGATGAAGTGATTTGGGATTAGGAGAGAGTGAAGATGTGAAGTTGGAAGTGGGGTGAAGTAGGGGGCCAGGCGAGTGGAGGGAGGCCACGAGCCATCGTAACGAAGCCCGTGGGACTAAGGACAATATAGGAGATTAGAAGATGCTGAGGAATAAAGTTTGAGCGTGAAAGAGAAGTGATAAGAGAAATGAAGTATGGATGGATGGCGTGAGAATGGAATGCAGGTATATGGGGTATTCTATATATATATGATACCGTGACAAAAATTCTATGTTAAAATTGTTTAAATCATTTTAAACTCTTGAAATAGTTAAAATGTATTGAAATGAAAGTACATGGTGAAAATAAAAAAAATTCATTCACGCATCTTCGTCGAATGAGTGAAAAACTGAAAAAGAAAGTTGTTTTCGTTAAAACAAAATGGTTCAAAGAACTGTAAAGACTTTAAACTCTACAGGACACTTCTTTATGATCCTATAAAGAAAGTCTATAAGTTACAAAAACATTGGTTTAGAGGTTGCGGAGATCTGACTCTGGACGGACACAAAAATGGTTTTTCGGCTCAAAAATGGCTGTTTTTTTGGGAAACTTCATATTCAACATTGTCTGAATAGATTGTGTCAAAAAGGGTTTTCAGATTATAGTAAAACAAAACTGTGCTATTGAACCGGATCCGTTGATGGATTCACGCAAAAATTTCAAGAATAGAAAAAGGTCGATCTACTTTTTCTTCCGTAAACCCAGAAAAAAAATCCTTTCACTGTGTTTCATGGCCCAACATTTTTGTTTTGTGACAGAGAATTTTTGTGCATTTTTTGGGAATTTTAAAAATGAGCGTTTTTTGCGTCAAAAATGAGGTGTGGTCATTTTTTTGGAGATGCCGGCTGGTCCAAAAAATTAAAAAAAAAATTGGAGTACGTTTATTGATAGGTCGAATAATATAAAAAATAATGGAATAAATCCAGGGGGTCACACTCAAACACCTCTGAGTTAGTGTGGACTGCCTTATATATGAGGCATTCCACGCCAAATCGAACACTTTAGAACTCAACCCTTCTCGATTTGGCTGAAACTTTTTAATTTTTTTTTGCCCTATCGAAAACATTTTTCAGAATTTTTTCAAATTTTTACACCCAGCCGATAAAAAGTCATAAATTTTTCAAAAAAATTTGCTTTTCATTTTTCAAATAGCTATAACTTTTTCAAAATTTGACGTATCAGGACGATTTTTTTCTCAATTTTTATCTTTTAATGTACTTTTTGAAAAAAAATACAAAAAAATTATAAAAACCCATCTTCATCGTTTTTTTTCTTCAGATTTTCGGAAAAAATCAAAAATTTACCATTTTTGATTTTTTTTCTTTTTATTATATCAAACTTTGACATTTTCTGCAAATCCTCGAATTTTTTCAGAGTGGTGTTTTTTCGATTTCTATTTTTTTTTTCCAATTGAAAGAAAAACTTTCTTTCTACTAGCCTTATTTCTCATAACACCATTCTGCAATTTTTTGAGGGTGTTTAGAGGACTTCGAAACTTGGAAAAAAAAAAAAAAATTGAAACGGTAATCATTGAGGAATTTTCGATTTTTTCCAAAAATCTAAAAAAAAACGATGAAGATGCGTTTCAATAATTGTTTTTCGAAAACTGTTTTTGGATGTTGTTTTCGAAAAAAATATGAAAAAATTATTGAAAGGCATCTTCATCGTTTTTTTTGAGATTTTTGGAAAAAATCGAAAATTTCTGGATGATTACCATTTTCAATTTTTGTTTTTATTTTTTTTTCAAGTTTCAAAGTTCTCTGAACACCCTCAAAAATTTTCAGAATGGTGTTCCGAGAAATAAGGCTAGATGAAAAAAAGTTTTTTTTTCAATTGGAAAAAAAAAATAGAAATAAAAAAAACACCACTCTGAAAAAATTGGACGATTTGCTAAAAATGTCAAAGTTTGATATAATGAAAAGGAAAAAAATCAAAAATGGTAATCATCGAGAAATTTTTGATTTTTCCCGAAAGTCTAAAAAAACGATGAAGATGATTTTTTATGATTTTTTGTATTTTTTTCCAAAAAGTACATTAAAAAACAAAAATTTTGAAAAAAAATCGTCCCGATACGTCAAATTTTGAAAAAGTTATAGCTATTTGAATAATAAGAAGCCAATTTTTTGAAAAATTTACAACTTTTTATCGGCTGGGTGTAAAAATTTGAAAAAAATCTGAAAAATGTTTATGATAGGGTAAAAAAAGATAAAAAAATTTCAGCCAAATCAAAAAGGGTCGGGTTCTAAAGTGGTCGATTTGGCGTGGAATGCCCCATATATATATACATTAAAGTTTTCAACCGATTTCGATCAAACTAAAACCAAATTAAAAACTTTTATCTTCACACCCATCACACATATGCCGAAAGTGATATACTGACTACATTTTCAATTGCTGATGTTTAAAACTTGATAATAATGAAATCTACGCATTCATTTATCAGGTATTTAAGTGCATGTTATTGAAGAATACATTTTTCAACATAGCATTTCATGAGACACGGCAGCGTCTCGACGCTAAGTATTCAAAAAAATTGAGAAAATCCCAGTCGAGATCGGTACGCATTCTTATATACGCGAATATGCCTACCGCTGAAACCGGATATTACTAAAAAACACGACAACCTTTTTAAGATTTACGAGCACTAGTGATCTAGAAATAATTTTTTCTTTCATTTGAGTCTATTGTTATTTTTTTCCGCCAACGTCATACTGAGATATCATGATTTCGGGCGAATTATTCCGATTATTTTTCCGACCCAAATGTCGGCCAATAGAATTGCACCATTCGACGTCACGTGGTACAACCTACATGGTATTATACTGATAATTTTTTGATTATTTTCTCTGGTAGTTGCTATATATAAAAAACAAAACATGATCCAGTCAAATTAACCACACGTCAAACTGACAGGTTGAATTCAATTGTGAAAATTGGAGATTTTGCATGAAAATGAGTCGATTTGGAGTTTGTTCTCTGTCCACCATTGATAAAAAAGTCAAAGGAAATGTTCCCATTAATACGGAGAAGGCAAAAAAAACAGTTTGGAACCAATTTACTACTGTTAACTGTTCATTTCATCTCATGGTGCAATTCTATTGGCCGACATTTGGGACGGAAAAATAATCCCCCGAATACCACACGAGCTTCAAAATTATCTGGCATTTCCCTCAAGGTTCCCTGCAAACAAATAAAGTCGTCAAGTTTTTCAGGAAAAACTTGACTCCTTCATTTGTTTGCAACGAACCTATCGGGAAATACCCGATAATTTTGAAGCTCTTGTGGTATTATAAGTGAATATTTATCATTGCGAAAATTATTTGACAGTCGACGTGGAACGCCTATAGATATGCAAGCCCGTGTACACAGTGCAGCCAGATCGCGTGCAAAAGTTACCCCCACTTTCTGACCCGCGGCTGTAGGATCTTATGGGCGCGGGTCAGAAAGTGGGGGTAACTTTTGCACGCGATCTGGCTGCACTGCATGTACAAGCGCTCTTAAGCATGGGCTCTATATCTAGAGACATCAATGTGACACGGTTTTCTAAGAGGCCGAATGCAGTAGTGTGAAAATGTATGAGTGTGTGCGAGATTTATGATATACAGGGTGATCATTATTCCAGATTCAATTTCTTTGAATATTTATATGTATACGTATTATATGATATATATTAAGGTAGTGCACCCAGAAAAATTATTTATTTAATTCAACTAAATTTATTCGAAATAAATAAAATTTTATGGAAATAGCAGCTTAATAAGAGACTCATAGGAAGCGGTACAATCAAATCAATCTTTTCTCAGGGAGTGATTATTCGAAATTAGAATTTTGTTTATATTAATATATGTATTTATACGATGTATATTAAGGTGGCCGCTGTTTCAGGTCTCAACTGATATTGAGGTGGTCATTTGATAGTCGATTTCTTTAAAAATCTTATATACATATATTATGATATATATTAGGGTGGTCATTCGAGATTCGAATTTTCTTCATATTCATGTATAGAGTAATGGACGATTGAAGTGACGCACTCGGTTTTTTGACTCCACCACCTCCAATTCACTCGTGACGAAAAAACTGCCAAATAGTTTTCATGTGAAATTTTCACCCCCGCTTAATGCCGTTAAAATCAGCTCGATCGAACAATAATGAAAAAAATAACGGCCATTTTTATGATTTGGTACGCTCGAAAAAAATGGAAAGATTTTCTTTTTTGCTTGATATTTTAAATGCGAGCTCAAAAATCGATCCAGCAAGAACATAGCTGACAAGGGGCATTCTTTCTGAACAAAATGCTTAACAAAAAAATCAGGCCATTATTTATTGAATTAAAGCACAGTGAAGCTGGTAAATAAAGTAAATAAGAATAACTCGGGAACGACTAATCCAATCGAGATTTTCTTTCGCAAGGAGCACCCTTAAAACGTGTGCAATAGAATTGCGAAGATAGGTTTGCTGAAAATTAGTAAAAAAGTTAATTTTTTGTTTTTTTCTCTCCCCCTTCTTTATTTTCAGAGAATTAATTAGGTAAAGCTGCGGAACTCACTTATGAAACATTCACCATTGGAAAGGTGATGTTTAGACGAAAAAAACACCCCTTGTTGTTATCGATAGGACCCTTGATGGGGGAGAAATCAACGATTGAAGACTTGGCCATCGTAATCTGAAGCAGCGATAGCGCGTGCTGTGTGGCACGAAAAGTTGAGCCGGCACAATTGCGAATACCGAGCATCGGTAATGCAGGCAAGGGATAAGCCGCTGCCGGCAACTTCGTCTACGTTGCCGTAGCAACGGAAGCTGAATTAAACAATCGAACATATTATACTAACCTGTACGTTAAATTCATATTTAAATTAGGATCTTCTGAATAATCAGGAACATGTTCAATAGTTATTTGATATTAATCAATTTTTAATATTATGTTTTATGATTAATAAATTATTATTCGAAATTAATAAATTTTCCCTTAGACCGAACGGGTTTGGAAAATAGCGACAAGTTTGTCTTTCTAGCGCCAATGTTGAAAATTTAATGTTTAAAGAAAACTGTTTTCAAGAACTTGTACTGGATAGTTGATAATTTTCGAGTAAGAGAGGTATACGGAGCATGACCTACGATGTGATAGCCTTTTATTGCCGTGCGAGAAAGAAAAGCTATATTCATAGCAGTGCCGCATCGTTCGGACGCTGAGTCCAAACAATGGTGGGTTATTATTTTCTGTGCCGGGTAATTCGGTGCTAGTTTTCATCGATAACCGCAAAACCCTTTCTTTCGTTTCACACCTCTGACCAGCAGAAAAGGAGAACATTCCCATTCTTCTTGTCCATTGCAAGACCTTTAAATTTTTACAACACCTGTCCTTTTAAACTCCGGCTGCCTTGTGGGAGTCCTTTAAATTTCCCCCATTCTGTTTTCGCAAAAATATTATCCTCCTTCTACAGAATAATATACATAGCAAAATAGCGGCATTTTTCTGCAGATCATATTTGTGAAATGAAACAGAAAACATTTCGATTCTCGATGAAAACGAGGGCTAAGTTCCCTTGTCAATAAATCGACCGAGAAAAAAATCGCTCGAACTTTTGCTCTTACTCAAGAGTTACCAACTCTCGAGAACAAGTTTAAAATAATCTTTTTCGCCAAACATTAAATTTGTAACGAGGCGCTACAAAGATAACCTTGTTGCCTATTTCCAAACCCGTTCATCAGTCTAAGGGAAAATTTCTTAATATCAAATAATAATTTATCAATAATAAAAATTAGTGTTAAATTGATATTAAATTAATAGTAATATTAAAAATTGATTAATATCAAATAACTATTGAACATGTTCCTGATTATTCAGAAGATCCAAATCTAAATATGAATTTAACGTACATAAGTATATTTAACGTAAATGTTGAGTATAATATATTCGATTGTTCAATTCAGCTTCCGTTGCTACGGTAACGTAGACGAGGGTAGTGGCAGCGGCTTATCCCTTGCCTGCGTTACCGATGCTCGGTATTCGCAGTGGCGTCGGCTCAACTTTTCGTGCCATACAGCATGCGCTATCGCTGCGTCAGATTACAGTGGCCAGGTCTTCAATCGTTGATTTCTCCCCTATCAAGGGTCCTATCGATAACAACAAGGGTTGCGTTTTTTTCGTCTAAGCGTCACCTTTCCAATGGCGAATGTTTCATAAGTGAGTTTTGCAGCTTTACCTAATTAACTCGTTAAAAATAAAAAAGGGGGAAAGAAAAAAATAAAAAATTAACTTGTTTACTAATTTTCAGCAGACCTATCTTCGCAATTCCATTGCACACATTTTGAGGGTGTTTCATTACAGCTCCTCCGAACGGAGATCCCAATTGGATTAGTCGTTCCCGAGTTACCATGCTTTGATTCAATTAATAATTGCTCGATTTTTTTTAAGTCTCTCCTTCAGAAAGAATGTCCCTAGCCAACCATGTTCTTACTGGATCGATTTTTGAGCTCGCATTAAAAACATCGAGCAAAAATCAAAATCTTTCCATTTTTCTCGAGGGTACCAAATGAAAAAAATTGCCGCAATTTTTCAAATTATTATCCGATCGAGCTGATTTTAACGGCATTGAGCGGGGGTCGAAGTTTCACGTAAAAACTACTTGGTAGTTTTCTGGTCACGAGTGTATTGGAGGCGGTGGAGTCAAAAAACCAAGTGCGTCACTTCAATCGCGCATTACTGTATGTATTTATAAGACGTATATTAAAGTGGTCGTTTTACAGGTCTCAATTAATATTAGAGTGGTCCTTCGAGATTCGATTCCTTTAAATAGCATTTTCTATCTATGTAAAGCATATCTATGAATATATAGCGTTATATATAAAATTATCTATATATATATATATATATATATATATATATATAGGATATCTATGTATATATAGCACCCGTTGTAAAAAACTCCATTGAATCGCCAATGGCAACCAATGGTCCTCATACGACTCCATTGGACAATGAATGGGGACCCATTGAGATTTCCGCATTTGTCAATGGCATACAGGGCTGACCATTGATCAGCGAATGGGTATCCATTGAACATCAAATGCGGATGAATCGAATGATCATCATTACTCAATTATGCTCATTGGAAAGCCAATGCGGATGAATCGAATGATCATCATTACTCAATGATGCTCATTGGAAAGCCAATGCGGATGTATCGAGCGATCAGCATTGCCCAATGGTGTCCATGGGAAGGTAAATGCTGATGAACGAAATGATCCGCTTTACCCAATGATGTCCATTAGGAAAGTCAATGCGGATGAACTGAAAGATCAGCATTTCCCACAGATGTTCATTGGAACCCAAATGCGGCTAACGATGAAATGATCAGCATTTAAGAAGGATACCCATTGAATAATAAGTAACTACGAATTATACAATGATCAACATTTATCAATAATGTCACTTCATTGACGACTGATCGAATGATGAGCAGCATTCGTTAACGATGTTGCAATCCATATTCGAGGTTCAATGCAGAACAATTGAACCCATCGATCGATGAGAATTTTTCCGAATGCGATATTTCTCAAACGGCGGTGAATTAATAAAATTAAGTAAGAGTAGATGTCGCTGATTCTCATATATGAACCAAATATTTTCTTCAATTGTAATAAATGCTGATGATTATATCGATGGTCAATCAGTTTAAAATATAATATAATAGTTTAAAATAAAATAAAATATAATATAATATATTTAAAAAAAATATATTATATACTGCTCATCAAGTGCGCGTACGTTTGGGATAAATGATTCTTAAAACCGTTTATTTTTAACATATACACATAATTTTATCAGTCCCTCTCAACTCGATTTGTGAGAGGAGAAACGTATATACTTTCATTATCAATCGTCATCTGAATACACTTACAATCTATTTTCTCAATTCTGAGCTTCAATAATTTCTATTAAATGTAATATATATATACATATATATATATATGATTGCTATATGATTGCTATATATGATATATGATATAATTATTGGTCGTTATGCTAATATTAGCATTATGATTAACCTTACTTACTGATAACTTACTTGATTATTTAATGCGTAATTCCATGTATATATAGCAATCATATGAAAGAATCTCCATTGATGATCCCATTTATTCCCCATTGCCCACAAAAACCAATAGAGGTGAATATGGCGAATCCACTAGGGAGATTGTCTCCATTGAATCCCCATGGGATAATCCCCATTCCGTTTCAAATGGGGAATTTAATGGCGGAAATGTCCTTAGAAAATTCGGCATTCATATCCATTGGTTTTGTGGGCAATGGATATGAATGCCGAACAGCAATGGAGATTCTTTCGTATAGTAAAAACTCCATTCATCGCCATTGAAAAATCCCCATTCATTCCCCATTGCCAAAATAACCAATGGGGATGAATGCCGAATTGCCTAAGGGGATTGTCTCCATTGAATCCCCATTAGATAATCCCCATTCCATTTCAAATGGGGAATTCAATGGCGAAAATCCCCTTAGGCAATTCGGCATTCATCTCCATTGGTTATTTTGGCAATGGGGAATGAATGGGGATTTTTCAATGGCGACGAATGGAGTCTTTTACGACGGGCATTTTCTATATATAGCATATCGATTAATATATAGCATTACATATAGCTAATAAGTCAAAATCTAACTTAAATTGTATGCTATATATTCATAAATATGATATATATTCATAGATATGCTATTTACATCATAAATGCGTAATAGGCCGTCGGTTATTTACCAAGTAGGTTTTATTTTTTCTAGCGCCCCCCATATTTTTAGTTTATGACCTAAAAAAAATGTCAGACCAAACAAAGCCCTCAATATTCTCGTTAAACTTTGCCCCAAAGACGATATATTTCAATTAAACGTTCAAGACGTTTAAATAACATGGGGTTTTTCAATGTTTTACATTTAATTCATTTTCTCCGACACAATTGAATATATAACAATGAAAGATACATGTTTTTGTAGGAAATTGAACGCTCTGCAAAAATGGTTTCTTATGATTTTTCGATACACCCACTTTTTCAAAAGTTATTCAAGGTCAAAGTTGAACTTATCGAAAATTTTTCAGACTTTCTCGCTTTGACGGCAACATTATTATTATGTAGATAAAGACTAATTGTTTATTTTGAAAAAATCTGATTCTGGCTGTACTATAGTAAAAATTATTGAGAAATAATTTCGAAGAACGGAAAGTAATGTGGCTAACAAGTACATTTAAGTACATTTCATAGGAATTTTGAATAAATCGGTAAAGGGTAAGAATTTGAAACGTTTTCGAAAATATGAGGGGTCGTTCGAAATGATATAAATGAGTAAAAATGTTATTATTTGCAAAAATTCTATACAAAAAAACTCTTATTAATTGACGATTATATTTTTGATTCAAAAGTTGGTCACGGTCAAAATTAAGTTCGAAATCCTAGGATTTATCCTGAAAAATATATGAAATCAAGTAAAATTCTTAACATATCAATGTACACGATTTATTTCTTAAACTAGCTTTGGTTACATTTAGATATTTTTTTCAATACTCGCTTACAATCGAAATCACGTACTGTTTTTGATCTTCGTGTCTGGCTAGAATCTTAATATATTCTTCCATCAATTTTACAGCCCTTTCTGTATCATTGAAAACTTTCAGATGTTTGACAATTTCTAAGCCTCTTAAATATTCTGGATTGTCTGACTATTTACTACTAATGACCTGAAGAAAGTTTTACATCGATATTGAATCTTTCAAAAAATTTAAGAGAGTCAAAATTAATAAAATAATCAATGTTTTTATTAAGAAACCATTTAAAATCATCTGAATTAAAAATGAAGCGCTTAGGAATGTTGAACTGATCATCATCACTCAATTTTGAAGCCTTACCCATACTTTGCTTTACATCAAAAGATATTTTTTGAACAAAAAACGATAAAGCCGCTGCTTCCGGACCTAAATACCATAAATGGTTTCAAATTTTTTTTTAACTGCATCAGGTAACTTTTGATTGATTGTTCTATATTTGCAAACAGCTTTAATAAATTCACAATCTTGATCCGGAGCAGTTGCGACCTGAGGTGCAGTATACAAAAATGTAACATAAACAAAAAATACAAATAATGAAATTTCCCGAAGATTTTTTTCGTCTTCTTGAGTTATCTTAAAACAGTCTCGGAAAATGTAAATTTTCAAACACTAAATTGCTTTGGAAATCCATCGAGCGTGATGGAATGCCCAAGGTTTATAAAATATAATTTTTTAGGGTCCATTGTGCCTAAAATTATTTTACTTAATTCCAAGAGTTCTCGATAATCATTACGTGGTAGAAAAGTATTTAAGAACTCATCAATTTTTGAAGTAACTTCCGGTATTTTATCTCGTAAAATTTTCTTCAATTTGTTCTTCGGTATTACAGATCTTATATTTTGTTTTATCAATAGATCTCCACTGATTTTGGAAATTTTCATACTATCTGGGATCAATTTTCCCGTCCCAGTGTAGAACGGCGGCATCAACTTCAGTTTTACCAAAAACTACTTCAATGTTTTCAGCCATTTTACTTCGTTCTTTAGATCCTATCTCATGAAGATCACGTGGATCAACTCCCATAACTGGTGACAAAGCTGAGACAAGACGAACTTGACCCTCTGTAGGAAATTTTACAGCTGTCAAACGCTGCAACAACATCGTATGTTAATAGTGCATTGTGTAACACGGTGGGGAAGTCGGACTTTTCGTCCCCTCCACCATGTTGCAGACGATACTTTACATAACAAAACCACGTTTCCGAGCTTCACAACAGCCGAATAATTATTTCACGATATTTTATGAAAACCAATTTGCGCGGTGAAGCTGTGACCCTGGGGGGTTGGGGGGGGCGAAGCCCCCCAGAGACAACAGAGTAGTTTTCAAATGCAATATCTGAACGAAATAACAATTCTTTGAACACGCCACGTTTTGTTTTTAACAAAAATACGCCACGTTGAGTTTGATCCGTTTTTAAATAATTTTTGACAAGAACACGCCACGATTTGTTTTATCCGTTTTGTATACGATTAAGGTTATGTTTCACCCGCCCCTACACACATATTCCATACGTCAACAATTCCTCGATCAAACGAGTGGTAGCAGCACCTCTCAATCGGTCGTCGTCGCGTGAGAAATGCGTATGCGCGCGCCGCTCTACTCGAAAAAGTGAACGCATGACTGATGGCAGCACCTCTCGATCGTTCGACATGTCGCTGTACTGGAAAAAGTAAACGCGTACGATCAGCAGTGAGAAATATGCGTGCGCCGCTGTACTGAAAAGTAAAGAAAAACTACTAGGGAAGTGATGCTCAGCGTACGACCGATCTCGACTGTCGCGACAAATCCTAGTTTCAGTACAGTAAACAATCGCGGAAAAGCGAGGCAAACGTGGTTGCGTTATATAAAATATTAATAGTTCCTCTAAGATTTTTTCGTTCATAATATCATCCAGTTCCTTCAAATTCCGACACTGATGTTGATTGAGAGTTCATCAAAGTTTCTCCACTAGATTTTTTTCCTGCACTTACAGTTCGTGAATAGCATGGTATATCAATATCTGTTAAACAATGGAAATATTCAAAGTTAATTATTTTACACATATTCTGAACCTCTTATAAAAAAAAAGCATCCAATAGTCATCTTGAAATTTTACATTTTTCAAGACATAACAACTAATATAACGGAAAAAATGTTTACATGTTACCAGAGACTTTTTTTAATTTTTATAATATTCATTCAAGGTCGCTTCAACAACGAGGTTTTTAGCGACCAGTGCAAGTTGTTTAAAAAAAAGAACAAAACAAATACAGATCTTTGTTATTTTACATCGTTTTACATTTTATCGGGTTTCTTTTTAGTGTTGTTTGCTGGTTAGATTTCGTTGTATACATTTGTGGTTTTGCAGAATTGAATGCTTTTTTTGCATGCTTCAACGTTACTTAGGCAGGCCTTAAGGGTTCTTGGGAGGTCGATTTTTTTCGGTAGTCTTTGTATTTCCTGCACTCAATGAGAATGTGTTCCACTGAAACTGGTGTATCACACACTGCACAATATGGTTTTGGCGAGTGTTTGATGAGGTGTATGTGCGTACGGGGTTTTCTCCTTTATATCATTCCTGTTCTCGTGAAGTTTTGTGAGCCGGCTGTTTGTCCATAAATTATTCCATTTTTCCTTGAGTTTGTACGTAATGAGCGATTTGACTTCGGTGGTAGTGCTAGGTAGATCTTCGATCGTATCTTGGGGTTTCTTGGTTGCTGCTTTGGCCGCTTTGTCTGCTCATTCATTTCCTTGAATTCCTTGGTGCGAGGGTATCCATACTACACGGAAAAAAAGGAACAGTTAATATCACAGAGGGGCCCAGTTCGCATTGGACTCGGGAGGTAAGAAACAGCGGAAATCACAGCATAAACTGGATATAAAATAGGGTGACGTATTTAATTTTACAGTAGAATACAGTAATGTAGATCCTCTCCTACCAAAATGATGACTTTTCCTGTGACACACTGAGATTTTTACAGTGCACACTGGTTTAATTACAATTTGGTATGTGAATAATTCAGTGTCACCAGTAAAAAAATGTTACTGTGGAATTTACATAAGATCACTGATTTTTTTCCTGCACGTAACTGTATTGAACATAGGGCGATTCATTAAATTTTACAGTGTGAGGCTGTAAATTCACTCTTCTTTCGACGGTTCATGACATTATCTGTGCACACTGAGGTTTTTACAGTGTACAATGGCTTATTTACAGGCTGGAGTTGTGGATAAACCAGTGTGCCCAGTAAAGAAATTTGACTGTAGAATTTACATGAAATCACTGAATTTGTTCCTGTATACAAACTGCAAGATACACAGTGTACACTGTATTGAATACAAAGTGAATCATCAAATTTTACAGTGTGGCGCAGTAATTTCTAGCGTGCACGTGCATTTTGTATATTTATATATATCTTTTTATTTTCGCGCCACTGGGTTCTGACAGTCAAAATGACAGTGTGACGCTGTGAATTTTATCAAGTATTTGATCGTAATGGTGGTAACAAAGGGCTTGTCTCGCGCGTGCCACCGTGTCGTCAAGCGCTGTGGCAGTTAGTAGCGAGTGGTTCATCGGAGACGGAAAGAAAAAGGTTGTTCTTGTTCAATCTAATTTAACCTAATGTACTTAAATGTATTAATCTGTACAGTTTTTGCTTTTTATGTGTATGTGCGTATGATCAAACGTGTCATGTGTGTATTGGGCTTATCTTTTTTCATTTCTGCGTATTTTTGTGCATGTGTGATTCACGAATTATCAAAAATTATTAAAAAAAAGTACCATCGTAGTTATATTCCAGAGTAGATCGGGAGTCCGTAAAAATTGCAATCGGGGATATTTTCGTTTGCTCGACGAGAACGATTGTTTGGAGGATAGCGTAGGCCTCATACGTGAAAATCGATACCGTATTTGGAAGTCGGAACTGTAGCTCCTGATTCTCGCTTACCATCGCACACCCTCGTTTCTGTTCACAAATGGATCCGTCAGTGTATATTTTAATGTGGTTTCTATAGGTGTCTTGCGTTATGCTGTTGTAGAGCTTCAGGTAGTCTGCAGGCGAGGTGTTGGTTTTGCCTGTTGTTTCATTTGCTATTTCTAGATTTATGTTGATTTTGGGTGGGTTCCATGGAGGGACTGGGTGTTGTATCCTTGGTTGAGTCCGCGGAATTCGGAGGTCTACCTCTTCGGTGATTTGTTTTAATCGAATAGGGGATGGTCGACTGAGCGTTGGCTTTACTGCATATACGTTTTCTTGTGTGAGAGTGCGGTGTTGCCCCCGGTTTGATGTGTTTAGCAGCTCATAGTAGACGGGAGGATACTTCAGCATCATCTCGACTCTTCTCATTTCCAGAGGCGGCTCTCCGCTCTCCGCCTGTACGCTGGTGTTGGGGCTTGTACAGAAGGCTCCTATGGCTAGCCGCAGAGCCGTAGTTTGAATAGGATTCAACATTTTAAGTAATCGTCCGGAGGCTGACCCATAGACTGCTGACCCATAGTCAATTTTGCTTCGGATGATAGCCTTGTAGGTGTTCATGAGAATAGACCTGTCTGATCCCCAGTTTTTAGAGGACAATGCCTTCATGAGGTTCATTCGTATTGCACACTGGGTTTTCAAGTTTCTTATATGCGGTGCCCAACTTAGAGTGTCGTTAAAGGTTAGTCCTAGAACTTTCATTGTAGTCGTTCTTCGTAGTCTGGAATTGTTCAGGGTAAGTATAGGCGACTGGTTTCTTGTGGTCGGCGAGTTTGAGAATAAGATGAATTCCGATTTTGTCCCGGAGAATTTGAATCCGGACGTTGCCGTCCGGGTCGAAAGTTTGTCTGACGATTCTTGCATTAATTTTCCGGTAGTATTGATGTTTTTACTGGCGCAATAGATGGTCAGGTCGTTGGCAAATAAGAGACTTTTGGTAGGCGGTTTTATATTTGTTACTATGTCGTTGATTGCAATGAGGAATAGCGTAGTACTGATGACTGATCCCTGAGGGACTCCGTTTTCTATTTCGGCTGGCTTGGATAGTGCGTTGTTGAATCTCACTCGGATCAGTCTTTCATTAAGAAAATTGTTAATGTACGCAATCATGTGTCCTTGGTATCCCATATTTATCATGATGTCTATTAATCTTAGGCGCCACACCATTTCGAACGCTTTTTCTATGTCTAACGAGGCTGTCATGACGTGTAACTTTTTGGCAATTGAGTCGGAGATGTGTGTCTGGAGTTGAATCAAATGGTCTGTGGTCGATTTGAATTGCCTGAAGCCATTCTGAAGTGGTGAGATCAGGCTGGAGCTTTCCAGAGACCATTTTAGGCGTCTATTTATTATGTTTTCTAAAATTTTCCCGATTTACACCCGAGTGCTATTGGCCTATAGTTGGGAGCGTTTGTCCGGTTTTTACGGGGTTTTGGAATCGGGATGATAGTAGCCATTCTCCATGTCGTAGGGAATGTTTTCGGTCCAAATGAGGTTATAAATGGCTAGTAAGGCTCGTAGTCCATTTTTTAGCAACTATTAGATTAGGATGCATGGCAGCCCGTCGGGGCCTGGGCTGGAGTTTTTTGATGTTGACAGAGCAACTTTCAGTTCCTCCATGAGCAACGGAGAATTAATGGGGTGTTCATTGTCTGTGTCTAATCTTTCTGTTACTATGTGCCGTACACTTTCGTCAATTCTTAAGTCCTCTTCATTTTTATACCTTTTGAATTCCGCGTTGTAGTTGTTGTTGCTGGAATTTGAGGCAAAAGTGTCCGCTAGTAGGTCAGCGATGTCCTCGGGTTTTTCTCTTGTGATGCCTGTGTTATCGGTCAGGTAAAGCGTTGGGTTGGCATATTTGAGACCTTGAATGTTTTTTATGGCTTTCCATATTTGATCGGTAGGGGTCTGGCTGTTCAGAGAGCTGACGAATTTTTGCCACGCCTCCTTTTTACTCGTTTTCAGCGTACGTCAAGCGATCCCATACGGAACATTAGGGCCATGGGACGTCCAATATCCATACATGGTGGATGAATGCTCCATCCCAGGGACGTCTATGAGTATCCCTATCACTGCTAAAAGAAGTGCGAAACGGCACCTGTTCTATGTACTGGGAACATCCCTTATACGTACCTTGAGACGGTTTTTAGATGGACTAGACCCCAAAAAATGACGTCTGATTTACGTATTTAAGACGAATAAACCAGTGATCCGAAAGATGTCCAATGATCATCCATTATACGTCCCTTTATTTAAATAATTTAATCGTTATTAACTACATATTATTAATTAATTATAAACTTTGTTACTGATTATATAATATTCGGGGCCTACGAGATATCCATATTTTACAGAAAAAAAGAAAAAAAAATAGTTTTCGATTTTTCACACTGCGGTCACCCATCCAAGTATTGGATTCAAGGGGTGCTGCTTAACTTTTCTAATCTCCTACCTACCTACCTACCTACCTACACTAACTTGACTTATGAGAAACTTCTGCATGTAAAAACCTTATACGATGTAGTTTGCTGATATACTTATATATCTTTGTCTCACAAACCTTGAATAATGTATAATCGTAATGAAATTTATAATTAATGGATAATGTGTAATCAATAGCGTTTAAATTAAGGGACGTATAATAGATGATCATTAGATATCTTTTGCACTATTGGCATTCGTCTTAAATACGTACATTAAATGTCTTTTTATGTGGTCTATAGGTACCTCTAAAAAATATCTAAGGGTACGTATACGAAACTTTTTCAGCACATAGAATCGCTGCCGTTTCGCATCTCCGATAGTGGTTTAAGGAATGTCCCATGGACTTCCCCGGAATGAAATTTTCATCCAACTACAATGATTATTGGACGTCCCCTGGCTGTTAAGTTACGCGCGGAATATATTTATGGCTCCAAAAATATGTGTCGTGGACGTCGAATAAACTTCCGCGTTATCCTTCGATAGACGTAATTTGTACGTACATACGACGGTCAATTGGCGTACCCATATCACAGCTGCCCGAAATACTTAAATGTACATCTAAAGGACGAATGCTTTTGATTGGACAACACGCGATGGATCACACAGGACGTATATTGTATGTTCACACACGTACTATTTCTTAAGCTACAAATATACACAACACGGCCATCTATGGTATGCCCGTAGGTAGACATTCAATAGCTCTTAATTCAGTATAGTAATTGGACATCTATTGGACGTTCCAGGTTCACGTCTATAGGAAATCCTACATGGAACATCCGATAGACGTTCAATTGACGTCCTCCGAATGTGATTTTCGTTTACGAACCTGGAACGTCCAGTGGATGTTCAATTACTATCCTGAATTAAAAGCTATTCTACCTATGGACATACCATGGATGGCCGTGTTGTGTATATTTGTAGCTCAAGAAATAGTACGTGTCGTGGACATACAATATACGTCCTGTGTGATCCATTGCGTTTTGTCCAATCAAAAGTATACCATGGATGCTCAATGGATGTCCGCATTACGTCCATCGTGGATGTAGACGTGTTAAGGATCTATGGATGATAGATGGACGTCCAATGGACACTCGGTTCCGTGTGGGATAGATCGTGTTTTTTTATACTGGATTTGTGCTTCAATAGTTTTATGTTTCTTGTACGTGTTGAAGGCACGCTTTGGAGTTTGGGTGGCTGATTGACATTCGTCGTTCTACCATGGAACTAAGTTTCTTCTTTTAGGCTTCTTGGTAGATGTAGGGTTTGTAAGTTTGTCGATGTTTCGTGACTTGGTCCATAATTCATTGATAGAAAGATCAGGGAGGAGATTATCGATAGTAGTTTTATAGGCTTGCCAGTTAGCTATTTTAAATTTCCATAATGTGTAAGCGGTGTTGTCAGTGCTAGTCGTATTAGGGTTGAGAAGGTCTATATGTATCGGGAAATGATCTCTGTCATTTAAATCGTCATCTACGTACTATTCCAGAAATTGTGCGAGGTTCGAGGAGCAGATACTGAGATCGATCGCACTCCTAGTTCCAGTAGCACAGTTGAAGTGGGTCGGTATGTTGTTATTTAGTAAAAGGAGTTCGGGGTCGTTTAGCCAGCGTTCGATTATTTTTCCTCTTCCGTCTGTTCGGTTCGAACCCCATAATGGGTTGTGACTGTTGAAGTCTCCCACTATTAAGAAGGGTTTGGGTAACTGCCGGACTAGGTCTTCAAGTTCGGTCAGGTTGAAAACGTAGCTATTTGGCAGGTTAACGTTGCAGATCGTTATTTTTTTGGCAGCGATATTGTTGTAGCCACTACCTCAATGGGGGAAGTTATTGTGATTTCAGTAGCCTGGATGTTGTCTCGAACGAATATGGCAACACCTCCACTGGCATGTTTTGCATTTGTTCGGTTTTTGTGGAATTGCTCATATACTTTCAGTTTCGCGCACTTGTCGGATTTAAAGTTCGTTTCTTGAAAACAGATTACCTCTGGGGCAATTTTTTTCACTAACACCTGTAAGCTTTCACGCCGTGCATAATAGCCGTTAAGGTTCCACTGCATAAAACGCACAATACTTTAGATTTTTAGTTTTATTTTCCTTTATTTGTTTGTCAATTTATTGTTAATTTCGGTCACTGAGCTCTCTGGAGCTGGTGTTTGAAATTTGCGGTCGGAAATTTGATCGGAATCCGGCCAATCGTCGCATTGCAGCTTTTTGACAATTTTAGTGAATTTTGTTTTTGTTCCTCTGTTAGGCAAAATCGGGTAGAGTGTCTGCAGCATGGAGATCATGGACGAGTTCGTGGTTCCAAATTCCGCGGTTACCTCTACGAGGTTTTGCTTACCTTGGACTTTTTCCAAGAAGTTTTTTAGCTGGAGGTAACTAAGTGGATATTTTTCTGGATGATCCGTAATTTATTTTTCCATCATGGTGCGTGGCGGACTCGTTTTTTCAGTGGAGGTTGCTGCGTTGTTCGCTTGAGTCGGTGTATTTTTTGCTCGTTTCTTTTGATTAAAAGGTTGAGGGAGGGGGAAGTTTGACTCTGTAGACGAATTTAGGTCGATTTTTTGGGTGCTAGGTGTGTCCGGTATCGGGGAGCCAGGGTCGGATCTTGGTCGTTTTTGTCCGATTAACGCGATGATATCGACGGCCGTTTTGTTTTCTGGAATATTTTCATTCTTTTGGGAAGTTGTAGTGTTTATTTCTTCAGGTAATCTTGGAGTGATTTCTTGTGAACGAGTTCCCTCGGTATCGGTGATTTCTTTTGTGGAGAGTGCCGGACAATTTTTGGCAATGTGTCCTTCGTTTTTGCAGTGGTAGCAGCCAGGGTTGTCGGTTGTAATATAGATCCAATAATTTGTTTGATCAAAGTTAAGTTGAATCGATTCTGGGAGCTTGGATATGTCGTCGGAGTGGATATACACTTGTCGTCGGAAACTCATTATATGAACGTACTGGGGATCGCTAATCCCAGCTCGGAGAAACGTGACAGGCGACGTTGTTTCGACGTTGAGAGAGTGTAGTTTGTTTATTATATCTGTGTGCGGTATTATTGGTGGGACGTTGGAGAGTACAATTCTTTTGTTGTGCGTGATCAGTCGTCTGATTGTGAGAGATCTATCGTGTATCGTGATCGTTCCATGTGTCTCGACGAGGTTCTCAGCGATCGCTTTGCTTGCGAGATACACACATATTCGGTTATTGGAGATGCGCGAGATAAATCGTATTTGTTGCGGCGTAATTTTTTCGGCGAATGCTTTAATATAATCTGTGATTTGAACTCCGTCTAGGGCGTTGACGATGACCGCCTGCTTTTTCGTTGGAAATTCGTTTGCTGCTCTGGCGTAGTTTAGGGTTTGTTCGGACGTCATTGTTACTTTGTTAATTTTATGAAATTCTCTGTAGGGAGAGAATTTTCGGACTGAGGTAAAAACACGGGGAGCCACCAGCAAATACGCTCGTTGGCTCGTTAGAGTTTACTCTATGCTGAGTTTCTATACTCTTAGTAGGTTATTTACTGGTCGCCGTACTATGATTCGGATTGTAAATACACCGCTATTACGCGAGAGACAACACATCCGCACGGTACGAGCGTTACTCAGAGACTGCAACATGATCTGTTGCTGCAAATGTATGAGCTGAAGATGCATTTCCGTGAAATTCGTCGTTTGACTGCTGATTCTCAGAATTATTTTCAGAAGACAACATACGTTCCCCTACAATTGGATAATTACATTCAGTATTAATAGATTCATACAAGTTTTTCAGTTTTATTTATTAGTGTATTTGTTTCAAGTGACCTGCAGCTTCCGGTGATAATTTAATTGCTTCAGCAAAATTCAGATGGAAAATCCTCTCTCTCTGTTTTATGATCAATTGAAAACTTATTTGTTTCAGTGTCATTCATTTCAAAAATATTACCGTAAGCAACGTCAAATAATTTTTCGCGGTCAACTCTTGCTATTTTTTGGTATTTTTTCTGTCAATATGTCTTTGCACGTCTCTGTATTCTGTATAAAGCTTTTTTAATTTTTGTATACACCAGGGGTATGACACTTTGGCACAAACGGGGCTTCTTATTTGGCCACATCCAGGAAAGTATGAGTATATAAAAGTAATTTGGGCGCACAACGCAAGAATTTTTTTTTTACGCTTTTTCACATGCAAAACTTATGGAGTAAACTTTAATTTCGTTGTTTAAAAAGCTTCGAACGATTTTTTTTCGCAAAAATATTCAATTTTTTGCAGAAAACTACCATTTTTATAAAATGTAGCGTAGCTCTAAAGCTACTGGATTTATTCTAAAATCACTAAGAGAATAAAAAGTTGCATACAATTATTCTGGATTCAATGAAAATTTTGTATGCATCTCTTTACCCTCTTAGTGAGTTTACGTAAAGAAATCGTACAAAACTTTAAAAAAAATGAAATTCAAGCTAATACCCCCCGCCACGAGATTTTCATGCGAAAAACAGTCGAAAAAAATGTTCATGGGTTGTGCACCAAAATTTCAACGCTAAAAAAAAAACCAAGAACGACCATGTTTTTCATTTTCCATTTTTTATTCAATTTCAAAATAGCAGTCACATTTTTTGTCTAAAATAGCATCTACAGTTATTATAAAATATTAAACTGGAGAACAGTTTTACTCCGAATAAGAATTAATGACATTCATTGACTATTTCAGTGAAATGTTCGAGTGGTATTTATTATTCCGTATAATTTCTCACTGCACAAACTGTTATATAATTAGATCTTTAATTTGTATTCCCAGATAAAAAGTAAATACAAAATGTGCACAAATGTTTATTTTATAGCTACGATCTTATTTCATTGATCATGTTGTATAATATGTTATTTCAAAATTATGAAATTAATAAATCTGAATTTTAAGAAACGGCAATATCTATTAATTATTCTCAGCGTAGTTAACTATTAATAACAGCGGGGCAAGAACAAAATAGAATCGCACTAGATAGCGCATATAAAAGATCGATTATTGATAAGATAGTTCTCTACTCGGCCGACGAAAATTCAGCAATGCTACCACCATTAGCACTGCATACCGCAGTTCGAGTTTCATGCCGTAAGGTTGGCAGCTGTCTTATACTTGAAGCAATGGGAAGCGTTTCAAATAAGTGTTGCTCGTCTAGCATTGAGTGTCACACCCTTGGTATACACCGTGAATTGTCTTGAGTGGGGATTGCCGCATTCCTCCAAATTTTGTTAACTTCATGTAAGACGAGTAAACAGCTGTCATCTATCGATTGATTGAGATTCCTCGAGTGATGAAATAGTAGCTGCAAGACTTCTTTATTTGTTGGTAACTTTTTACCAGTAATTGTGTCTATTGTTTTACTGATTAAAAATGTATTTTTTTTCAATCCATAGATCGATTATCACTCATCATGAAAGTTATGGGCATACTAAGTTTCATACACATAGAAAAAATAAAAAAATGATTTCTCCATGATGGGATCAAAAGATGCGGTTTTAAATGTACTTTTTTGTCAATTTATTTAAAAAAAATTGGAGGATACACTCTTGTCGAAAAAACAAAAATTCTCTTTTGAAAGTTGTTAAAACGGAAGAGGATGAAAAATATTTTTTTTTGAGAAATACTTTTGTTTTTCTTGTCGGAAAATAACTGAAAAAAAATCAGCGACACGAAAAAAAATGTCGAAGTAATAGCCGCTCGGTTATAGCTGGAATGCCTCTGTGAAGATGAAGACACAGTATGAAGTCACACATTGCTGTGGACTCACACATACGATGGATGGAACGACGCACAGTGGTCCCAAATCCCAAAAAGCTGGCGAAAAGTCCAAAATGTATTCAATTCGGGTGATAGTCCGTACTCCGTGGTTTTCGGGGTCGCTGACTACGAATATGAAGTCAAAATTTAACAAAACAAAATGGCATATCCAATATGGCGGGAAATTTCGTCAAAAACGTATTCAATTCGGGTGACATTTGAAGACTTGATGACTTGGGAAGAAGAGGATTGGAATACAGTCATTATAATCATTATTACAATGACAATGAACATTCATAATATATTCCTTTCATTCGTTTATTTCTAATCGATATAATTTTAGCTTTTATTACAATTAATCACTGTCCTGTGAACTGTCATCATCGTCACATGTATCGCTCGTATCATCAGAAAAAATCTGCCTTGATTCTGGAACTGAAGGTGGAATTAATAGTTCAACCGCGTATGGGGATAACGATCTTAGTTTCTTCGGAAGAAGTTTTCGCAAACTGGATATTACTGGATCTGACGTTACTAAACATCTGCAAAAAATGTCTTCCATGTTTTTGATGCGGTTACATTTTCGTGAAAAATCTTCTCGGAATCTTTTAATGTACTTATCGCATGATTCCTGAGCTTCTTCAGACATTTGTCCGATAGGAAGTAATGAAGATTCCACGATTCCGTGACCGTGAATAAGAATTTTGTGTACTGTTGTTGGCATGAAGTACCACGAATAGAGTTCGACAAATTTTCGTGCAGCATCTTCAGCGTATTTACGAAATTTGGGTATATTGATTTCGAAACCACAAGAAATTACCTGCAATACAAAGCGGAAATTTCAGAATTTTCGAAAAATCTTCTAGCTGTATTTCCGTCATTAGAACTTCCACAGCCTGGTTTTGGTTGATCCACAACAAGCCCTAATCTGTCACGAAAACCTTGTTGTATATTTTTTTTTCTTCCATCAACATTTTCTTTATCCTCTTTGCGCCCTTGCCACTTTTTTTATTTCTAATTTGTAAGCTACATGTGAGCAACATTCAAAAAACCGTATCCAAGCATGCAGCGACGATATTCCGAATTTGAAGTGATCCACATTAACCAGTCTTTGCAACATCTTGTCAATGTCATTAAATTCTTTGGACGTAGCACCGCAAAGGTAGCAACGCATATTTGATGATGTATTCGTAATAGAATTACAAACTTTACCATCTATCATCGTCAACACAAGTTTGAAATTGATGTTAATTTTTTTGCCGCCAATTACAGTTTCAAAGGGCACGAGGTTTCTCTCTTGCGCTTGGATACAATCAACTTCTGCGCTAGTTGCTTCGGCAGTTTCATGAAAGAATTGAATTTTAATTGGGCGACAAAACCTTGGTGACGAAGGACGAGGATTTTTCCAAATAATCACGTGTGGATTGACTTTATCAAAGATTTTCAAGGGAACGAGTGAAATAAAGAAAATGTTGGCATCTGATTTATTGCCGTCTCCATCGTTAAATTTTTGTTTGTAAGTACTTCGACCAGAAGTTCCATCGCATCCCCACTTGCATATCAATTCTAAATTACCAACTTTGTTTTCAGGAAGACTTCCAATAACGTCCGATTGTACCGTTAATATTCTTTCAGCTGTATGATTTAGCAATGCTTGAAGTCCAACTGTGGCTCCACTTTCAGTTACAGAAATTTCTGACTTTGCAGGGTAACACTTTTTTTTAGAATCCAATACACATTTATAAGGCGGGTATAATTTACATTTTTTTTTCAAGCTTACAGAACGTAGTAATTGGTATTGACTTTTGGTCATTTTACCTTCTACCTCAAGTGATAATGCTTCGTTGCCTGACAGTACATGTTCTGAAACGCGTTCCATAGACTTATGGTACTGTGATGCTTTTGATGGACTGCCTTCTGTGACATCCCTAATTACCTTTGAAGCTTGTAAATTTCCAGAAGCCTGGAGACCCATTTGTGTAGCGTAGGCCAATTCGTGGACGGTATGTTCTTTTCGAACCTTTTCTGTCTTCCTACGTTTTGACCGATCACTTAAATCGCCCCAGCTTGTGGAAGGACGTCCCATTGTGCTGTCCGTAGAAGGATGCCCCATTGTGTTTTCCTCAGAAGGACGCTTCATTGTGTTTTCCGTGGAAGTCTTCAAACGTTCCTTTTCAATCGTGAAAGACACAGGAACGTTGAGTTACTCATCGAATTTATTAAAGAATTTGGTTTCGTCCCTCCTCGCTTCTTGCCACCTCTTTTTGAAATTCGATACCAATCTACACATGGCGTCTTTCAGATTTTTCGACAAAATGTATGGATGCTTCAATTGTTTTGACATCTCCATTTCAACAATGTCAGTGACAATGTTGATATTTTCTTTTAATACCGATTTCACAAGTATGTAAATTTCCTTTCTCGTGAAAGAAATTTCGTCGGTATTATCCAGAGGATCTGTAGGAAATGCAAAATAACATTAATAGAAGAATTATCTTTATCAATTCCCTATGAACAATATGTCAGACGCGAAAATTACAAAAAACTGCAGAAAGCATTTTTGCCTCCACTATTGAATTTTTAGTGCGACAAAATTTCGACTAGTGTAGCACACTTTTGAGTGAGAGTGTATATTCAAAAAACAAGGATAAAAAATTTCATAAACTACTACAATTATATCTTCTACTGTGAGGAATATATGTGCTAAGTTTTAAATTTTTATATAAGTATTGACTAAGTTGAAAAAATGTTCAAATTGTTGACCGTGTAAAATACACGTATGAGCCATTCAAAACTTTTACTGCTGGGAGGGCATAAAAATTACACTCAAAACCGAAGGAGCAGCTACGAGCAGCTAATTTTTGGATATGTTTTGAAGAAATGTCTAAGTAACAATTTCCATTTAGTTTAAGAGCGGGGGTCGATAGGGGTTTTGACTTATTGCTTTTTCTAACACGACTTTTCAGAACATAACCAAGAAAAATACCACTACTTTCATTAATGACTTACAATTTCATACATCGTTAACGATAATTTTGAGCAACACACTCAAATTGCACTTACTTTCTGGAGAAGAATCCATTTTGTAAAATCCAAATCCGTTAACTTTTCACTCTTCCAGGCGCGTCGAAACTTTCGTCTTATTTCTCCGTGTGACGAGCAAACAATGCGGTCGGCTCGACGCTCACGGATAAAATGGATTCCTGAGCCAGGTATGGACGCTCCCCTTTTCTTAACGGTCATAATACATACTAGAGGTACCACTACAACTATTCCAACTATTGAAAGTCCCTAGAAAAAAATATTTTTTTTTCGACTTTTGGCCAGCCTTTAGCGATTTGGGACCACTGTGCGACGCGCATAAGCGCTGCTGTTCTATATACATTAAGCTATTTAAAAAAAAAATCGATTTTTCAACGGGTCACACCTGAAATAGTTAGTTGAGATAGAAAAAAATGATGTCAAAAGATGAGCATTTTATATTGAATGGAATTTATTTTCAAATCGGGTCCCAAACGTATTTTCACAATATAATTTCACTATTTTTCATAACTATATTGTTTATAATAAGTATTTTTTCCATTTATTTTATAACTATGATCTGTAATTAGTAATAATAATGAACGTTTTGGTTGATTCATAATAAGTAAAAAAGTCATTTGCGTAATGGGTATGCCTTTAAAAATTGAATAGAATCTTGGATAAACTCCTTTTAAAAAAATGTGTTAGGTAGCTGGAGTTCGTTCAGTTTGATTTGTTCTTGATTCTCGAAGAATTGAGGTGCTAGTCTATTTTAGAAGGTCAAAAAAAGCAAACTTTTGAGATTTTTTTCTCAGCTCCTTTATCAGATATGACTATGAAATTGTTATTACAACTTTGTTTCATCCTTTCAAAGTATGTACAACAAAAATTTATTTTTTATTTCGATTCTTTGAATAATTTATAGAAGGCACCAAAGTCGAAAATGTCTTGTCCCATGGCCAACAGTTAATCTCAGGATTGGCAAGTCCGAAACAAAGAACTAAAAAAGGATTTTAAAGAGACGGTTTTTTACATAACAATTTACAACCGTTAATGAAAAATTGATTTAAAAAAATGGTGGATGTTTGAAATAAATCGTAAAAAAATAAATTTTTCTTTTCATTTCAAATATCCGCCATTTTTTGTTTCTAATCGATTTTTCATTAACAGTGGTATATTGATGTGTAAGAAGTTTTCCTCTTTAAAATGCTTTTTTATTTTTTGTTTCGGATTTGCCAATCCTGAGATTAACCGTCGGCTCTGGGACAAGACATTTTTGACTTTGGCACCTTCTATAGACTATTCAAAGAATCAAAATAAAAACTAAATTTTCGTTTTGTACTTCCAAAGCATGAAACAATGTTGTGATAACAGTTTTATAGTCATATCTGATGAAGGAGCTGAAATTTGTTTTTTTTTTCATTTGCTTTTTTAGGCCTTCTAAAGTAGACTGGTATCTTAATTCTTCGAAAATCCTGAATAAATCAAATTGAACGAACCTCAGCTACTTAACCCATTTTTTGAAAGGAGTTTATTCAAGATTCTTTCCGATTTTTAAAAACATACCCATAACGCAAATGGTTTTTTCACTTGTTGTGAACCACCCGAGACTGTTCATTATTATTACCAATAACAAATCATAGTTGTAAAATAAAGAGAAAAAAAACTCGTTATAAACAATAAAGTTTTGAAAAATAGTAAAATAGTATAGTGAAAATGCGTTTGGGACCCAATTAAAAAATAAATCAAAATGATGAAATTTAAAACTTATTCTGGGACCTGTCAGGAAGAAAACTTTTTTTCCCAATAATTAACCGTCTTGAATTCAAAAAAAAGGAAAAAAATGAAAAATCAATTGCGTCGTATCTTCCACTCAATATAAAATGCTCCTCTTTTGACAGCCTTTTTTTTCTATCTGAACTAACTATTTTAGGTGTGGCCCGTTAAAAAATCGATTTTTTTTAAACAGCCTAATATACATACTAACAGTATACGAGGGCATACTATTGATACCCTATCGCTCTCTCTTTCTCGCTCACACATCACTCCTTCTCTCTTCTTGTATTCCTCCATTCTCTTGTCCCGTAAACGGACAGCCACGTTTAATGCTCTGTCTGGGTTTTGTCGTATAAGAATCGTTCACTTCAAAAATAATTATTTCCTGTTGCTGTTCTTGTTTTTGTTCAAAATAAAATTTTCATTGTTCCTTAACTAAGTTTCTTGTATATTTCTTAACTTTTTAGTTATTATTTTTGGTCTGTGGGGGGGGGGGAGCTTCGCCTCCCCAAACCCCCACCGGGGCTTCACCCCTGGACCCCCACCGGGGCTTCGCCCCCGGCCCCCATACCGGGGCAATTTTATATTGGGATTTCATCCGCATTTGCAATAAAAAATAGTCCGTGCAACTCGTGCGGCGTTGTCGATTGCCCCGCTTTCGTGGGCAATCGACAACTTGCCACACTAGCTGCACAATATACTATGAATCCCTTCTTCAGTGAAAACTCAAAAATTCTGTTTTTTTACGTAGAATTTTCTATTATTTTTTTGAGAAAAATCGGAGGCCTCGCATTGAAAGAAAATTCATTTTTTTGCTTAAGTTAGCTTAAAACAGCTAAAAAAACATTTAAAACAAATTTTTCTTAATTTTCATTTTTTTTTAGAAAGTGCATTGAAAAAAATGACCTAGCAAATTAGACTATTTTGATTATTGTAGAAGTTATGATTATTTTAAGAATATTTTTTCAAAAATTAATAACTTCGGTATGGGTTAAGGTAGAGAGCTGAACATTTATATGGATACTTCTTTTTGCATGTATAATAACATATTAAAAAATAAGAAAAATCGAAGGGGTTGCCGACAAAACGTCGTTGAATTGATAGGAAATGACATATACACGGAGAGAATTTTATACGGAAAATTGCTATGTACGCTTAGTAGTCGGGTACCATATTGTCATTAGTAGTAAAATTACTATGTACATACCATGTACATACCATAGTAATTTTACTACTAATGACAATATGATACCCGACTACTAAGAATACATAGCAATTTTTCGTATAAAATTCTCTCCGTGTATAGATAATGCTAAATCACAAAATGCTTCTGCGAATTAAAAAAAGGACGCCAAGTATTAAAAATCCCAGTAATTCGAATTTTAAAAATCCTAAAAATTCAAAATTAAAAGAAAATCCTGAAAATTTGAAATTGAAAAAACCAAATCACACAAGCCAAGCCAAAAACTCGGTATGCTTAAGTTATTAATGACCAAACCAAACAAAAAAGCTTCGCGTGCAGGGTTAAGAAAAATAAGCACGGGAGGTGCTGCAGGATTTCTACAAGATAAGATAGAAAATTATTACACCTACTAATCTTGTGATAACACAGAGTAGTGTCAAGTGTAGTAGTGTGGTGTCAAGTAGTTTGTTCCCGTATTACTGACGCATTAGGGTCCATTCATTAATTACGAAACGATAATTATTTTTGTTGTTTTTGACATTGTCAAATGTCGTTAGAAAAGGGTCAGTTACACTAAAACACGTTACTATTTAACATAAATAAAAGATTTTTATTTTCAACAAAATAATGATTTTGTCTTTAAGAAATTCATATTAAAATTAAGGCTAGAACTTTGATGCGAGTAATCCGGGTACCCGAAATTATCGTGATACCCGGATAACCATTTGCGACGCTCGCTACCCGGGTACCCGTTATCACCCGGGTAATAACGGGTAATATCGGGTAACATCGGGTACCCGGGTTTCCGGGTAATAATGAGTAATATCGGGTAATATCGCGTAATGCTGCATTAACATCTCCTTTATGAATTTTCATGAAAGGTCCGTTCTAATTCTTATATATTCCATCTTTACTCTAGTATTTGTTCGAAATTAATGCATTTATTCAGAACAGGATTTTTTTTCCTCTGATACGTGTTGACTCAGCGATTATACTTCTTGGTCTTTTTGTAAAATCAAATTTGTCCGAAAAACGTCATCATCCAAGGAGAAGGAAACAAGAGCGGACTAGGAAAAGGTATAAGACGAGAGTATCCACATAGTATTATTATCATAGTGTGGAAATTGTTTTGCAACATATGATCACACATGAGTACTTCATAAACTCAATAAGAAATCAATCGATGAATTAGAAAATGCAGAGAAAGACTTGAACTTTCGTATCTTGTATCACGTATCGCATCTATCGAGTTCAATTTTTTGTACAAATATATCCAAGGACGGTCGATATCAAATTTGAAAAAGATTGTTTAAAAAGTTTTCAATTAATTTAATTTAATTGTTTAAGGGGATCTTGTAAAATTTTTGAAAAATTAAGAAAAAATCTTCCTCATTGGAATTATTCATTCAGCATCTCGTAAGGAAACTTAATCGGACGCATAAAAAGTGAATACAAAGAATTACACCAGAACCCCTCTATATGCAACAAATCTCGTTGCTGGGGCTCGACGTGCTCCCGTTCTGATCCAAACTCAGGAGCGTACGCATTTGCATTTAATCTATATGGGGCATTCCATCCCAAATCGGACAGTTTGCAAAACTTTTTTTTTATTTCCTCAATTTTATTACATTTTTGAGTACCCATCAAAAGACCCTTCCTGTTGAATTTTGAGATTTTTTGATTACCTGTTCAAAAGATATTAAATTAACAAAAAAAAAAACCGTTCTTACTTTCGTATTTTGGTCATAACTTCTTTAATAATAATCCAAAGTAAAAGTTTTTTTTCAAAATTTTTGTTTTTTTATGGCCTTTTCAGAAAAAATACAACGAAAATATTCGACTTGTTTTTGAATGAGTTTTTTGAGTTTTAAACTGTCAATCGCGTTTTTTAAAGTAAATGTCATTTTTAATTTTTTTTTTAATTTTTCGTTTCAAACATCTATCTATTCCACAGTTTTTAAGACTAGTTCGATCGTGGGATCTCAATAACTAATTTTTTTTTTTAACTTTGGAAATTAAAATTTTTTAATTTTTTTATAAATTATTATGAATGCCAATTTTCGTTACTGCATAGTATTTTCTAAATCATTTAAAATTAATTTGGACACTTTATCATTGTTAACAGATTTTAAAAATTAATAATTATGATTAATAATTATTAATAATAAATTAATAATTATTATGATGAGAAAATAACACTTCAAGAATTGTATGAGTGGGCATTGAACCTAAATAGTCTATACCGAATATTGCTGTCGAATTTTCACATGGCAAACATTATTCAGATGCAAAAGAAAGATTTTATTTGCGATAAAATACTGCAAAGTCAATCACAGGGGGACACAAAAATTTCACTCAATTATTCCAATGAGCAACGGAAAAGTATTGGCAAAGGAATTTTCTAATTCAGGAAATAATAGTATATGAAAGGTTTTCAAAAAAATACGTAAATAAATAAAAACTGTTGTTATTATTTTTCATAGACAGACTTAACGATTAATTATTAATTTTAAGAACCTGTTAACTATAAAAAAAAGTGTCAAAATAAATTCTAAATAATGAAAAAAATACTGTACAGTAACAAAAGTTGGAATTCATAATAATTTTTTTTTTTTTAATTTTAATTTTCATGATTCGAAAAAATAGTAGTTATTGGGATCCCACGATCGGAATAGTCTTAAAAATTGTTGAATAGATAGATGTTTGAAACAAAAAATTTGAAAAAAATAAAAAATGACATTCACTATTAAAAACGCGATTTAAAGATTAAAAATTAAATTGTATTTTTTATCATGTTGTATTTTTTCTGAAAAGGCCATAAAAAAACAAGAATTTTGAAAAAAAACTTTTAATTTGGACCACTATTAAAGAAGTTATGACCAAAATACAAAAAAAAACGGCTTTTTTGTGAATTTAATATCTTTTGAACGGGTAATAAAAGAATTAAAGATCACCATAAAAATTCCCATTACCCATTAAAATGTAGTGAGTAATGGAAAAAATTTATATTACCCATTCCAATTTTAATGTGTAATCAGGGTGTCTAACTTTAGCCCCGACTGAAATTTTATGACATTTAAGGTTTTTTCAGGCAAGGAATAACGATTTTTCCATGACTTTTGGTATGGCGTAGTATACCACAAAAATATGTATGATAATTATTGTTGTATGTACTTTTCTGAATTTTCGTATTTTCATTCAGCTTTTCGAAAAAACTTGTCTCGCGAGCCAACAAAAATGTACGAAAATTCTTCAAACTTACCAAACTAAATAATTTTACATACACTACCAACAAAAAATTTCCGGACAAGACTTCAAAAAACGTCTGAAACGTTTTTTAATGCAATTTCGTCGGAATCGGAAGTGAACGTAAACTAATTTAACAAATTCGGCTGTATTTTCTGTTTTTAAAATTATTTCTACAATTTGTTTTTAGATTTGGACTCCATTTTGAAAATGGGAAATTTCTAGAGGAAATTTTTCTAGAGGGAATTTTTTTAATAGATTTTCACTATTGGATTCATAAAGGGGAAAGTTACCTTCAATTTCTTTTTTTTTCAACTTTGAGCGATTTTTATTACCGAAGTTATTCTTTTCTTTCCGAAAAAACGAGGAAATTCGGAATATCCCGTATAACGCGAAAACATGGAGGATTCATGAAAAACTTCAGGAAAGCAAAAATTTGAATCTGTTTTTGTTGAGTTCAAAGGAATTTTTTCAGATTTTGTTTTTTTATTTTTGTTTTCTCATTTTCTGGGTCGGAACTCAGATCATTCAATAACCATAATTCGAGAACTATAGGATTGTTGATAAAAATTTAAGAGGGGAAAATACTTTATTTTACCATTTTCAACACATTGGAACTATCTTTTAAATTTCTTTAGCAATTTTTTGTCCAGCCTCAACATGAGCAAAAAACATTTGGAAAAAAAACTCTGAAATAATTCCTCTGAACTCAACGAAAACGAATGCAACTTTTTGCTTTCTTGAAGTTTTTCATGAATCCTCTTAGTTTTCGTGTTATACGGGATTTTTCAAATTTTCTCATTTTTCACAAAAAACAGAATAACTTTGGGAAAAAACGGCTCAAAGTTTAAAAAAAACTTTCCCCTTCACGAATCCAATCATAAAAATGTATAAACGAAGTTCCCTCTAGAAGATGGGTGCACCTGAAGAGAGGAGAAAAAGGCGAAAAACAGTTGTTTTCAAAATAGAGTCCAAATGTCAAAGAAAATTATAGAAATAATTAACGAAAATTTAAATTTTTTTAAAAATAAATACACAAAATAGCAAGGGTAGTGAACTTGTTACGAAGACCATTAAGAAAAATCAGGTTCAATAGTTATTTTTCATGACATTTCATGACTTTTTTAAGGTTCAGTTTAATTTCATGACATTTAAGAATTTTCATGACTTTTCAGATCGTTAGACACCCCGGTAATGGAAAATATTTTAATGGATAATGGAAATTTTTTCCATTACACATTACATTGTAATGCGTAATGGAGATTTTTTCCATTTCACACTACACTTTAATGAGTGACGGAAATTTTCCCATTTCACATTAAAATTTTAATGGGTGATGGAATTTTTTTCCATTACACACTACATGGTAATGGGTAATATAAATGTTTACCATTACACACTATATTTCAATGAGTAATGGAAATTTTTTCCATTACACACTACATTTTAATGAGTAATGGAAATTTTTCCGTTACACAATAAACCTTTAATAAGTAATGGAAATTTTTTTCATTACACTCTACATTTTAATGGGTAATGGACATTTTTCCATTACACATTAAAATTTTAATGGGTAATGGAAATTTTTTTCGATACACATTCGAAAAGTATTGAATAAGGCATTACTTTTCCATTACAAATTTTGCAGCCCTGACTCTCGATAATCTTTTGGACTCACACTACTTCCACTTTAATACCTAACGGGTAACATTGAACAGAACTTCAATTTTCGCTCACATGTAAAGTCACTTCGTTCAGTTTTTAATAAATATTTCACTCGCATACCGAAAAAACCACAAATTCTTCTTAATACACAATGTTATACGGGATTTTTCGATGTTATGCGGCACTTCCCGTTATTACCCGATATTACCCGATATTCTCCGATATTACCCGATACTACCCGACATTACCCGATATTACCCGATATTACCCGACATTACCCGATATTACCCGATATTACCCGATATTACCCGATATTACCCGATATTACCCGATATTGGCCGATATTACCCGATATTACCCGATATTACCCGATATTACACGATATTACCCGTTATTACCCGTTATGACCGAGTATTCGAGTAGAAAGGTACCCGTTATTACCCGGATGGTTTCGGGTTATCCGGGTATCCGGATACCAAGCGTTGGATCCGTGGAACCCAGATAATCCGGATATCCGAATACCCGAATAAGTTCTAATTAAAATTAAGGGTAAGAGTTTAAACGTTCTTAAAGTGAGGAAACAAATAAGTCAATAAACTATAAATAAATATAATACTCCGCGTAAATCAATGAGTAACTAGGTTTGAAACGATCTTATAGGAAATAAGTCAAAGTCAGTTCAGTTCAGATCATCAATTATTGTCCGGGCTGAATTATATGCTGTTGTAACCGTTTGAATTGAAACTATTTCAATAATTGAATGACATAATTGAGTGATAGTAGAAAGGAAGTTTTACAATCAATTGAAGTAAGTTTAATATACGAAGAAATGTACTGTGATTTTTATTTATAATCTTTCGAAATGTGTAAATATCTACACATTTTGAATTTTTTAAACTCAATAAACAATTCAAATTTTGAACATGAGAATATGTAAATGCAGGGTTGGCAACCGTAACTTAATGATAGTAGATATCACATAATTTGACCATGTGTACTATGTAACATAATGTGTTTATTTGGGTTTCATCCGCAGCAGGTTGCAGTTTATTTGGGTTTCATTGGTACTGAGTAACCCAAATCGAAACCCAAAGCAACCTTTTTTCTATTTTTTTAATAGTTTTAACTGAAAAATGAAAAATACGATCATTTTTTGTATGTACTATAATTTGACGGCGCTGGTGTGATAATTTGATCACTCGAGGTTGCCAACCCTGTGTAAATGAAATCATACATTGAAAATGAAAAAAAATAGATCTCATAGTTGCTTCGCTTAACGCTATGCTCTCAAATATCCATCACTCTACATTGTACAACGCACATTCTGTCTTGTCGTAAAATATTATGTAAGAATGGCTTATTGAGAATGCCATATATTATGTAAGAATGGCCCCTTCCCCCTAAGGTTAGATCATGTAAAGATTTTTTTAACCCTCTGCCTTCGGGACCCTCACAAAATTAATGAATGGCCGCTGATGTGTAATGATTGTTATGAGATTTTCGAATTCAACCGTAATTAGAACAACGCTTTTTATGTTGTGAAGAAGAATCTTGAATATACTCGCTGAATCGCGTCACGTGCATCTCCGATAATCATCGTAAACCCAGGCCTCGTCACATATTTCTGCGTGCATCGTGGATATCATCACCGTTCAATATTCAAGATGAGTATTCGATATTTAAACGATTGACCGTAAAGAGTGGAAAATATTAAACAAAAATCGTTATGAAAACAACAGGTTGCATAGGTTGTACCGAGAAATATTTATGATAAAGAAGCAGCAACGATATTTATGAGAAGATTAAAACAATTATGTGCAGTGATGCTACTATTATTTATCAAATTCAGGCATTACAAAAGGTCAATAAAAGATTTTTAACTATTATAGAAATAATTAAAATATTATTATCCCTTAATTTAAATATAAACATTTAACAAGATTTTCCTCAGTGATCGATTCTCGTAGTTACTACTCTCTAGTTTACTTGATCGTTACCTCTTTTGTTTATTCTCACAGTCGATTGCTAGTATAGGGGAGACCGAGGCGGGTTGTGACAATTTTTTCTTTAACGAGCATATCTCAGTCGAAAAAAATCTTACATCTATGAACTTTGCATCTTCATATAACTTGTTCTATGCACTGTGTGAAACAGATGTAAAAACAAATAAAAGTAATGAGGGTCCATCTGAAAATTGATGAAAACTGAAGCAACTCCTTATGTCACAACTCTCCTACCTACTGAGGTAAGTTGTGACAGCCACGTATTTGATGGTTATAACGAAAGAAATTCAATTATACGCTACTATTGGTGGATAAAAAAGACTTCTATATTAATAATACGTATGACTTAAATTTTATTGCATTAATCAACCTTTCTGAAAAATCAACCATGTGAAATCTGAAAAAATAAATAATAACTCACGATGTAAAGTCACACTACAAAACATTTTTTCCTATCGTGCTTTGTTTCGAATAATAATTCTCAACCGTCAAATACGTGACGAAACCTAAAAAACAAATACATGCTATGAAACTTGAAGAGTGTATGCATATGAGAAAAAATATCGCAATAATTCTAACATAATTCCCATCGAGGAATAAGATATCGGAAAATTGGTCGAAAACTTACTTTTGACCATTTTTTTGACGCTACCGTTGTAAAACCACAACCGATTTCCGTGGACCAACCGCGTGAATTATATTCAATGGTGGGTTGACACAACCAGCTGTCACAACCCGCCTCGGTCTCCCCTACTCGTTTAATTGTTTTTTTTTTAATTCTTTCGTTGCTCACTCCATTGTTAAGCGGTAGAGGCGTCTGAACTCGATTTTTTCTCGTCGAGCGTACTAGTTCTTAACTCTGCACGCCAAGCTTTTTTGTTTGGTTTGGTCATTAATAACATAAGCATACCAAGTTTTTGGGTTGGCTTATGTGATTTGTTTTTTTTAAATTCAAATTTCCAGTATTTTCTTTCAATTTTGGATTTTTAGAATTTTTTTAAATTCAAATTTCTGGGATTTGTTTTGTTTCTCAGAAATATTTTGTGATTGATTTCACTTCTTTTTGAAAATATATTCGAAGTATCTTTTCTGATTCAATTTCTTTATATGCATTTTATATAAATCGGTGTTGAAATATTGGCGATTCATAATGATATTCGTAGATATACTGTATATGGGGTATTCCCGCTGAAATTGTCATGTTCAAACCCGGACCGTCTTGAATAATGATGCAAATTTTTTTCCGAAAAGTGTTCTGAAAAATAAAAAACACGTCTGTTTTTGTTAAGGCCGAGAATCGATATTTTTCGTCGTACGATTTTTATAAAAAATCCAAATTTTTCTCTAACTCTCTATTCTAAACACGTATCACCTTGATAATTTGAAATCCTCCCTGGTAAAAATGTTTATAGAAACGGATAGAGACTGAATGCTTTTGTTGGGTCTACTATGCGTTTTCAGCACTGCTTTTACGGATGGAAACTCATGGGAACCACCGTAAATGCATCTCTGTACGGAAGCGTATAGACGCTACATCAGAGGGCATCCTTATAGAAATGGATAGAGGGCATCCTTATAGAAACGGATAGAGATTGAATCCTGTCCACTTTTGTTGGTTGCACTATGCTATGCGGTTTATTATGAGTTTCTATACGTAAAGGCGGTGTCGCAAACGCATAGTAGAACCAACAAAAGCGGACAGGACTCAAACTCTATTCGTTTCTATAAGCATGTTCACCGGATGCCCGATGATGTAGCGTCTATATGCTTCTGTACGAAGATGCGTTTACGGTGGTTTTCATGAGTTTCTATCCGTAAAAGCAGTGCTGAAAACGTATAGCAGAACCAATAAAAGTGGACAGGATTCAATATCTATCCGTTTCTATAAGCATGTTGACCGGATGCCATCTGATATAGTGAATCTTTCCAAGATTCTTTGAATGATTCTTTCCAAGATTTAACGACTGGTTAAAATGGATTTTGGCAACAAGGGTTCTCTTTATTTTTGATTTGCTCTCTTTTTCCCAACCCACACAGCAAAATTGATCCCAAGACCATCCCGAGAAAGTCCCATTCGTGTCCTGCCAAGATAGTAAGTTTTATGGACGTCTATGGGAGGAACCAGTAAGATATTGTTCTACCAGGGATTAATATTGGATGCCTTGAAGCCTTGAGGTTGCCTGTCGCAACCGTAATTAGACGATCCCAACGCACTCTCTCGTAGATGTGTGTGGGAGGTACTAGTAAGACATTGGTCTACTTGAGATTAATAAAGGATGTGGTGATTTAGGTATGCGGTCGTAGAGAGACAATAGTGAAGGAAGAATCGGCTGCGATTCGGCCAGTGGGTCCAAATGACAGTGGACAATTTTTTCGGTATAACGTTTCGATCCTAATTCGGATCCTCTTCAGATTTATTATTTCTAAAATTACATTCTTTTTTGTCTTATTTTGTATGATATGTTTTACATTATAGGCTTAAATGTTATGTGTCCTGACTGACCTGAATTTGTACGGGTAATTTTTTTTTGGTCATTTAATGAATCTTGGATAATATTCATTATGAATTTATTGTATAAAGACGGGTCATTTTTTTGTGATCCTTGGTGTCTGTGAGAGGGAGGATTTTGATATTTTATTGCTTAGTTTATGTTTTTTTTTTTTTTTTGAGACTTTTGTGTATGTGTTATTTACCTATGAATTTCATGTTTGATAATTTCCAAGATTCATTTTTGATCAAAATTAACAGTTTTCATTACATGGCGATTCGAGAGCTAAGTAGCGACTGAGTATTGAGGCGAGTGAGGAGTTATTTATATTGATGGGGTAGTGTGATTGAGTATTGAAAAGTGGGGGTGGTTTTTCATGGTTGGGGAAGTTTGCCGTTAGTGATTTTTCTTGCCGGACTGGTTATGTTAAAATTAAAGCACACCCCAAAGCAATCAATTTTAGAACCGACATCGACAAACTAAGCAGCATATATAATTCAATAATTTAATAATACTCAAAATAATAACGGGAAAACCTCAAATTACCATCCATCAATTGAAATTTCATTACCAAATCTAACAGTTATCAATTTGAACCCGATCCAAAACCGGTTAACATAACCAGTCCGGCAAGAAAAATCACTAACGGCAAACTTCCCCAGCCATGAAAAACCACCCCCACTTTTCAATACTCAATCACACTACCCCATCAATATAAATAACTCCTCACTCGCCTCAATACTCAGTCGCTATTTAGCTCTCGAATCGCCATGTAATGAAAACTGTTAATTTTGATCAAAAATGAATCTTGGAAATTATCAAACATGAAATTCATAGGTAAATAACACATACACAAAAGTCTCAAAAAAAAAAACATAAACTAAGCAATAAAATATCAAAATCCTCCCTTTCACAGACACCAAGGATCACAAAAAAATGACCCGTCTTTATACAATAAATTCATAATGAATATTATCCAAGATTCATTAAATGACAAAAAAAAAATTACCCGTACAAATTCAGGTCAGTCAGGACACATAACATTTAAGCCTATAATGTAAAACATATCATACAAAATAAGACAAAAAAGAATGTAATTTTAGAAATAATAAATCTGAAGAGGATCCGAATTAGGATCGAAACGTTATACCGAAAAAATTGTCCACTGTCATTTGGACCCACTGGCCGAATCGCAGCCGATTCTTCCTTCACTATTAATAAAGGATGTCTTGAGGATATCCTGTCGCAACCGTGTTCAGACAATCCCAGTGCACTCTCTTATAGATGTCTCTGGGAGGTACCGGTAGGACATTGTTCTACCCGAGATTAATATGGGATGTCTGGTGGATATCCTGCCGTCACCGTGTGTAGACGATCGTACCGCACTGTCTTGTAGATGTCTATGGGAGGTACTAGTAGGACATTGGTCTACTCGAGATTAATATAGGATGTCCTGAGGATATCCTGTTACAACCGTGTTCAGACGATCCCAGTGCACTCTCTTAGAGATGTCTCTGAGAGGTACCGGTAGGATTCCTTTCTGGCCGAGATTAATATAGGATATCTTGAGGATATCCTGTCGCAACCGTAATTGGACGATCCCAACGCACTCTCTTATAGACGTCTGTGGGAGGTACTGATAGGACATTGTTCTACCCGAGATTAATATAAGATGTCTTGAGGATATCCTGCCGTAATCGTGTGTAGACGATCCCAGTGGACTCTCTTAGAGATGTCTATAGGAGGTCTGCCATTCTAGGCGTTAGTTCCAGACTCACCGCGAGATGGCAAAGGCTCTAACATACGGATCATACAAATAGAATGCTTATATAGCCGAGCGTTAATACGGAAATTTGACCCCGGAAGAAGTCAGACCTCAAAAGAGGCAATACTACAAGGAGTACTTGCTGTCTCCCTCTGTACTGTACTTATTTGATTGAAATTTAATTAATTAATTGAAATTAATTAATATTAAATCAAAATAAAAATAATTATCCACTGCTATGTTAGCAGTCTAAGAGACGTCCCGAAGACATCCCAAAGACATTCCGGGATGGCAATGGGACCATCCTATTGCGGTAAGCACTGCGGACATTTCAGAGCCCATGGGAATCCCATGGGACCATTCCATTACCATCACGGGACATTTGAGTCAATTGACGTGATGTCTGAAAGACGTACTTGGGACGTATTATTGCTGTGTCTGATAATTCTGGAATATTTTGGTGACGTCTTTAAGAAGTCTTGATAATATCTTATCGATATCTCGACTCTGCTCTATTTGCAGTCCAAGAGACGTCCCGAAGCCATCCCGGGACGACAATGGGACGATCTTATTCCCGTAATCACTGCAAACACTTTAGAGCCCATCGAAATCCCATGGGACCATCCCATTACCATCACGGGACAATTGACGTGATGTCCGAAAGACGAACTTGGGACGTATTATTGTTGTGTGGGAAATAAAGTTTTTTGATTTTCTCAAATTTCTTCTTTTTCAAAAATTGACTCGAATCAGTCAGTTTTTAGTTTTTCGTGAGGTTTTGAACAAACCAAACGATTTTTGCATACAAAAAAAATCTTTTCAAGACTCTTGGAAAGAATCTGGTGAAGAATCTTTCCAAGAATCTTGAAAAGAATCATAGATTGAATTCGGAACAAGACTTTACAAGATTGTTGGAAAGATATATACTTTACAAGAATCTTTGTTTGTACGTGGATTTGTAAGAATTTTTTCGAGAATCTTTACAAGAATCTTTCCCAGAGTCTTGCTCCGGTTCATATGATTGACTCTTTTCAAGATTCTTGAAAAGATTCTTCACAAGACTCTTTCCAAGATTCTTGACAAGATCCTTCACAAAACTCTTTCCAAAATTCTTGACAAGATTCTTGGAAAGATTTTTTTTTCTATGCGGGCAGACGGGAACAGACAGAAAGAGAGCCATGATCGCAGACGGAATCAGACACGGTCGTGGGATGCGTATTGAAACGGATGGGCGTCTAACATAGACTACAGATACGTTAAGCACGCGGATGGGAACAGACAGAATGGAACACGCGATCGCGGGTGGAATCGCACACGATCGAGCGGTGGGCTTTGAAAGGGATAGGCGTCCAACATAGACTACAGATACGTTCAGCACGCGGACAGGAACGGACGGAATGAGACACGCGATCGCGGACGAAATCAGGCAAGGTCGTGGGATGCGCATTGAAACGGATAGGCGTCTAAAATAGACTACAGATACGTTCAGCACGCGGATAGGAACAGACAGAAAGAAGGATGCGATCGCGGATAGAATCGCACACGGTCGTGGGATGCGTATTGAAATGGATAGGCGTTTAACATAGACTTCAAACCCGTTCCGTACGTGGATAGGAACAGACAGAAAGAGATAGGCGATTGCGGACGGAATCGGACACGGTCGTGGGATACCGTATGGAAACGGATAGGTTTCCAACATAGGCTACACACCCGTTCAGCTCGCAGATAGGAACGGACAGAGAGACACGCGATCACGGACGGAATCGGATACGGTCGCGGGGTGCGCATTGAAAAGGATAGGCGTCTAACATAGACTACAGATACGTTCAGCACGCAGATAGGAACAGACAGAAAAGACACGCGATCGCGGATGGAATTGGACACGGTCGTGGGATGCGCATTGAAGAGGATAGGTGTCCAACATAGACGACAGATACGTTCAGCACGCGGATAGGAACAGACAGAAAGAGACACGCGGTCGCGGATGGAATCGGACACGGTCGTGGGATGCGTATTGCAACGGATACGCGTCCAACATAGACTTTAGACCCGTTCAGCACGCGGATAGGAGCAGGCAGAATGAGACACGTGATCGCGGACGGAATCGAAAACGGTCGTGGGGTGCGCATTGAAACGGATAGGCATCCAACATAGACTACAGATCCGTTCAGCACGCGGATAGGAACAGACAGAAAGAAACACGCGATCGCGGATGGAATCGGACACGGTCGTGGGGTGCGCATTGAAATGGATAGGCGTCCGACATAGACTACAGATCCGTTCAGTACGCGGATAATAACAGACAGACAGAGGCACGCGATCGTGGACGGATTCGGACACGGTCGTGGGGTGCGCCTTGAAACGGATAGATGTGTAATCCAAAGTTGCAGACGGAAACAGGTCATTTGAATTGCGTAGAAAATGCGGACAAAATTCATGTATGCCCGTATACGTATCGACAAATACGTACAGTTAGACAGTCAGCATACTGATAGATTCCTATAAAAGCCATTTTCATACGGATAGTTCACTTATAGAAACGTATAAGGACCCCCTTCAGATTCTCGCTCTGGCGGATAGAACGTATAGAATTCCATTAGAATCCCATAGATTCGAATGCTGTTCTCTATGGGTTTCTAACAGATTTCTGTTTTTATTTTTACCAGGGCTATCGAGAAACGCTTCAGCCAAAACTTGTTCGTTATAAAACGAGTAAAATAATTGATATTTTTTTGAAAAATTGTGGGCACAGGAACGTTTGTTTCTACTTCATGAAACACAAAAAAAAAACGAAAAAACGTCAGCTCGTGCACAACCTCGATTTATGAAAGAAAAAAATTGTAAAATTTCTGTAGGAAATTATGAAACTCTTAAAACCAGAATGAGAATGGCAAGATTGAAATCTGCGAAGCTACAGCCAATTGAAGTTTCGTCTTGACCTTATTTTCGAGCCAGATCATGCGGAACTATGTGTTCTCGAAAAATTACATACAGAAATACATTTGAATATTGATTTAATTATACATACGTAATAAGATTATTTCATACTTGTATGAAATAATATACGTATGACATTTGAATATTTATTTCATTTGAATATTTACATTTGAATCTTTATTGCACTTTACGCACGTAAACTTTCAAGACCAGAATAAGGATGGCATGTCCGAAATCCACAAAGCTACAGCCAATCAAAGTTTCACAATTTTTCGTGATTTCCTACAGAATTTTTACAATTTTTTTCATTTATAATTCGAGGTGGCGTACTTCCTAAACAATTGTTTTTTTTGTGTTTTATGAAGTCAAAACAAACTTTCGTGTGCCCACAATTTTTTGAAAAACTATCCACTGTTTTACTCGTTTTATAACGAACAAGTTTTTTCTGAAGCGTTTTTCGATAGAATCTCGAATTATCACGACACGACGTGTTTAGAACAGAGAGTAAGTGAAAAATTTGGATTTTTTACTAAAATCGTACAACGAAAAATATCGATTCTCGGCCTTGACAAAAAAATACGTGTCTTTCAATTTTCAGAATACTTTTCGGAAAAAAATTTTCATAATTATTCAAGAGGGTCCGGGTTCAAACATGAAAATTTCAGCTGGAATACGCCATATATATAAATCGAAAAGTGCGATGAGTACGATGTTAATATTGATATTAAGAGCTCATATTTTCACACGTCTTTTTTTTACCTAAATAAAACCTTTAAGCCTGTATGGGAGAAGAAATTTTTTTTAACGCCCCAATCTATGTAGATTACAGTAAATCGAAAAAATTACAAACTATTGGCTACCCTCAAAAATCAAAGATATTGCTGAAATAAAGGTCTTTGTACAACGGTTCGATGTTTTGAATTTTTTTAGAGGGCAGGCGGGACGTTCAAAAACGCCATTTTTAGCGTTAAATTTAGTATATCACTGATAAACGGAAACAGATCATTCAAAAATTTCTAAATTTTTTATATAAGGTGCCCTGATGTGTACTCTTTCGAACCCATATTTACTGAACATTAACAAATAGTTCATATATTCGAAAAAAAATCTCTGAAAATCAATATTTTCACTATTTTTCAATTCATTATATCATTAAATATTGACTTTTGTCTTCTAAAATATTTTCGTATTTCTTCCATCTCTTTTCTTGTAAAACTAAGTATCAGTATTGCTTACAATGCGAAAATTGCTAACACACAAATCGTTTCAAATATAAATTTTCTAAAATGAATATTTATTTTTTAGAAGTTTTCGCAATGTAAGCAATATTGATACTGAGTTTAACAAGAAAAAAGATGGTAGAAATACAAAAACGTGATAGAAGAAAAAATCAATATGTAATGATATAATTAATTGAAAAATAGCGAAAATATTGATTTTCAGAGATTTTTTTTAGAATAAATGAACCATTTGTTAATGTTTAGTAAATACGGGTTTGAAAGAGTTCATATCTGGGCACCTTATATAAAAAATTCAGAATTTTTTGAATGATCTGTTTTCGTTTATCAGTGATATAGTAAGATTAACGCTAATAATTGTGTTTTTGAACGTCCCGCGCGCCCTCTCAACAAATTCAAAAAATCGAACCGTTGCACAGAGACCTTTATTTCAACGATATCTTTGATTTTTGGGAGTAGTCAACAGTTTTTAATTTTTTCGATTTACCCTAAGATACATAGATTAGAGCGTTGAAAAAAGAATATTTCTTTTCCCATACAGGGTCAAAAGTTTGATTAAAGTATAAGAAAATGCGTGTGAAAATATTAGCTCTTGGCATTAATATTTACATCGTACTCATCGCACTTTTCGATTTTCCATAAGAATAACATGGAAAAAATTATTTTTACGTCTTCTGATTTTTATAACTAACAAACGATTCATCATAAGAAAAATCTACAGACATATCTTAGTACAGAATTGAACGCTTTACAAACAAGGTTCTAAGTCACTTTTTGATAAGTCCACTCGTTCAAAAATTATTCAATTTATTTTTCGTAAATTTAGCCGATTTTTGGTTATTACACCAGAACTATTAGTTGTATCGACAAAATTCGTGTGAAACATAAATCAAGCTTTCGAGTAATTGTAAACAATAGTTCTCACTATAATAATTTTAAAAAAAGAATGCTTCGAAAAATGGTGCAGCAGAGGTTTGCTTGAAAATTTTATTTTTCTATTAAGAAAATGACATTCATTGTAATATATCAGCATATTTCTATCCGATTTCATTAAATAAAAGAACAATTTTAAAGCTAAATTCTGCTGCACAATTTTCTTGAGGCGTTCTATTTTTTATTATGATTATAATGAGAGCTATTGGTTAACATTTCTGGAAAGTTTAATTTATATTCCACATGAAATTTCATGGACATTTTGTCGATAAAACTAATCGTTGCGGTATAATATCCAAAAATCGGCCGAATCTACGAAAAATTGAACTTTGACATTGAATAACTTTTGAACGAGTGGACTCATCAAAAAGTAACTCAGAACCTTTCTTGTAGAGCGTTTAATTCTGTTTAGATATGTCTGTAGATTTCTCTTATGATGAATCGTTTGTTATTTATAAAAATCAGAAGACATAAAAATACTTCCCCTCATGTTATTCTTATTCCGAAACGGCTCACGCAAATCTTCATTCAGATCTTTGTTATGGAGCGTTAAAAAATTTGACCTGAAAGTTAAGTTAGATTTTGGTTTAGCCTAAAATTTAAGTTAAGTTTTGGTTTAGCGTGAAATTAAGTTAGATTTTGGCTTAGCCTAAAATTTAAGTTAGATTTCGGTTTAGCCTTAACTTAAAGTTAAACTTCAATTAAGCCTAAAATTCGAGTTCGATTTTGGTTTAGCCTCAAATTTGAGTTGGATTTTAGTTGAGCCTAAAATTTAAGTTAGATTTTGGTAAACCCTAAAATTTGAGTTAAATTTTAGTTAAGCCTAAAACTGAAGTTAGATTTGAGTTTTGCCTAAAATTTGAGTTAGATTTTGGTCTAGCCTAAAATTAAAGTTTAATTTTGGTTGATCCCAAAATTTGAGTTAGATATCGATTCAGCCTAAAATTAAAGTAAAATTTAAGCCTGTCTATAAGCTTGAAAGCCTGTGTATAAGCTCAAAAGCCTGTTTATAAGCTCGAAAGTTTTTGTATAAGCTCAAGGACATGTGTATAAGCTCGAATGCCGGTGTATAAGCTCGAAAGCTTTTATATAAGCTCGAAAGTCTGTGTATAAGCTCAAAAGCCTGTGTATAAGCTCGAAAGTCTGTGTATAAGCTCAAAAGCCTGTGTATAAGCTCAAAAGTCCGTGTATGAACTCAAAAGCATGTGTATAAGCTCGATAGTCTGTGCATAAGCTCAAAAACCTGTGTATAAGCTCGAAAGCCTTTGTATAAGCTCGAAAGCCTTTGCCTAAGCTCGAAAGCCTTTGTATACGCTCGAAAGCCTTTGTATAAGCTCGAAAGCCTTTGTATAGGCTCGAAAGTCTGTGTATAAGCTCGAAAACCTGTGTATAAGCTTGAAAGTCTGTGTATAAGCTCAAAAGCCTGTGTGTAAGCTCGAAAACCTGTGTATAAGCTCCAAAGCCTTTGTGTAATCTTGAAAGCCTGTGTATAAGATAGTGAAGAGAGAGCGATCGCGATGTTAATCTCACACACACTCACATTCCCACTACCACATACAAGCCCCTCTCTATCGTATCACACCGCGAGGCAAAGCGCCGCGCGCAGTCTACTCACACACTCACATATTCTCATACTACCCTACAAGTCCTCGTGTAAAACCGTGTGACTTTGATGCATATAGATATAGAGCCAGTACGTAAGGGACTCGTGACGTCAGACTTGAAGAAGTTTTCCGATGTTGAATATTCGGATTAATTCGCCTAATACACTGCGACATCGATAATCGGAGTCCGTCGGGACCGGCTCTTGCAAGAAGTGGGGTTGCGCACATTGCACAGAGCCGTCTCTGCGCCGCTGGTGGCTGACGGCGGCCTGACGCAATTGGCTTGGCGCTTCTCCCACAACGCTGCAATTGCAACGATCGAAGTACGGATTATCGAGGTCGCAGTGTATCATGATATGTCAGTATCACGTGGGCGGAAAAAAAATAAAAATGGTATCAATGGAAAGCTCATTTTTTTAGAACGACCGTAGATTTTAAATGTTCAAAAAGTTGTCGTATTTTTTAGCAATATTGGATTGAAATTCGGCGCGAGACATATTCGCGTATATAAGAGTGTGCGGCAATCTCGACTGGGATTCTCCCAGTTTCTTTAATACATGGCGTCGAGACGCTGCCGCGTCTCTTGATATTCTACATGAATTTTTATTTACATTTTGTCGATAAAATTAATCGTTCCGGTATAATATCCAAAAATCGGTCGAATCTACGAAAAATTGAACTTAAACATTGAAAAACTTTTAAACGATTGGACTTATTGAAAAGTAACTCGGAACCCTTTTTGTAGAGCGTTTTACTCTGTACAGATATGTCTGTAGATTTCTCTCATGATGAATCGTTTGTTAGTTATAAAAATCAGAAGACGTAAAAATTGTTCTCCCATGTTATTCTTATTCCGAAACGGCTCACACAAATCTTTATTCGGATCTTTTTTAAAGAGCTTACAAAAATTTAGCCTAAGATTCAAGTTACATTTTGGTTAACCCTAAAATTTAGGTTAAATTTTGGTTTAGCGTGAAATTCAAGTTACATTTTGCATAGCCTAAAATTCAAGTTAGATTTGGGCTTAGCCCAAAATTTAAGTTAGATTTTTGTTTAGCCTAAAATTTAAGTTAAACTTTAGTTCAGCCTAAAATTGAAGTTAGATTTTGGTTTAGCCTGAAATTTCAGTTACATTTTAGTTTAGCCAAAAATTTGAGTTAGATTTTGGTTTAGCTTAAAATTTTAGTTTAATTTTAGTTTAGCCTAAAATTTAAGTTGAATTTTGGTTTAGCCTAAAATTTAAGTTAAATTAAATCCTGTGAATAAATACAAGAGGTAACAACCGAGTAAACGAACGAGTAACTATGAGAAGAGTTCATCTTGTACAATATTTATATTTAAATGGAGGGAAAATAATATAATCATTATCTCTGGTATAGTTGAGAATCTGTTATAGACTTTTTTTCATGACCGAACTTGATGAATAATAGTAGTATCACTGATGGACTTAAAGTTGACGAACTTGTTCTTTTAAAGAACAGGTCTGGGACTTTCTCAATAATTTTGAAACAAGTCTTGAAATATCTTTGAATTTTTTAAATTACTTTTTAGCAACTATCCGTAAGCTCTTTGAATTTTTCGTTAAATAAATACTTTTCGGATTTTTCGTTCAACCGAACGTTCGGAACTTCAAGTACGTCATCACTGCGCATAATTGTTGCAATAAACGTAAATATCGTTTCTACTTCTATTTTATCATAAATTTTTATCGGTGTCATGTATGTAAAGATGTTTATTTTTATAACGAATTTTATTTTATTTTCTTTCCTTACGGGGGCATCCATTAATTACGTGAGGCATTTCTAATATATTTTAGACCCCCCCTTCTCCTTCGTGATCATCCATGAGGTTTTGATGAATCCCTTCCTGCCCTTGCCGTTATCACGTAATTTTGTTCACCAATGGCGATGGTGATAAATATATATTTGAAAAATGAAAATTGGTGGGTTATGGGCATTGCCTTTAGTATCGAGATCTGGATGATAAGAAATTTTATTTCAAGAACGAAATAACTTTCCATAGAATCTACAGGGAGTCAGGAACGAAGGGTAATGCCGTGACGTAATATCGAGAAGAAAAGTCCTTTGCCATTTTTTTAGATTTTTAACCCCTCAAATTGTTATTAATTTAATTAATTATTAACGTAATATGGAGTAGAAACATGGCAAAGGACTTTTTTACTCAATCTATCCTCACGGTGTAGCCCTTCATTCCTGGGACATCCCTGTATGTAGGGTGTCACAAGAGTAATGGGACCGCTTAATATTTCCTCAGCTAAGATATTTTTCAAAAAAGTCAAGGTCATTTTTGTAGTACCTTTTTGAGAGGATTCAATAGTGACCTTATTTCTGACCTTGAAGATTACGGTTACATTCGAAAATCTTATAATGATCATTACACATAACGCGTCAGAAACCCATGAGCAAACTATTCGTCAGTAAAATATACTCGTTCTAATAATCTATGTTTTCACAAGAAAAGTGGGTATAATCATTTTCTATCTTGTCTCGTGGAAATCCTGCGGCACCTCACGGGCTTATTTTTCTGCCCTGCATGCCAAGTTTTTTTGTTTGGTTTGGTCATTAATAACTTGCGCACACCAAGTTTTTGGCTTGGCTTGTATAATTTGTTCTGTTTTTTGCAACATTGAATTTTTAATTTTTCGAATTTTTAGATTTTGGAATTTAAAACTTTTGTCACTTTTTGAATTTTGATTTGTAATATTTATGGCTAATCTTTAAACATTAATTTTTGTTTTGTTTGGTTCAAATTTGGTTTGTTTTCCATTAACTCCTTTGGTAGTAAAATTCAATTGTTGTATGAAAAATAATAATAATAATATTTATCGATTGAATGTTTGAAACGAAGGGATTTTTTGTACCAAGAATATCTTAAGGGGGAATATGCACCTAGGAGGGAAAAAAAGGTAATTTTCGAGAATTGTTTCCAGGGAAACTATTGGGATTATCAAAACGGGGTTTTTCCTAGTTGAAAATATACACTTTCAAGAATGTTTTCAATTTTTTCTATTTAAAAATGTTGCAAGTTTACGGAGGACCTGAGTCGTCTACGGGGAGCCGTAAAAAAATCTGCCATAATGGTACCCAGTGGCATTTCGTCAAAAATCATGTGAAAGAAAAAACCAAAACATGATCCTGAAATAGATACTATTATCTTGTCTTTGTCGTAGCTGATTTGAAAAATTTCAATTTTTTACAAAATGGCGGACTCAACGTAGGTATTTAAAAAAAAAAATTCGTTCGTATTTTGACAAAAACAACTAGAAAATTCGAAAAAAATGCTATGACAAAGACGAGATAATTGTGTATACAGGAACCACACAAAATTTCAAGTTATTCAGTTCAGTGGTTTTTGAGACATTTTGGGTACCAGCTAGAAAACAATGTTTTGAGAAAAATGCGTTACGGTGGTCATCTTCACGTACATATGTGCAACCCCTGTTGGAAAAGACCGATAGAACTGTTAGAACTTGTTAGAATCTGTGACAAAGTGCACACGAAATTCCAATTAAGATTTATGAGGATTCATAGAATTCTATCGGTTCATATCGGCTTTTTTCAACAAGGACGAATAAATGAACTCTTTGGGCTATGACTTTGTCATTTTTTGGAATTTTTACTTGAAATTTTAAGAACCCAAACTTAAAGAAAATCTAAAAATTGAGAAGTCGATTTTTCGGACCCTGCTAGGTGTATATTTCCCCTTGATGCAGCTACATTTGTGCACCCTCTAAAATCGCACTTCGATTGCAATGACATACTACGGATTTGACTAGATTTTCCGAATTTTTTTTTTGTTCTTGAGAGAAGATAATTGACGTTGAACCAGTAACTGTAATTTGATTATATTGTTTCGTATGAGCAAATCTAAATCATAATTTATCAACATGATACTGTCTGCGAGGTGCTTAATATAATTTTTTGTGATTTCAACCCCGTAGACGTCGAGTGGTTGAATTTTCTCTGTTGTACTTTTTGGTATAATCATTGCAATGACTTGCGTATTACGTAGTGTAACCTTTTTGACAGCGGGAGGGCAAAGTGCTCCATGAATCTATCAAAAGAATTCTCTCTTTACTAACGTTCGAAAAGAAAACTTCTTCCAGCTATATGTTGAAATCTTATGCAAATAAATATTAATTGAAAATCTCATATTCAGTTTTCTTTCTATTTCACAAAATACTTCTCAAGTAACTTATTGACTGGAACTGATTGTATAAGGCATTCTATCTGTTTTGTACGTTCTTCGGTTGATGGTAGTCTTAAATGTATTTCTAATTAGAACTCACTGTGGTCGGAATTGTAGATATTTCTGAAACCGTACTGTTTGATTTTTAATTGAACTTCAGATATTAATTTATCAGCATCGTTTGCAATATGTCTTTTCATTCGAGTCTGTCTTGAGACAAATTTTCTACTAGTTTTGAAATGAACTTTTTTGAATTTTCTTGTCCATCTCGGTGCAGCCCAAAAACGTCTATCTTAATATGGAATCAATTTTTGTGTTCATAAAGTCCATCTTTGCAGATCAACCACGTAACCCATCGTTTTTTAAATCGTAGACAGTTTGTTGTAAACTGCTGTATAATTTCTCAATGTAGATTTCTCCTCGATTTAGATAGTTAGCCCAACATCTCAACTGGATAACTGAATTAACTTTCTTGCAATCATTTTGAACCATCTCTATTTTTAATTTTATTTATTATAGCACTTCTCCACTACTCAATGGCTTTTTGCTTGTGATCATAGTTTAAGTCTATTCTTCTTCTCATTTTTCTTGTTAACATATACTCAGCGGAGAAACTCGTTGAGTACTTTCTATTCTGCTTCCTCATAAAGGAAGCTCTGTTTTTGTGAAAAAACTTTTTTCGAGTTTTTTGTCATTATGTTGAAAATGTCCCAAAACGTCCAAAAATAATATTTAGACAAAATATCCGAACGTACTCCCCCACTCGAAAGTTTGGATACACCTGTCGGTGTTTCTTGCCGCACTATTAGTTGCATAACTCCGTCAAAAAAAAGATATTCGAATTTTTAAAAAAGCGGTTTGACGGGAAGGAATTCAGCTTTGTTTCTTCTTGAAAAAAATTTTTTTAAAGGTTTTTTTTCCACCATCACGAATTGGGTGCGCAACTTGAGGATATTTTTTTTCTTTTTTATCTACGGTAAATTTGAAAGGGTTAGCAGACGCTCCATTTTCGTGTTTTGAAAATTTTCGTACTATTTTTTCTCGCAATGTTATTTCCCTTTTGGCTGAAAAATACACATTATGAAGGATGCAATTTCATTCAAAAAATGTAAAGTTTAAGAGAAAACGTCAGGTATGAGAAAAGTATCGTAGGTATACATGAAATCGCCTGGAATTATTTCAGAACTTTCTTACGACTTTTTTTAAAAATATTTTCGCTTGAAACTCTGATAATGATGTCCCAGCGAAAAATTGTATCTGATTGAAATTTCCGTACTTCATGATACAATAAAAATCTGAAAAAATTCAGCGACATTTGGCATACTGTAAACGACAACTATCAATAATAATTATTGAGCATTGTTCATCAATAATAATATTGCCCAACAGTCAATCACAAATTGATATATAAATGTTCAACAGTGGGACCCCACCTCACGTATCGAAAAGAAAACAACAGATCTCCTCTGAAAATCAAAACTACCTGAAACAATAATTAAGAATCTCATCCCAAGAGAATCGTCAGCCCCAAGACTGTATGAACTCTCTAAAATCCACAATCCAATGGTCCCTCTCCGACCAATCGTTAGCAACATCGGTGGAGCAACCTATTACATAGCCCACTTTCTAATCAAACCGCTCCAGGACCTTACGGAACGAAACCGCTATAATATAAAAAAACTCCTCAGGCTTCATTCACAAAATATTCACCATTAAAACAACCCCAATGATATTTGAGTTAGTTTTGACGTCGAGTCCCTCTTCACAAACGTATTGATTGATGATACGATTCACATTGTCAAGAATCCTAACAGAGTTTCCCCTCAGCTCCTGCCATACATTGAACATTGTCTCACCACTACTTACTTTCTTTTTTAAAGGAAATTCTATGAACAGACATTGGGTGCATCCATGAGCTCTCCAATATCCCCAATAATGGCTAATATGTTCATGGAAAACAACCCTCAATGATACTTCGAAAACAACGTTGTAAAAAACGCGCCTCTGAAGCCATCTACATGGTTTACATATGTGAATGAAACATTCGTAATCTCGAGCCATGGGAGGGAGACCCTGCCACAATTATTGACTTACTTAAACTCCCAACATCCGAAAATCAGGTTCCAATGGAAATAAAAGAAAACCAACGACTGCCATTCTTGGATGTATTAGTCACCAGGAAGAGTGACGGCTCCTGAGGACATAAAGTATACCATAAATCTACACAAACTGACAGATACCTGCATGCAACCTTCCACTACCATCCTTCTCAAAAGAACTCTATGATCAGCTCATTAGTTTATAGAACCTTGAGGGGGGCAACCCATATAAATGGTCGAAGATGACGAGAAATTTCGGAATTTTTTTTCTAACGCAACTACTGGACCAATCGCGTTCAACTTTATAGGCTATTTTATTATACATTCGAAGACTTGAAAAACATTTTTTCAAGGTACCAGAGACTTTGATCAACTCTGAAACGCGATTTACTCGATACTAAATTTTGCAATTTGCCGCAGGGATAAAAAAACTATTCATCTGATTTATTTCAACCAAATATTTTCAGACACATAATTGCAAACCCTCGTCGATAAGCCTCTATTTACAAAAAAAAATTGATTTAACAATCATTTTTTGCGAAAAATGTTCGGTGAAAATTTGATCTTTTTTCTCTGAGTGCCGCTATTATTACAATATTCAAGTTTTGAAACTTTTTCTTGGTTTATCGGCAGCGTACTTTTATATGGAATGTAATGGTTTCTGATTTTTTTGTTTGGGATGAAAAACAAAAAAAAACTACAGCTGCCTCAATTCGACATCGCAGGAAAAATTCGTTCAGCAACGATTGGTTGTAGGCTGCTGATGAATACTTATTTTCGATAAAAAAAATGTTTTTCAAGTCTTAGAATATACAATGAAATAGCCTCCAAAGTTGAAAACGATTGGTCCAGTAGTTGCGCTGGAAAAAAATCCCGAAATTCCTCGTCATCTTCGGCCATTTATATGGGTTTCCCCCCTTAAACATTTCCCAACCAGAGTCGATAGAAGCCGAATTAATGCATCTAGCCCAGGCACTAATAGCCTGGTACCCGCAGAAATATAAACTACATCATCGAATGCTTTAAGTCCAAGCTGCACGGAAAAAAAGGAACAGTTAAAAATACAGGGGTTACCCAGTTCGCATTGGACTCGAGGAATTGCACAGCGATATTTACTGAAATAAACTGCTCAAAATGCAGTGAGCTCAAAGTGAATTATTACAGTTTCTGCACTATCCTCTTTGGACTGGAGCCACCCCACAGTTTCTTTTACTGGAACGCATAATCCAAAATACAGTGTAGTCCGAAGTAAATTATACAGTATAACACTGAAATATAAACTTGATGAAATCCGTAAGTTTACAGTGTTAATGTGTATTATATACTATGAATGCGTTTATTGCATGGACAGTGCCCACGTAAGTGTTTCAATGGTGAAATCCTCTGTTGAAGAAAGTCGGCAGCAACTGGTATAGTTTCAGTTTTCAACCGTTGCTTTTTACAGTGTGGACCAAGTAAACCCTCCAGTTTTGTGAACCCTCCAGTGAAACCACCGAATGGGCATCGCCGAATTGTCGATAGTTGCCATATTCAAGATCGTTCGAAGACCTTGATCGATTGACCTCCGATTGACAATGTCAAGCGTGAAATAAAGCCTTGTTGAAATTATAAATCAAGTGAGGATAGTAAAACTCGAGAAGTTATTTGCATGTTCAATTTTGACAAGGATGCTGCCGAATATAACTACGATGGTATTTCTTTTTATAATTTTTGATAATTCGTGAATCACACATGTACAAAAATACGCAGAAATGAAAAAAGATAAGCCCAATACACACATGACACGTTTTATCATACGCACATACACATAAAAAGCAAAAACTGTACAGATTAATACATTTAAGTACATTAGGTTAAATTAGATTGAACAAGAACAACCTTTTTCTTTCCGTCTCCGATGAACCACTCACTACTAACTGCCACAGCGCTTGACGACACGGTGGCACGCGCGAGACAAGCCCTTTGTTACCACCATTACGATCAAACACTTCATAAAATTCACAGCGTCACACCGTCATGTTGACTGTCTGAATTCAGTAGCGCGAAAGTAAAAAGATATATATAAATATACAAAATGCACGTGCACGCTAGAAATTACTGCGCCACACTGTAAAATTTCGTGATTCACTCTGTATTCAATACAGTGTACACTGTGGATCTTGCAGTTTGTATACAGGAACAAATTCAGTGATTTCATGTAAATTCTACAGTCAAATTTCTTTACTGGGCACACTGGTTTATCCACAACTCCAGCCTGTAAATAAGCCATTGTACACCGTAAAAACCTCAGTGTGCACAGATAATGTTATGAACTGTCGAAAGAACAGTGAATTTACAGCGTCACTCTGTAAAATTTAATGAATCACCCTATGTTCAATACAGTTACGTGCAGGAAAAAAATCAGTGATCTTATGTAAATTCTACAGAATTTTTTTTTTACTGGTGACACTGAATTATTCACATAACAAATTGTAATTAAGCCAGTGTACACTGTCAAAATCTCAGTGTGTCACAGGAACAGTCATCATTTTGGTAGGAGAGGATCTACTTTACTGTGTTCTACTGTAAAATTAAATATGTCACCCTATTTTATATCCAGTTTATGCTGTGATTTCCGCTCTTTCTTACCTCCTGAGTTCAATGCAAACTGGGCCCCCCTGTAATATTAACTCTTCCTTTTTTTTCGTGTGTCAGCTGGGCTACAATCCACCAACCCCGCCGAACAGAATCAAAAGAAGGAAAGGATTAGAACTTTTTTCCCGTATATCCAGGGTACACCGGAAAATATCCGTTGGGTACCCAGAAAATACATCATCCGTGTGATCTTCGAGCCTCCTACAAAGATTGCACAAATCCTCCCGAATCCCAAAGACAAAAGATCAACTTTGGACGTCCCGGGAGTATACAAAATTCCCTGCTTAAGTTTCAAAGTGTACATTGGAGAAACCAGGAGGAAAATTCGTACACGTCTGAAAGGAACAAGAACGCAGAGTTATACTCGGCTACTCCGCACAGTCGGCTTTGGCAGAACATAGGGTAGACATTGCTCACAACATTAAATTTGACAAAGGAGAAATCCTAGCAAAAACCATCAATTATTTTTTTCGGAGACACCGTGAGGGAATCGAAATCCTGAAACACCCAGATAATCTCAACAGAAGCAGAGTTTATCAGGTTAGCTTGATCTGACACTGCGTCTTCCCGGGTTTTTTAATTGATTAGCTGATCAATTATGAACTCTGATTAGCTGACCGATGTTCCACCTGACTGAACATTGGGTATATAAACCCTTCCTGAACCGATGAGCGCTGAGTATCAGAGCCTCCTAGCCATGATGATGCAGATTGCAAGGTTTGCGAAACGACGGCACATTACTGAAACCAAACGCAGCATCCATCCAGAGGCCAACCAATTTAATTGTTTAAACAATTTATTAATAACTTTTGATCAATATTGCCACATGATGTTTTAATGTTCTAAAATTTATCAATTAAAAGTTATTATCTCAACCATAAATGATTTCGCCCATGACCAATTCCGAAATTTTAGCAAACAATCCATAACTTCAATTACAGTGAAAAATAGAAGCAGAAATTAATTGGAAAATTTCAACTGACACAAAAGTCGATTTAATTCGGAATAATCCAAAATTGAGAACGAATCTCGGTCGAAAAATATTGCAAGTCTCACTCAGGATGTAATTCGATCAGGATGTAGAGTTTCAGAAATTCAACGTAGTTACATGATGAAAAATTGGAGAACTGTCTAGGCGCCATGTTTTCGCGGGTTTATATACCCGATAATTCAGGGGAATCCTGATCGATTAGAGTGGGGATAGTATGACAAAGGTTGAAGATGCATTCACGGAAAAAAAATGATCAGTGAAAATTCATGTATAATAATTAAAAAATTACTGAATTCAAAGCAAAATATACGATTGAGAACTGTAAGTCAAGCGTTTTACTGGGAATCCATTATAAATTAATGGATTTAATATAGTTTCTACTTTTCAAACCATTATAAATGCTCAATTACACTGTTAAACATGCACTTTTCTTGGCAACAAAATGACAAGCAGAAACGTCGAAATCAACTGTGTTGAACTGTAAAATTTACAATGGTCTTTATCAAATATTCAAAATACATAATAAGAAAATGCTGTGTTCTCAGTAAAAAAAATCAAACATGCATCGCTAAATATGCAAGGTCAGTTTCAATTTTTACATTGTAAGGACTGTAATGGGACGGCCTGTGGCCTGCCTCGATCTCAGCATTTCACACAAGTGCCGTCAGGTAGCGTCGGTCAGCGTGCCCAATCGCGGTAGCGAGGGCCACTGAGCACCTATAAGGTCCGATGTATTACCAACGTTGGCGTCCTCAATTAACAGACAATTGTTGGAACATTACCCGCGTTCTGTGGCCACACAGTCCTATGGACTAAAGACTACATTTTTTTTTAACAGATCACTATTGCATTTTGGTGACGCTTCTGCTCTTTATGGGTGCAAGGATAAATAAGGGTTTATTGCAATATTTTAATAAATTAGAATTTATTTAAATATCGGAATGTTTCAGTAAACTGTAGTTTATTTCAGAAATTGCAGTATTTTCAATGGAAAATAAAAAACCTATTGCAAAAAGTACGTTGTTTTCAATTTTTACGATGTACACTAGGGTGATTCATTTCGGGGCAACATTTTTTTTCTGACCCATCGTGCCCGAAAATCTTTAGTTTGTACCCAAGACAAAGTTTTGTGAAGGGGGGGTGTTGTCAAAAAATATTTAGAGATCGCGAATCAAAATTGAAGGTTTCCCATTTGATTAACATTGGAAACAAAATTTCTCATTATTAGTGTTACCATTCCGCGAATTTCAATATCGCGATATTTTCCAAGTGGGTTCTTATAGGAAATATGATAATCTACAATAAAGTTCATTAAGCCATATCCGTAAATTCAACCGTTTCAGCGGTATCATTATTTCAAGTGAATATTGTATGAAAATATCTATTCAAACGGCTGTAATGCCTAAGCTATTAGATATATCGAAAAAATTCGAATGAGAACTTTATAGAGAAAGTAATTTGCTACAAAAAAGTCTAAGAAGCCGGGCCCGTAAATTTAACTCTTTTTCAGGTATGGGTGTATGAAGTAAAATACATAGATATTTTTTTTTTGCTTTATTCAATCAAACGAACTCCATTTTCTATGAGATAGCATATACAAAATCATCAGAAAAACCATTCAACAAATGTTACAAAGAATTCCCTATGCAAATAAATCAATAAAACAAAAACAAAAAATCTATTTATTTTACTTCATCCACCTATAGATGATAAAGAGTTGAACTTATGGGCTCGGCATATAAAACTTTCTTGTAGCAAATTACTTTCTCTACAAAGTTCTTATTTGATTTTTTTCAATATATCCAATAGCTTAGGCATTACAGCCGTTTAAATAGATAATTTCATACAATATTCACTTGAAACAATGATACCAATGAAAGGGTTGAATTTACGGACATGGCTCGAAAAACTTTATTGTAGAGTATCATATTTCCTATGAGAACCCACTTGGAAAATATCGCGATATCAAAATTCGCGGAATGGTAACACTAATAATGAGAAAATTTTTGTTTCCAATGTTTCTAAATATTTTTTGACAACACCCCCCTTTCACGAAACGATGGGTAAAAAAAAAAGTTGCCCTGAAACGAATCACCCTAATGTACACTGTAATTTTTTCACTGGCCCTGGATAATATTTACAATGTGAAATGGATAAAAAGTTCACCGGATACAACAGAAATATAACGTTACACGTAGTGTAATTTTTACTGTTTCATACTGTAAAAATTCGTCTCATGGGCATATGTCATGTCATATGTGACATCCGTATATTGGATTAAAGAAATATGCAAATTTCACTGTTCGCCTTTCCTGGAGGCGCTGTTGATGGGGAAAACTGTAAAAATTAATGGGGATTTCAGCAGTTTTCACAGATCATTTTTATCCGTGTATCTTCGTGCAATAACTTCTTTCCTTTTATGGTAATGATTCTTAACGGATACTTGCTCGCACGTTGATAAGCCGGTCACATGAGATTTGAAATAAGAGTCGCTCTTCTGAGTGCCCTTTTTATATTATTTTATCTATTTTTATATTATTTTAGTCATTGTAAAATCTTTGGGTATGTAGAAAAAATAAGATGGTTGCCAAATGACGAATGATGGCTAAATAAACCCCAGACGTAACACTTCAGTCGCTGCAACACTTTCAGTCGATTCATCAACATCCTCGTCTAATTTAGATTCACTCTCACGATCTTCACATTTCTATCTTTAGTGAAAGATCGTGATAGTGAAACTGAATTAGACGAGGATGTTGATGAATCGACTGAAAGTGTTGCAGCTAGTGAAGTGTTACGTCTGGGGTTTATTGAGCCACCATTCGTCATAAGGTATTATGTGAACATTGTGACTACGTGAGGCATAATTTTTGTCAGCAGAATCTTCTCTCAATAATTCATTCAAATATCTAGCCTTTTCTTCAGCCATCAATCAGTTCAGTTATTTATTTTATAATAAATAAATAAGCGGTAACAATTACGAAAATATTATAACCACTACGTACCTGCCAACAGTTATATGTAAATAACAAACCTTAAAAATTCAAATGTTGTTCAATTTTTCGTAATTTATAACTATTTTTTTTTTGTAACAAAAAATATTTTCAACACTAAATACACACATCTTGACAAAATATAAGAGCATCCATTACAAGTCAAGTCTTGCTTGAAACTGACTATAGGAAATGACGTTTACTGGCACCTGCTGCAACTGTGACATTGTAAACTATCAACTGTGATAGCTGCTACTACTGTGGCTATCCTCTTTCCCGTCCTCCTTTATAATTCTATAGAATAACTCTTTATCAAGTAGTGGGCTATACCACTGTGACTCCTGAATAAAAAGAATTTAAAGGTGAAAATTTTCAAGGGGAGAGCAGTAGCCGAGCAGAGATGCGCAAATACCTAATAGAATAAAATTCAATTACAAATTATCCCGCCAATGGGTAATTGCAGCATTCTTTGATTATTCATTACAATAATAATGTGTAATTGAAGTAAGATTTTATGCTTCATTATCCGTGTGATGGATAATTCACTTGATTCGATTGCGAAATATTTTAAGCAATAAATTACATTTGTCATTTAAATTATATTTATAATTTAATAACATCTCTAATTTAAAGAAATTAAGAATGTCTGAATCTTCAATACTTTTAATCTACTTATTTCGTATTTTCAACTGTTCTTAAACACCGTTCATGACACTAGTCTACTTTAGAAGGCAAAAAAAACAAATTTTCAAGATTTTTTTTCTAGCTCTTTTATTAGATATGACTATAAAACTGTTATTATGACATTGTTTCATACTTTGAAAGTACAAAACAAAAATTTATTTTCTATTTCGATTCTTTGAATAATTTATAGAAGGTGCCAAAGTCAAACAAATTTTGTCCTGTAGCAGATGGTTTCAAAAATAATAAATGAAAAATAAAAAATAAGCGGAATTTTCAAAAATAAATTGTTTCATCGAAAGCTGAGAAATTTAATAAAATTTTGCGATCGCGAGATCTATGAAAATTATCAAGGGGAATTTCCAAAAAAAATTATCTTATCAAGAGCTGAGAAAATAAATGGAATTTCTCGATTGCGTAAGGAGAATTGGGAAAACTCGCAAAATTTTACTCGCGATTCTCCTCAAAAGTTCGAGAACGCCGAAAATTTTTGGTTTTCGAGAAACGCGCGAAGAATCACTCATGTTTACTCGTGAAAAAGTCGAGAACGTTCGAGAATTTATAATTTTCCAGAAATTTGCGAAATGTCACTACCGGTTATTCTCGAAATCCGATAGCGCACGAGAGTTCATAATTTTCGAGAAACACGCGAAATATCACTCGCGGTTATTCTCGAAAAATTCGGGAGCGTTTGCAGCGTAGTTGTGAGCACGGCGAGAACACGCATCGAGAACGAGGACGAGAACTGTACGAGAGTACGCGAAAGCACAACGAGAACAAGACCAGGAACTGTACGAGAGCACACGAAAGCACAACGAAAACAAGAACGAGAACTAAGAATCTCGAAGAAGCTCCGTTCGATACGGAGATTCGCGATAGATTCTGCGGACGCTTGTACCTTTCGCCTTGAAGATCCGCGATAGACTCCTTATCGACCACAAATACTTCCTCATCGATAACGGTAGCGATAAGGCTTGGGCGGGGCCCTTCGGAAGCTCTGAAACCGGTTTTCCCCATTTTCGGAGCTTTTCGTGGGCATCCTAAGCTCAAGCGTATCGAGACTTCAAGCCGTCATCCCCGATTTCGCGAGAACGACAATTAATCCATATCGTATGATTAATAACTGTGTCCGTAAACCATGAGGATCTCCCCGGGAGGGGGTGCCTTCGTATAATTCAAGAGCCACGAAATTCAACCAAAATTTCTGGCTCAATTGCGATCGTTGAAAATTGTTTTCAGATTTTATCGAAAACTCAGATATTCAAACAGAATTTCTGGATGGATCGGGATGGTTGGAAAATTCCCAAAAGGAATTCGGGCTAAATTTTCTGAGAGCGAGAGAGAACGAGAAAATAATTTTTCATTCTCCATCTTCTTAATAGGGAGCGGCGAGAATTATAACGGAAATCTTCGTAGATCATTTTCGAGATCGGGGATTATTTTCGCAAATAATTCGGAACAAGAGGGACTCCTCAAAGTTTCCGCTTTTATTTACGAGAGCAGAGAGACTCATAAGAGTCCTCTTATTTATTGTAGAGAGCTGAATATCACGCGATATATTCGCCTGATAATATTTTGAGAGAGGCGAATTAATAATTTCGCCCGAGGGCATGAATAACCGAGAGCGTTTCACATTCTGAACTGTACAGGGCGTTTCATATCCTGTACAAGAACGTACACGAGAACGAAAGCGAGACTTTCACCCACCCCGTAGTAAAAAACTCCATTGAATCGCCAATGGCAACCAATGGTCCTCATACGACTCCATTGGACAATGAATGGGGACCCATTGAGATTTCCGCATTTGTCAATGGCGTACAGGGATGACCATTGATCAGTGAATGGGTATCCATTGAATATCAAATGCGGATGAATCGAATGATCATCATTACTCAATGATGCTCATTGGAAAGCCAATGCGGATGAATCGAATGATCATCATTACTCAATGATGCTCATTGGAAAGCCAATGCGGATGTATCGAGCGATCAGCATTGCCCAATGGTGTCCATGGGAAGGTAAATGCTGATGAACGAAATGATCCGCTTTACCCAATGATGTCCATTGGAAAGTCAATGCGGATGAACTGAAAGATCAGCATTTCCCACAGATGTTCATTGGAACCCAAATGCGGCTAACGATGAAATGATCAGCATTTACCAAGGATACCCTTTGAATAATAAGTAACTACGAATTATACAATGATCAACATTTATCAATAATGTCACTTCATTGATGACTGTTCGAATGATGAGCAGCATTCGTTAACGATGTTGCAATCCATATTCGAGGTTCAATGCTAAACAATTGAACCCATCGATCGATGAGAATTTTTCCGAATGCGATATTTCTCAAACGGCGGTGAATTAATTAAATTAAGTAAGAGTAGATGTCGCTGATTCTCATATATGAACCAAATATTTTCTTCAATTGTAATAAATGCTGATGATTATATCGATGGGCAATTAATATTAGCATAAGCTCGGAAATTATTCGAAAGTAATTTAAAAAAAAAATATTATAAACTGCTCATCAAGTACGCGTACGTTTGGGATAAATGATTTTTAAAACCGTTTATTTTTAACATATACACATAATTTTATCAGTCCTTCTCAACCCGATTTGTGAGAGGAGAAACGTATATACTTTCATTATCAATCGTCATCTGAATACACTTATAATCTATTTTCTCAATTCTGAGCTTCAATAATTTCTATTAAATGTAATAATATATGTAATGCGTATGTAATTATTGGTCGTTATGCTAATATTAGCATTATGATTAACCTTACTTACTGATAACTTACATCATTTGATTATTTAATGCGTAATTCCATGTATATATAGCAATCATATGAAAGAATCTCCATTGATGATCCCATTTATTCCCCATTGCCCACAAAAACCAATGGAGGTGAATGGCGAATTAACTTGGAAGATTGTCTCCATTGAATCCCCATGGGATAATCCCTATTCCGTTTCAAATGGGGAATTCAATGGCGAAAATGTCCTTAGAAAATTCGGCATTCATATCCATTGGTTTTGTGGGCAATGGGGAATGAGTGGTGAACAGCAATGGAGATTCTTTCGTATAGTAAAAACTCCATGCATCGCCATTGAAAAATCCCCATTCATTCCCCATTGCCAAAATAACCAATGGGGATGAATGCCGAATTGCCTAAGGGGATTGTCTCCATTGAATCCCCATTAGATAATCCCCATTCCGTTTCAAATAGGGAATTTAATGGCGAAAATCCCCTTAGGCAATTCGGCATTCATCTCCATTGGTTACTTTGGCAATGGGGAATGAATGGGAATTTTTCAATGGCGACGAATGGAGTTTTTTACTACGGGACTTGCTGGCGGGTTCCACGTTGGCCGCCATTTGTGACAGATTTCTTTTCTTTGACGAGATCGAGACGATACCGAGCCCATCACCTGCAGCCGTCACCCCCGCACGTAACGTCCCAAACATTCCTGGTGGGCGACAGTTGTTTTTTGTTTCCCCGGAAATTAACAAACCATTTGAACTAGGGAGTCGAGTGGGAAGGGCTCGACTTCACGAATGTACTCTTTATTTCGCCGGTGCACAGTGTGGAATTTTCACGAAAAGGTGGCCATAAATCGAACAAGTACGCTTCGCGTACTCGTTGGGGGGCTCCGCCCCCCAAGCCCCCCCGCGCTCCGCGCTACTCAACATTGTCGCGCTTCGCGCGACAATGTTGCGTCGCGCGGAGCGCTCACGTTTTATTGGGGGGCTCCGCCCCCCAAACCCCCCTTAACGTTTTGTTGGGGGGCTTTGCGCTCCGTATTCTTGACCATTATCTTAATTTATTCGGTATGTAAATATTATATTGTTTTTATGTTATTGAACATTGTTTTTGATAATATTGAGTCACATTTTTCATTCTCAATGGGGGCAATGATTCATAAAGGTAATGACCGAATTTTAAGAATTATATTAGTAGGCACTCACAATTATAATCATTATATTATAATCATATATTTTGTTTTTGTGATATATTTTGAATGTTGGTTAACATGTCCCTTAGGGACGTTTTAATAGGCACTCACACCGTTATTTAAACTCTTTGATTCATTGTGAACATCGAGTAGTCGTATAAATTCTATTAATTATAATTAAAAAGACAGATTTGAATATAATCAATATGATATAAAAGTATCTAGACAATCATATTATTTAAATGTTTTGATAGATTATATTCACAGAATTGTTACAATATTAGGCAGTAATGAAGAATATTAGTGACATTTGAGATGGGCTTATTTATCATAACACTTTAATCATTTAATGATTATTAGTCCATTTATAATAAGTAAAAAAAGCTTTCGGTTATTAATCAATGCTCAGATTCTGTTTTTTCACGTTTGAAACGCGTGGGTGATCGCCATATTGCCAATAGAGCGTAAGCACACAAAAGAACCATGTACTTTTTATAAGAGCGAAATATGGGTTTTGAATTTGGCGCGCTCAGGTCGTGTTTAGTTCCTCTTTTCTCTGTACGTGGCGTAGCGGCGTCGTGACGTACGTGGCGACGTCGCGTGCGCCGGTCTATGCTTTACGTGAAAACGTGAGAGTGTTAATGTGCTTGTTTACAGTCATATAGAAATTCTGTCAGTGAGAAAAGTAGTATTTTTTTTGTTAAAAATATTGTTTTTGTGTAAAAGTTATTCACTTAGCAGTGTCTAATTGGATTGAAACTTCATGGGACATTTGTTCATAATCATATACAGAAATTCTGTAAGTTAGAAAAAAATTCGTCCGTGAACTTCGGAGATCCAAGTGCGAATGAACAGAAATTGCCTTTTTTCGTTAAAAATTGTGTTTTCTTTGCAAAAATTGTAACCATAATGGTCTCCGATCGGATTAATACTCCGTGGGACATTTGTTTACAATCATATACAGACATCGTGTGAGTTAGAGAAAAATTCGTCCGTGAACTTCGGAGATCCATGTGCATATGGACAGAAATAGCTGTTTTTTCGTTAAAAATTGTGTTTTCTTTGCAAAAATAGTAAACTTAATGGTCTCTGATTGGATTAATACTTCGTAGGACATTTGTTTACAATCATATACAGACATCGTGTGAGTTAGAGAAAAATTCGTCCGTGAACTTCGGAGATCCATGTGCATATGGACAGAAATAGCTGTTTTTTCGTTAAAAATTGTGTTTTCTTTGCAAAAATTATAAACTTAATGGTCTCTGATCGGATTAATACTTCGTGGGACATTTGTTTACAATTATATACAGACATCGTGTGAGTTAGAGAAAAATTCGTCCGTGAACTTCGGAGATCCAAGTGCATATAGATAGAAATAGCATTTTTCGGTTAAAATCATGTTTTTTGCCAAATTGCAACCTTAATAGTGTCTGATTGGATTCATACTTCGTCAGACATTTGTTTACAATCATATAGACACATTCTGTGGGTTAGAGAACAATTCGTTAGAGAAATTCCAAGTTTCAACTACATATGATCATAAAACGTCTTTTTTTGCTCAAAAATGGCAATTTTTTTCAAAAATCTTTGTTTTACAATATCCGTTTGGATTTAAACTCCTTGGGCATAGAGATTACAACCATACACAACTACCCTCCAAAGGAAATTGAATTCCGTACACCGGTTTCTGAGATCTGGGTCTGGACGGACATCCGACACAGATTTCGAGGCGATTGCAATAGGCACTTTCTGTCATAAATGAGTGAGTGCCTAAAAACGAAATTTCCCATTCAGGTATAACGACCCGAGGGATTGGTTGAGAACGAATTTCTGCACAAGACCCTGGCAGTCCAATCTTGTTAAACCGCATAGTCAGTGAGATATTTCAGTTCAAAGTTGACAATTTTTCGGGCACAGTCGGGCACAGTCGCGTGTATCAAAACCGCTCTGTTATTCTATGTAACTTTGAACGAGTACATAACTCAAGAGTGTGAAGTGGTAATAAAATAATAAAAAATGGATACTCTTTGTGAAGGTATGTAGAAAATTTAGCCTGTTTTACAATTGAAAAAAAAAATTTTATCCATGCTTATTCAATGTAACGATAGTCCGAAAAAGTGCCTTTGTTCGAAAATTAATTTTGACTTTGCGTATGCTTTTAGTACAGAGTGCCACGGGTTACCCCGTTCGTTTTTTTTAAATTGTAGCTTAGAATATTAGCTTTCGAATGATGTTTCACATAAATTGCGCAACAGTGCCACGGGTGCTCCAGAGCATTTTTTGTGAGCGTATGTGTGTTCCGAGAATACCCCACGCGCGCGCTCGCGGCTGGCTCTCTACGTGATGCTTGGGTCAAGAGGGCGGGCGCAGCGCGCGGGGCAGGTAGCTTGTTTACCCACAGTAGCCTTACAATGTGCGGACTCGATTGCTTTGTTACTTTAACAATAGATTCGAAACATAAATATTTATTTCATGAAAATCCTGGTACCTGGTTTAGCGTGCGTACCAGTGATCGGCAGTATCGATTATTTCGTCAACGTTATTGATTATATTGATCTTTTTTTCGAAAATTGATAACTAGTCAAAAAAACGATCTGATTTGTCATCAAAATTCGGAATTGACGGAAAAATATTAGTAATTTTTTCAAAAAAAAATGGTTATTAGCGACAAAATATTTCTAATTTTTCAACAAAAAAATTAGTCATCAATAACAAGATATTTCAAAATTTTCAAACAAATTAGCATTTAGCGAAAAAAACTTTTTTTTCTAAATGCAGTAATTGGTGAGGAAAATATTACTCACTAATAAAAAAAAACAGTAATTTGTAGAAAATTAGAACCGAATGCCCAAGAGTCGCGTGTGTCTTAGCATAATTCAGATCACAATGCTATTTAATTTACGAAATACTATTCTTTCTTTGCAGATTCTGAAGCTCCTCCCATCAAATTTAGGCACCGGGAGATATTTTTAATTATAGAGAAGTACTTGACCGCGACTTTCGAGAAGCAGTTAGACCATCTGGTAGAAGAGTTATCGAAGAGAAGTAATTGCGCTATTGAAATTCACCAGCATACCAAGCGAGATTTGTTATTGTTATTTTCCAAAATGCGCCCAAGATGGCTACAGTCAGGAAGAAAACTGACAAATTTTCTTGCCAAGTATCAGGAGTGACTATAGAAGGATGTAGTCTTTTCTGCTGATTCAAAACTAGATGAAACCAGCACACGTGGTCGTCCTTCTCTGGACTTTGCTGCCTCAAGTGAGCGATCAAAACGACGAAAAATAAAAGAACTTCGTGACAATCATAGCTCAGAGGAGTTGCGGCGCAAATGGGTATACGCGCTTCCGGAGACTTAGATTCGTCGAAAGTGATCAAAGACGCTATAACACCCACACCTGCAGCTACATCATCAAAGACAGAACATACTCCGCTATCAATAGATGGAGCTCTTCTGGTTATCGTCAAAGCCAAACTCAGCAGACATCAGTATAATTATAATGTTATAAGAAACTCGATGAAAGATCATAACTGTCATTTATATCCAAGTTACGAAGCAATCAGAGAGGCCAAAGCATTATATTACCCACCACGATCAAGTATATCTATTACTGAAAATTGTGCTGATATTAAATTGCAAGACTTGCTGGATCACACATGCAGGCGTATTGTTCTTAGTCGGAGAAAAGTTTTGGAATCAGTGCATATGCCTACCTCGGTAAATGCGAACTTAATCTGTAAATGAGGGTGTGACGGAAGTTCCGGTCAAAGCTTATACAAACAGAAATTTCACGATGACAGTAATTCGGACGCGAATATATTCGTGACATCCCTTGTGCCGTTACAAGTCACATTTTGTGAGGGTGAATCTATCGACTCCGATAATAAGATTTTGTGGAAAAATCCGAGGCCATTACCTCCTCGCTTTTGCCAGCCTTTAAAAATGCAATTCCTGTATGAAAATACATAATCTGCGAAAAGTGAAATAGAGTATATCGAGAAACAGATATCATCCTTAGAACCATTGAAAATTGGTATTTGTGGTAGAGACGTTACTATTAATTACCAAATGCTGTTGACGGGAATTGATGGAAAAGTCTGCAATGCTGCTACGTCGAGAAGTTCTGCACAGAGATACTATTTGTGTGGATGTACTTCAAAAGAATTTAACAATCTCGAAGAAGTCCGGGCAAAAGAGGTAAATGAAAAGAATTTGAAATTCGCAATGTCTACGTTACATGCGTGGATAAGATTCTTTGAGTGCCTTTTGCATCTATCTTACAAACTCGATGTGAAGAAGTAGCAGGCACGATCCGAAGATGAGAAAAAGCTGGTTAATGATCGAAAGGCGGTAATTCAAAAGTCTTTCAGATAAGAGATGGAGTTGACAGTGAATCGTCCAAAGCCTGGGTATGGAAGCACCGATGATGGAAATACTGCGCGCTGTTTTTTTGAAAACAACGAATTAACATCTATGATAACTGGCGTAAAAAAAGAACTTATAGAACGTTTTTACGTAATTCTACAAGTTATCTGCAGTGGGTACGATATCAATGCGAACAACTTCGAAGAATACGCGTTAGAAACAGCGAAACTGTTCGTGAGCGAATATCCATGCGAATATCCGTTATATGCCAACGACTATTCACAAATTATTGATCCATGGTCCTTCGATAATAAGTTCAGCTATTTTACCTATCGGGCCATTATCAGAGGAGGCTCGAGAAGCTAAATATAAGGATGGGAAGAAATTTCGAGACGAATTTTCTGGTAAATCATCGCGTGAGAATACAATGCAGGATACTCTACATTGGCTGCTATTGTCATTTGACCCCTATATAACAAACATGAGGAAACTACCTCAAAAGCTGCTCAGGATGCGGGTTATGGTAGAGAGGGTCGGAGTTGAGTGTCAGCAAATGCACGGGAACTTATTCGAATCCAAGACCGTTAACGGGATCGTAGCGACTAATGGCTCACCTGAAGGATATTTAGTCTTTCCAGGAGTTGCGAGAGCTGTTTGACTATTGCCATAGAATATCCTCCTGATATAAAATATCGTACATCACTCGTCAGAAAATGTTTTTACGTCCACGTGATGTAATGTACTATTATTCCTTACCATAGCACGAGAGCGCTTGTCACAGCAATAGGCACACACACAGCTACAAGGCACGCGTATTACACAAGCAAAAGTAAAACATACGTTATACATAGCGCGAACGAGATACCAAGCGTCAACACAAGCGACACAATACCGAGAGGTCTTATCTCGACGGCGATCTCAGACCGACACTCCTAATCTCTTGTCGAAAATTTGAATAATCATCTAAATTCTCTGACCAATAGCTGCTGCCTCATTATTCGTCTTTTCTTACGTTTCCGAGAGCGTGATTGGAGAATTGTCATCCTCGATAGCATGTTTTGGATCTCGGTGGCAGCTTCCCCTGGAACCCGAGCGAAAGCAAGACTCTACTCTACTTAACGCGGCGCAATGCTTCCCAGCCATTACCCGTAACACTCTCCGCCTGCTCTCCAGCTCGTTGTTCCTTCTACGTTGGGGCACTGGCATTGCAGCCGGACCTTTGAAAATTCCACCGAGAATTCTCGTCGGGCGCTCTCCTCCGTCAGGCAACTCATTACCTGGAGACATATTTTTCACGACGGATTGGAGCGCGCGACCTTTTTCAACCTTTTCTCAACGAACCAGAACCAAAAATGTTCGTCACGTGCTCGAATCGCGACTAAAGCGACGTTTTCTTTACCTTACTGAATCGGGCAATAAAATGAGAACGATACATTTTTGCGAGAGCGTTTCTGACTTTGTGGCCATAATTCCGAAAAATCACGTCACAACTCATATTTGATAAAGGAGCTTAAAAAAAATCTTAAGAATTTACTTTTTTGACCTTTCAAAGTAGACTAGTACCTTAATCGAAAGTATATTTCATTTGCTAATAGCGAATTTCTACATTTTCATTACCAATGGCTAGTTTATTAGTAATGTATGATTGATAATTAGTAGAGAATATGTATAATATGTGTAGTAGTTTTATTAGTAATGAAAACGTAGAAACTCTCAACTGGCAGATGAAATATACTTTCGGTCTAATGGTGGCTAACGATAAGAAAATTTAAAAACACGAAATAAGTAAAATAAAAGCATTGAGGATTCAGACATTTGTAATTAGATTAAAAACTTAATTTATGTACAAATGTAATTAAATTAAAAATGTAATTCGATTAAATTACAAACATAATTTAATTACAAATTTAATTAAATTATAAATGTAATTAAATTTGCTTCCAAGTAATTGAATCATGTTCAATATAAAATGCTTGGAATAATTTGTAATTAAATATATCATAATTAAAACTGCTTTCAGTAATGCATAATTTATTGCTATAAAATGACAAATGCTTCAAATAATTGGTAATTTAACGTGTAATTTAATTATAAGAGTAATTGCTACCACCTATCTCTGTAGCCGAGTGGCTGGAGTACTGGTTTCGCAGATCGTGGACCCGGGTTTGAACCTCGGCGTTACCCCGGTGAATCTAACCCCACCTTAAATAAATCCATCCCAATACCTCATTATGATGAGTGGGCGGTCGGTGCACGATTCCGGTGGTACTTCCCGTGCGGTCTCATCGCTCGAATTTTGGCACACTTAAACGTGTAGCGGCTGACTCACTGGATTGCAATGGAGGAGGTAGCTAACTAACCAGCCGCTCGTAGGTATGTTAGAGTGTACTCGCATTGCTACGGGGGACTTACTGAAGTGACCAACTGTATCAACGGAAGTTTTTTTGCAAGTATTCCCTCCATCCTTGGCAAATGCGATACAAATGGTATACGGGATACAGATCAAGGGAAAAATTCCCCAGCCATCAAAATCCTTCAACTGACTGAATACACCATAGAGTTACCCGGGTACCCCGGCTATTGAACACCGTCTAGGTATTGACTGGTATTGATATAAGGGTTCGCTATTGACAAGTACGCTCGCGCTTGTGCGTGTGTGTGTATATATGCGTGTATGTATGTACGCATTTGTATCAGTAGAAGTGTGTGTGTGTGTGTGTGTGTGTGTGTGTGTGTGTGTGTGTGTGTATGTATGTCACCGTTGGGATAACTCAAGCGCCCAACAAATGTGAATAATGAAAAATCATTATCATATTATAATTATTTTAAAAATGAACGAAATCAACCAAATTTGGTACCCGTAAGACGCTCCCTCCTCGGTACTCATTTCTCCAGTCACTATTAACCTTACCACAAGTTTTTTTTTACCCAGCTCGTACGGTCATGAGGGTAAAGTGGAGAGGTGGGAGAAGCCGTATGGTGGTGATAGGAGTGAAGGGCTCCATATTTGCATTATACTACTCATATGTATACGATTTTCTCTAGACAGTGTAGTTGCCCTCGAGCCACCCTAATTTATGACTGTATGGTTCTGAACATTGAATGGTATGGAAATTTATTTCGGTGTGTGCACGATTAAATAAGGAAACGATAATATTATATGATTTTCTGGGATTTTCTGGTGAAGTGATCGATTTACTTGTGAAAAGCAGTTACTGCCACAGCTGTTCGTTCTAGGAAAATAAGACTCATACTCAAGAATATGAAGAATGGTTTGAAGGCCACGAAAACGAATGCACGAAGAATCATGATGGCTCCGCGGGAAAAATGAAGGTTGATTGCATGAAAGAAATGTTTTCCAGATAGGAAAAGAAATTCGGCGTGAAATATGGCAATCATATAGGCGATGGGAATTCAAAAACTTTCAAGGCCATACTAGAATTAAATCCTTATGGTGACGAGTTGACTGTTATAAAAAGTGAATGCATTGGCCACGTAGAGAAGAGAATGGGCACTAGACTCTGAAACGTGAGAAAAAAAAATAATTCCGGAAGAAGCAAGTTAACGGATAAAATTGTGAAAAAACTCACAAAAAATTATGGTTTAAGCATTCAAAGAAATGTAAATAGTGTTGAAAATATGAAAAAAGAGATTATCGCTACTTATCATCATATTTTCTCAACAAAAAAAAGAGCCACATCACCAAAACTGCCTGACTGGACCCGGAAGCTGGTGCAAATGGCAAAAAACAATCGCCCTAAATCAAAATCCAAAATTGGAGGCTTCTTTACCGTTACTTGACGAAAATATCAAACAGTATCTCCTGCCAATTTATCAAGATTTGTCCAAAGAAGATTTTCTACAAAGATGCATGGGTGGCCATACCCAAAATGCTAACGAAAGCTTTAACTCAACGATTTTGCGATTGGCTCCAAAACATTTACAGTCTGGGCTGAAAATGGTCGAAATTGCGGCTTACATTGCTGCTAAAGTATTCAATGATGGCTTTTCCTCCATCTTAAGAATGATAAATGCGTTGGAGATAATCGTTGGCAGCCACTGCAAAGTTTTCGCCGAAAACGCGGATAAGGCGCGAATAATGAGACGGAACCGTCAGAGTCTTTCTGCGACAAAAGAAGTCTGTACAGCCCGGAAACAGCAGCGATGCGAGCAAAATCAGTTTTCCGAGGAAGCTGAAGGCCTGCTGTATGCGACTGGGATCGCTGAATGATCGGTAAGTCAATAGAATTGATAGTTTCAACATCTTGAAACTTTAAACGCGATTATCTCGAAACTACGTTTTCAAAAACTGCTCACACTGTAGCTCAAAAAGTTATCGATCGATTTGGATGAAATTTGTGGAGGTCGCTGTCTGTAATATTATCAGAAGAATTGACCTAAAAGTTTGAGGGTAGCGTATAAATAAATAATTTTTTTGGGGTAAATATCGTCGAAAAAATAGGCGAAAATTCGGACGTTTTATTAAAAAGCCTCTTAAATTGTCAATTTTACACTTTTCTATAATTTTACAGGTGGATTCTTCCCCTAAACATGTCAGTTAACGAAAAACATTTTTTATTTATTTTTCAGCCTAGCCAAAACGACGCTACGTGGCAGCACTTTTCGGTGTTACGCAGAAGAGGGGTCCAAAGAGTCTGCGTAACGCCGCCATTTTGTTTTTCGCAAAAAAAAATGTCGAAATTTCGAAAGTTTTAATAAACTTATATCAAAATTTTAAAATGATTCGATTATTTCATCACCTTTGGAAAAATTGTTTGAAAATATCTATTTTTCACGCATCTAAAGGATTTTCTCCCCTTAAGTCGTGAAAAACTTCGAAATCAATGCAGTTTGACGATGAGTGTCGTGGACGATGTTAGTCTGTGAATTTTTTAATAATGAATGAACTCATTAGGCATTGCGCCTCGCGCTTTTATACTCTAGATCGGCTTAGTTTTGGGAAGGGGCAAATTGTCCCTTGACTCCTAAGACGATGCATGCCTTAGAGCTCCCCTCCACCTCGCTGGTCCTTTTAATTTTCTAAGAATTAATCGATAATTAAGCTTAAATTTATCTTAAATTTCACGCATACTTCCATACTTTTACAATCTGTATCTTTTCAAACAATTCGCGATTTAGATCTTGTAGTTTTACGCGAATTTCCTATGTACAGAGAGCCGAAGGGTCTTTTTATTCCATCTTCCTTCTCTCTTACTCCCGCCCTCGCTTGGGCTCTCGCTGCGCTCAGGCCCCACCACGGAGGCTTCGACCATCCCTCTTGTTCTCGTTCACTCTTGCATGCTCTCTCATACTTTCTCGCGCTACACTACTTCCGATTGGTTTGATTTTTTACTATGGCTGGCTCTCTCTAGCTCCTATGACAATGTTCATATTTTCTCACTCCTTCTCTACTCTACTGCACCGTATCTCTTCTGCTCTTTCAAACTTTTCCTATCACCTCCTCGCAACAAAGAGTCTTTGAATTATTATTTTCTATTGAAAATTATTTAAATGAATTTCTGGTTTTGCTTTATCGTTGATTTTACTAGATTTCTTTAATAAATTATTCTGATCAATTTTGAAGAATTTGACAGCTTTTATGATTTTATAATTGTAATTTACGCGTTGCTTAAATTGATTTAAAATAATTTCTATCGATTGAAATATCTTAATAAAATTGATCTTGTAAATATTTTAACATTTTATACTTTGCGATGTTAAATTTTTGAAACAATATGAATCGAAATCTCCGAATTGATTTGGTGAATTAATTATTTCAATATGGAATGGTTGTTCATAATGTTCATGGAATAATTCAATTATCAAGTTCTCCAATTTTAACTTTTTTCGGAACGTATTTGATAATTAATTTATTTCAGTTCTCAAAATGGTTTTCCTGAGATTGAATTTGTTTGTTATTTGAAACAAAATTTTGATTTTGAAATTTGAATTTTGAATTTTGAATTCGAAGTTTGGAGTTTTTGAAAAATGGTTTGAATTTTGAATTCGAAGTATTATAACTGTTTTGGTTTCATAACAAATGGAATTATTCTATTGTTGTTTTTATTTTCGAGTATTATTTCTGCAAGGGAAAAAATGATCTTCCTAAAATAAATCATTCATTCATACACACGCTTTTTATAATTAATAATCCTCACGCTCTTTCTAAGGTAAAATTTTTCTTGAGCTTGATAATTTTGAATCTCGAACAATCCTTGGTGAATATTTTCTTTTGTGCTCATATATGGCGTGCGTCCCTGTGGCGACTCATTGTGCGAGAGAGAACGAAACAACTCAAGGGGGTAGCGGGCCTCGTGCCATCCGTGAGGCACGAGGAAATTTCCTCGGACCCTTGGTCAAAGACTCTCTTTTCCAGCGTCATCTCAATTTTCTCTCGCATGGTCTTGTTTTTTTTCAGGGTTGACAAATTTATTAACTCCGGATGTTTGCAATATGCGATAGCATTTTTTCGACTAAGAATTTCGCGACAGATCGTTGAAAAGATTTTTTATACATAACATATCGGGTTGCACTGAAGTGTTAAATCATTTTTCTCTCTGTACGCAGGATGATTAATTTTGCTATGGGCCACGTGTGTGACCATTTCAAGAGACAGTGGTGTTCTTTTCTTTCGTAATTTTTCTTATATGTTCTTTTTTGTATTTTTCTTTTTTCTACCCTAACAAATTATTGCAACGTCTTAGCTCTCGTTAAAATCCTTAGCCGTCGAAATTCTATTTTCTCAAGAAAAACTTTTCCCTTACGTTATTACGTGTAAAAATAATTTTACTTTATATTTCGCATGACCTGACCAAGGCCATATTTTCCGGGCTCGATTTTGATATTGAACTTACGTTATCGTCCTATTTTGCGAACTTTCGGGATCTCGTAATTATTACGTCAATCTAAATGGAAAGAAAGAACGACTGATCGTACTTACTAATATAATTCCTTGCCGTCTCGTATATGACGGTGACGGTGTAACTGAACACTAGTGTGCGTGAGTATCTCAGCATTGTGCGAGGCTGGTATGAGTGCCACGCGGTCCCAAAGATTTCAACGTTCAAGTGTCGCTTGGGCCCGAAAAGGCCCTATCGATATTTTTCGCGGAGTCCCATATCTCCGGCGGATGTTTTGTCGCACCGATGATGGAAACTGTTTCATTTGGGCGTCATAATGATACGCTCGAAAATCTCCTCGGAGGTCCGATTTGGTGCGTGACTAACTAGGCGTCCACGGTGTCCTCATGGCCCGTAATTTGAGATGCAGAAAATTGGTGTGAATATGGCCACACCGTAAGAATGAATCCTTGTCTCGACCGTGTTCTTTTTCCATACGTATTTTCCTCGAGAATTGCCCGTTATGGGAAAACTCAAGAACGACGAGAGATCCCGAAAATCGCGAGACGTAACGCTAGAATCATATATATATATATTGATGTTACTTCGATCTACGTTTTTTCGGTTTTATGTAATCTATCAATTAGACGGGAGCAAACTACGTGACAAGAAATTATAGTTGTGATAATGATCTGGGTTATCACAAAATAAGTGCGTACGATAATTTCCATCCAACTTTCAAGAGGGTGCGAGATCAATTCTGCAAAACAAAAGTAAAAAAGCAAAGTACTATATTAAATACCTGAAAACTTTTTTTTATCGCTCATTATGGAGAATTTTAATTTTCAATTTTTTGCAATAAAATTTCAAATCCCACGAATGCTTTTGATTGGCGCACCACTACGTCAAATTCTCACCCGTCCCCTCTTTGGCTCGCTTGACACGAGCATGTTGCATTGGTAGAGAGAATTAAACTGATCGAAAACAGCCGGAAGCTATGGTGGAAAGTTTCAAACACCATTTAAAATTGATCACTATATATCACTTGAGCCCTCCGTTCTAGAATACTGCAACAGTAACAAGATATTTATATTTTGTCTCCTACATTAATAAAATTAATAAATGCGTTGTAAACAAAAACAATATTCTGAAATATGATTACTGAAAACTGCGAGTAGCATTGCTACCTTTCATGAAAAACCTTGCTATTTCGATTATGAACTCTTCTAAACCAGTGCTGGAAGAACCGAGCCCTCTGCAGTTTGAAGTTTTTTTCGCAATATCGAGTAGATGAGATTCATGCGGACGCGTTGAGTGCACTATCACATTTTGATTTCTGGCTGCCCGAACTACAAAACCTAGAAGTTTTTTACATATCTTCAATTAAGTTCAATAAACCAGCCATTTCTTTCGTACAAAACAGCTACATCCGCGGTCTTTGGGTTACTCGAATTCACAGAATGATTTGGCCATACAAATAACTAGGAACTAAAGTCTGAAAAAACTTGCTGGCGGTTTTTCATGTCAGTTACCTGTACGGCTTTCACAATCGTGGAGTCTCCAAGCTACGTTTAAATGAGGGTTCATGTTTGAATGTTTGACCGGTCTCACTGTTTGCCAAGTTGCAATCAAAATAAAATAAAAACTCGCATTTGCTTACCATGATCTTTTTTTCACCAGGTTGTTGAACGTGACGATATTAAGTCACTATGTGAATTTTACTGATACGGACATCCATCTCATCTACAGTATGCTGACCGGTGGGGCAATCGGTCACTCGACTTTGTTTAATTTTCTGAAGGATCACTGGCAACTCATCAAATCTCGATTCGACAGTAAAAAGCATCTGTGGAACGGCATAGTGAATTCGGCAACATCATCTTTCAATACTCAAGAAGGTTACAACATGGTGTCCGAGCTTTATGATTCAAGAAAGGGTGAATCTGACACCGAGGATGCGGTTCTCGAAAAAGCACTGAAAAACATTGAAAAAGAGACCAAATGGAATCAGGAACATCTTCCAGTCATGGACCAATGGCTGAACGCTCATTTGACTCATAAAGATTTGGCTAATGTTAAATCTATAATAACAACAGTGACGCCATCTAGCGTCATCGTCAAAAGCAGCAGTTCTACCGTACCGATCGCAGGCTGAGTTGCAGATTCTTCTTGTCGTGGTCCTTTTGCGCATGCGTAAACCAGATGCGTAATAAACACACTGTAAAAAAAATGGACGAAGTTAGTAGAAAAATTCTACACGATATATTTTCAGCATATTTATAGTTTTTTCGATTTGACTATTCAACAGCGAACGAGACGTGCAAGTGCCCTGTGTGACCGAACCCGCTGCACCTTGTTTCTAAGCGCGCATTGAGTGTAAAATAAAATCTTATTTAATAATAAAATATTGGTTGGAAAATAAAATCTGACTCAACTACAAAAAAAAAAGAAAACAATTGTAGCTTCATTGCCAAATCTCAATTTTCCTGCAACATTTGTACCAGTTCGAATGAATTTGAAATAAACTGATAAAGAAACGAATTACACTGATTTAAAATTGAGAGCGGCATCAGGAAAACACGGCTCGTGTACCGTATTAGTCGTAGTCTGATTCAAAGCTCACTGGTTTGCCCGCTCTGGCGGGTCAACTGTTCGGCCATAAAATGTAAATAAAGAATGAAATCAATATTTTGACATGTATTTTTGACCGCTCATGCTCAGCTCTTCATAACTAATTCATCATTTGACGCAGTTTCTTTTTCAAAGTAAGAATTCGCGTTTCCCGCCGGCACGAATTTTCATTTTCACGTATTTTCCGCATCACGGGATGACACGAAAAAATTTCGATTACTCAATATTAAAGTTGACGTTATGACCAATAAAATGCTCGGTCGTTCACTTATTTAGACTGCCCCGTTCATTTCGACGAGCGGTTTAATAAAGGGTGTTTGAATCGGAGTTTTTCAAATGCTCATTACCATGACGAATCACCATGCAAGGAATTCCCATTGAAACTGCCATTTTCAATCGGCTCGTTGAAATAGACTAGGCAACGTGAATAAATAAACGACCGACCATTTTCCTGATCAGTTGAGTTGAGGTTTCGATTGGAGTTCAGGTTAGGGTGTGGGTTAAGGTTACGTTGGAGTTTACGTTAGCATTTTGGCTATGTAGGAAGGGAGCTGGTAGGAGTTGGAGAATGACGAGATTACCAGCAGCAACCACTAGTATATATAAAATACTTCTGAAAAGTAAAAAAAGGACGCCAAGTATTCAAAATCCCAAAAATTCAATATTTTAGGATGTGATTTAGGTTTCATATTAGATTGAATGCTGATTTTTTTATAAGGTATTGTTACCTCAAAAAGTTGGGTTTCGATTAACCGCCCGCGTAGAAGAAAAAGAATCTTTCCAAGAACCTTTCCGAGAATCTTGCAAAGAGTCTTGTAAAGAATCTTTCGAAGAGTTTTGAAAAAAGTCAAGCATGGGATCCGGAAGAAGACTCTTTACAAGACTCTTGGAAAGATTTTTTACAAGATTCATGGAAAGACTATTTACTTCGAGGTAAAAAATCTTGTAAAGAATCTTTCCAATAATCTTGTTCCAGATACAACCTTTCGAAGATTCTACGACAGATTCTTCACACGCCTCTTGCCAAGATTCTTTGCAAGATTTTTTGTAAAGATTCTTAGAAAGATTCTCTACAAGATTCTGGGAAAGTCTATTTACTTCGATGTCAAAAATCTTATAAAGAATTTTTCCAATAATCTTGTATCCAATAATCCAATAATCTTGTTCTGGATCCAGTCTTTGCAAGATTCTATGAAAGATTATTTACAAAACTCTTGTCAAGATTCATTGCAAGATTTTTTGAAAGGTTTTTCAATTTGTTACAGAAACGAATCTTGTAAAGAATCTTTCCAAGAATCTTGTAAAGAGTCTTGTTCCAGATGTTTGACTATTTACAAGAATCTTTGAAAGATTCTTTACAAGATTCTTGAAAATATTTTTTTTACGCAAAAATCGTTTTGTTTCTTTAAAACCTCACGAAAAATTAAAAACTGACAAATTCGAGCCCATTTTTGAGAAAGAAGAAATTTGAGAAAATCGAAAAACTTTATTTACAAATCAAGATTTAAGGTAGTACATGCTTAAACTGCAATGGGACAGAGAAGGTTGTAATTTGAAACTAATATTATTTAGGACATTCAGAATGCGCTTGTAAAATTTCAAATCGATTGACCGTTTGGTTCTCGAGATATTTACAATTGAAATCGGCGTTTTTAACACGCTTTGCATAGGATACGTACTACAATATATCACATTGCGATTAATAATAAAAAAATTACGGGACAAAATACGATATGAAACTTACGCAAAGATAAAGGGGTATTTGGCGATGATTTTGAGAAAAAAAATTTCCATTTTACCACAAAATTTCTGAGTTATAGATGTTCAAAGTATGACGAACGTGTCTGTGTGCGTTCATTCGTATACACGAAAGTCTGTGTGCGTCATTCATTTACACGACGTTTCCAAGTGTTGGTGTACGCAGTGGATAGGTAGTGCCAACAGTTTTCAGCTTCAGCCATGGGGGCTCTCCCTTATTCGTACATCATAAACTGTGCTTACTTTTGAATTGGATGGTCAGGCATGTTCTACCTTAAGATGACCCTAATTGACAAAATCCGTTTCAAAAAGGCGTTAAATCTTGAAAGGAATCATTCAAAGAATCTTAGAAAGATTCATTTACAGAATCTTGGAAAGAACAAAATTATCTTCAAGATTCTCCCGGCCGGACAGCTTTTACAAACGGCAGTCCGTACAAGATACTTTACATCAGTCGTTCCAAGATTTATCGAATTAATTGTTTCAAGATTCCTCCATTGAATCTTTCCACGATTCTTTGAATGAATCTTTCCAAGATTCTTTGAATTGATCTTTCCAAGACTTACCGCCTTGTTAATACGGATTTTGGCAATGAGGGTCATCTTTATTGTTGATTTGCTATCTTTTTCCTAAGTGAAGTTTTTCGATTTTCTCAAATTTCTTCTTTTTCGAAAATTGACTCGGATTGGCCAGTTTTTAGATTCCGTGAGGTTTTGAGGAAACCAAACGATTTTTGCGTAGAAAAAAAAATCTTCCCAAAAATCATGTAAAGAATCTTGAAAAAAATCAAGCATTGGATCTGGAACAACACTCTTTAAGAGGTTCTTGGAAAGATTCTTGACAAGATTTTTTCCTTCGCAGTACAAGATTCGTTCCAAGATTCTTGTCCGTAATGAATTGAAGAATGTTTCAAAAAATCTTGCAAAGAATCTTGACAAGTCTTGTAAGAAATCTTTCGTAGGATCTTGTAAAGAACCTTTCATAGAATCTTGCAAAGATTCGATCCTGAACAAGATTATTAAAAAGATTCTTTACAAGATTTTTTACTTCGACGTAAATAGTCTTTCCAAGAATCTTGTAAACAATCTTTCCAAGAATGTTTTCTGCAACGATTTGAAGAATCTTTCAATAAATCTTGCAAAGAATCTTGACAAGAGTCTTGTAAAGAATCTTTTGTAGAATCTCGGAAAGATTGTGTCAGTTACAAGATTATTGAAAAGATTCTTTACAAGATTTTTTACCTCGAAATAAATAGTCTTTCCAAGAATCTTTCAGAATCTTGTTCCGGATCCTATGCTTGAATCTTTTCAAGATTCTTTTTTTCTGCGTGGGCGTTTATTCTAAAATTGACAGAAGACATATGAGTGGACCTATTACGCGCTGGTCAGGGAAAGAAACTTTCCTTCTACCACTCCTGGCCGTTGACTCATATATCACAGCCCAGTTTCCAGTCTAACCTTTCGCAAAATTACTCAGGATTGGGCACGGAAATTTTGTTTAGTTCGGAACAAAGAGGTGTTCACTAAAAAGGCCGGGGATAGTTAATTCTGTTTCTAATTGGTGATTATTAATTTTCGCTTACCTCATGCGTTGGAAAATTAAGAAAGAAAATTGTCGCTGAGTTCTGCATTTATAAATAATTTGTCGGGAGAAACGAAGCCTTCGTGGATCCTCTTAGGGGTTTGAAGAAGTATTGGATCGATGGAATAGTTGCAATGAGTCGCAGATTTATTCAGTTGTTCTTGAAATGTTATTTTTAATGAACCAATTGAAAAATCAAAATGTTAAAATAATGATAACCTAATTAAACTCGTGACTAAAAAACTTTTAGAATGAATCATGGAGTAGTAAAATTTAAAATTTCAAAAATAAGAATAAACTTTATAATTCTATGAAATATTATAAAAACGAATACTCGACTTGTATAGTTGAAAGGAACGAATTGTTAATTCCGATTTAATTTCCGAAAATTAATTCAGAAGTACTATTCGTGTAAGGGTTTTACTATTGAGATTAAGTTTATTCGTGTATTCATTTGTCTTTTACAAAATAGATTCATCTAATACATTGATTAGTGGTGTTCGCGTTCGTCATTTGCTCCCTTCGCGAAAATGGTCGAAGACGGACTGCCTCTTCCTTCACCTTACTTCCTCCCTTCCGCGTCACCGCTCTCGATATTCGGCGATACATATGGGGTAATCCCGCTGAAATTTTCACGTCCGAACCCGGACCCTCTTGAATAATGATGATTATTTTTTTCACTCGATTTTCAACCAATAGGCGCTTGGCATTTGACATCACGTGGTACAAGCAGGACGAAATTATATCGGTAATTTTTTGAAATTTTCCCGGCTGTTGCTAGGTAACAAGCGAAAGTTTTTCAATAGCTTGTAACCTTCTTTCCATCAAAAAAATCTTGAACTCATGAAAAACACCATGACTCAAAATTGCTATCCAATCTCATTCATCGAAAAAACGATAAAACATAGACTATCAGAAATCAATTCAAATTTTAACAATAAAAACAAGTTCAACTGCTCCAGATTGATAAATCTACCGTACGCTGAAAACATCCATCATCAATTAATCCGACTTTTTCAACAATACAACATAACACTAGTTACTAACAATAAACACAATATCCTATCAATCATCGGCTCCACCAAAGACAAAATAGATAATTTAAACAAATCAAATGTTTATAAAATAGAATGCAACGATTGTGATTCAATCTACATAGGTCAAACCAAAAGATATTTAAAAACTAGAATAAACGAACATAAAAACAGCCTAAAACACACCGATGCACAACACACTGCTCTTGCAAAACACGGAATCGAAAACAAACACAATTTTAAATTTGACGATGTTAAAATCTTAAATACTGAAGAATGGCTGAAAAAACGACTAATCTTAGAAATGATACAAGTAAAATCTCACACGAACTCAATTAATTTTAGAACAGATATTGACAAGCTTAGTCGCATATACAACACGATACCATAATCACCCAAAATTATTTACAATTAATACATATACACATAATCTATGATAATACTCGGAAAAATCATCTCATATTCTTTGTTATAATCATCAAATATTATTTAAACATAAGTTACAACAAATTAATCATCCTTCATCACTTTGTTATAATCATCAAGTATTATTGAAACATAATTGACAACAAATCGATCTAAGTCACTAGATCGATGTCTTTATAGGCACAAAATTAAAATTATCTGCATACGGCACTGAGTCAACGAATTCTCATACTCCCCTTACTCTTTGTAACCCCTCATATCACTTATTCTCTCGATCGATTTGAGATCACACGCGACAAAATGTAAAATTATGATATTTCGAGCTTTCAAAGTGCATTTCGCATAATATCCACCTCACAATTGTAATTGGTAACTATCACACTGAGATTTATATTCAACATGTCACTTATTCATATAAAAAAATCTTTCATTTACATAATCTTTCACCGAAAACTTATAACTTATACAGATCCGTAATCAAATACAATCAAATCATGGAATTTAGTAAAATCGACTAATCTTCCCACTCAATACTGCAATCTTTATTGACTTACATCAATAAATCAAAAAGATTATCTTCGAAATTCACGATCATGAAGCCCGAATTACACAGAGATTTCAGGTTAGCCGCTATGACAGATTACATAACCTATAAGCATAAAATGATCGAACTGCAATTAGGAACAAATATACATATTATTTATTACTATATATTACATGTTAACACTTTATAAAAAATTATCGATTAAATAAAATTCTGAAGAGGATCCTAAACAGGATCGAAACGTTAATGATTGAGGAAAAATCATTCCGATAACATCTGGAATTACTGGCCGAATCGAAGCCGATTCTTCTTACAACATAATAGCTTGTAACCCACGTACGCGTCAAAAACGTCAAATTCATCAAGATGAGCGAAAGAAAATCGACTATGTCAAATGTAATGTTTAATAAAGCCATGCGATTTTTCCCACGAAGATGTTAAGGAGGTTTGGTGATGACTATGCTAGTCAGCTATGAGTCTATTTTGTACTTCAAGACCACTGCATTTTAGATCAGTAGATATGGTCTATTTTTCGAGAAATATTTTTTACGCATTGAATTTCTGGATTTCTTTTATTTTTATGATATCGATAGAAACGTAATAATATACGGCTTGACTTCAGTGGCATGTCGTGTCTTCGACGTTTGGTATCGTCGCATTTTTCATCACTTAATTGCGTTATTGTCCCATCATGTAAATTCCTACAGCACGTTCTCCTATCTGGGATATATATATACTGGCAGAAAAATTGAGGTGCCTTAGTTATTAAAAGAATAATTAAAAAAATTACGGCTTCACGCATCTATATTTTTATTTGGTGTAGAAAATGTCCAATACGAAATTCAAATTTTCGCGGGTATGCGGCGTTGCCACACCTCAAGTAAGATGGTTGTCCTGACGTCACGGGAGTCTTGCTCCACGAATATTTTTGACATTTTAGACTTTATATTTGCAAATTTATTATTTATTACGCGATAAACTCTCTAATTAAAAGTGTCTTTTTGATCGCAAAGATTCAACGAATACAACCGTTAGTTTTCTTTACGCGTATCTTGGCTTCAAGTAGCATCAAAGAATCGATTTCTGAGTGAAAAACGAGATTTTGTCGCTTACGTGTAGTAAATTCACTGACTTCAATAATTAATATCTCGGAAACTATGCGATACATCTCGTGCAAACTTCGCAGTTGCATGTATGAAGGTTTCGACAATTCTATTCAAAAAAATTGGATTTTTATCTTGGAGTCGCTCTGATCACCGCACCTCCTCAAATACGAAGCTCCTATTGATTGAAAATCGAGTGAAAAAAATAATTCGCCGAAAACCCCTCGTGCTTGGAAATAAATCGGGTATTTCCCTCAAGCTTCCCTGCCTAGTGACATGCGTGTGGAGTTGGGCAGTAGGCGACGAAGCTGTCAGAGAATACCCGATAATTTCCAAGCACTCGCGGTATTAAAACTGAAAATTTTTTGCTGAAAAGTATACTGAAATAGAAAAGACACATCTTTTTTGTTAAGGCCGACATTTGATTTTTTTCATCGTACGATTTTAGAAACAAATTCGAATTTTCCACCTCTGCTCTAAACACGTAGTATCTTGATAATTCGAGATCCTATCGAAAAACGCTTCAGACAAAACTTGTTCGTTCTAAAACGAGTAAGACAATTGATATTTAAAAAAAAATTGTCGGCCCACGAAAAATTGTTTTCACTTCATAAAACACAAAAAAACCTTTTCTCTGCAAGCACGCCACCACGAATTATAAAATTAAAAAAATTGTCAAAATTCTATAGAAAATCACGAAATTTTTAAGACCAGAATGAGAATGGCAAGATCAAAATCCGCAAAGCTACAGCCAATCGAAGTTGCGTCTGGATCTTATCCATGAGCCAGATCATGCAGATCTGAAAAATCATGCAGAGCTGAAAGAATATACGTATGTATAATTAAATATATTATTAAAATATATTATTTTATACTTGGATGAAATAATCTACGTATGTATAATTAAATAAATATTCAAATGTATTTCTGTGCATCATTTTTCGAGAAAATATAGTTCTGCATGATCTGGCTCGAAAATAAGGTCAAGACGAAACTTCGATTGGCTGTAGCTTTACGGATTTTGATCTTGCCATTCTCATTCTGGTCGTAAAAATTTCACGATTTCCTATAGAATTTCAATAATTTTTTTATTTTATAATTTATCGTAGCGTACTTGCTGAAAAAACATTTTTTTGTGTTTTATGAAGTAAAAACAAACTTTCATGTGCCCACAATTTTTTTTTTTTAATATTAATTGTTTTACTCGTTTTATAACGAACAAGTTTTGCTGAAAGCGTTTTTCGATAGGATCTCGAATTATCAAGATACTACGTGTTTAGAGTAGAAAGTAAGGATAGTAGGCCGGTTCTGACCCAAGATCCCTACCCCCACATTTACCGACCTTTTTCAAGCGAGACTCGAGCCACTTAGCCGAGACTCGAACCACTTAGCCGAGACACAACCCACGTCGTGAGTCATGGGCAGCTTGCGGATGGTGGGTGGTGGACGGTGGGTGGCGGGCGGTGGGTGGTGGGTAGCAGGTGGGTGGCGGGTGGTAGGTGGGTGGTGAGTGGTAGGGAGAGGGGGGGGGATTTGGGATTTTCTTCGTTAGCATGTATTGCGTGGATGTGCGTGTGTGCGGGGGGGGGGGGGGGTGTCTTAGGATTTTCGATTAGATGCGCATGATTTTTTGAAGAAAGCGTTAGATGACGGCGCACTGTGGGTAGATTCACAGAAAAATCGGCAAAACTAGGCCGATGTGCGTACTGAAAAATGCAATGGTGATTCTCAAGTTTTTCACCTCGCTGATTTCAAATCTGGAATCAAAATTTCAAAAAAACAAAATGGCGGACCGGAAGTGACTATCTGCGTTACTAAAAAGGATCCGATTTGAGTAGGGATCGGGAAATTAGCGGCTTAAAAGTCACTGATTAAAAATCTCAAATCCAAATTTTGAAAAAACAAAATGGCAGACCGGAGGTGACTATCTGCGTTACTAAAAAGCATCCGATTTGAGTAGGGATCGGTAAAATTGCGGTTTAAAAGTCACTTATTGAAAATCTTGAATCAAAATTTCGAAAAAACAAAATGGCGGACCGGAAGTGACTATCTGCGTTACTAAAAAGAATCCGATTTGAGTAGGGGTCAGTAAATTTGTGGTTTGAAAGTCACTTATTGAAAATCTCTAATCAAAATTTCGAAAAAACAAAATGGCGGACCGGAAGTGACTATCTGCATTACTAAAAAGCATCCGATTTGTGTAGGGATCGGTAAATTTGCGGTTTAAAAGTCACTTATTGAAAATCCTGAATCAAAATTTCGAAAAAAAACAAAATGGCGAACCGAAAATATATTTTTATCTTACTCATAAGCAACTTTTGCTATCAGAAATCAATATTTGTGTTTTGAAGGTTGTTTTTTATAAATTTTGAATGAGATTTGGGGAAAACAAAACGATTGTCTGGAAGTGAGGGAAAGTTTTCAAATAATTTCGGAAAATTAGTTATAAATCATTTTTAACGAATTTTATTGCTAAATACATTTGAAACAGCAATCGACACTTAACGAATTAAATTTTACCGAAAATAATACGTGCGTTACATAGAATAATTAATAATTAATAATAATAATAATAATATTAATTATTAATAATTATTCCTGATTTCAATATTAATCATAATCGTCAGCGTCGGAATCGCGATCGCCGTCGTCAGAGGAATTGGTGGATTCTGATTCGTCACTCGTGTATTCCATTTATTCACCTAAACCATACTTATCGCGAGAACTATCGGTACAGAGCAAAAGTTGCAATGCTTCTGGTGATAAACTTTTTGCTTTTTTCGGATACTGCTTGCCCATGCTCGATATGTACGGATCTGAAGTTAAGAGGAGTCGATTGAAAACGTCTTGCATGGTCGCTGTTCTCGAGTGTTTTCGAGCAAAACACTCGCGATATTTTTTAATATCCTTGTTACGGGCTTCCTGTGCGTCTTCTGACATTTGCCCGATAGGAAGCGGGGACCATTCAATTATCAAAGGACTGTGAATCAAAACTTTGTGAACCGTAGTTGGCATGCAGTACCAAGAATACAAAGTTACGAACATTTCGGCGGTTTCAAGACTATATTGTTTGAAAGCAGTTACATTTACGGCAAAGCCACTTGAAAGAACTTGCAATATTATGTGGAATCTTTTCATAATATTCTCGTCCAAACCCAAAATTCTTGATGAAATTTGAGTATTTTCGAAAAAACGTCGCGCAGTGTTTCCGTCGTTACTGCTACCAAACCCTTGTTTCGGTTTATCAACATCAAGATGCAACTCTTTCTTGAATGCGGCTTGAATAACTCGTTTTCGCTCAGCAACTACTTTTTTTCTTCATCTTTTCGAGTTTGCCACTTGTGAACACCGATTTTATAGCCGATGTGCAAGAAGCACTCAAAAAAACGGATCCACGCATGCAACGTTGATAATCCAAGTTCGAGTCGAGTTCTGTCAACGTCTACAGTTTTCATCAGCTCTATGTCATTAAATTGCGATGATGTAAGATTGCATATATAGCAACGCATTGCGGATTTTGTATTTGTCACGGAGTTGCAAACTTTGCCGTCAATCATAGTGAAATACAGCTCGTATTTAACAGTAACTTCCTTCCCGTCAATAAATGTCGTAAAAGGGGTGAGAGACTCGATCTGATTATCAACGTGTTGCCGTTCCTGAATCGTTGACGACACAGTTTCTTTTAAAAATTGAATTCTAATAGGGCGACAATACCGTGGAGATGGGGGCCTGGGATTTTTCCAAAGGACGAATTCTTTTTTTGAGATATCCGATCCTAAAATTTGCAATGGAGCTAAAGACGTTAAAAATATACTCGCACCAGAACTCTCAGCATTCGTAAACTTTTGTTTGTATTCACTGTGCCCGGAGCTTCCATCACAACCCCATTTACAAATTAGTCTTAAATTCTTCGATTCTTCAGGGCGCAAAGAGTTAATCACGTCAGTTTGCAACTTTAGAATTCTGTCGCAAGTGTGATCAATCAAAGACTGTAATTTCACTTCGGCTAAAGTCTCAGTTACCGTTATATCTGAAGGGTAACAACGGTTTTTAGCAGCAACGACTTTTGCGTACGATGGATAAATAGCAACTTTTTTATTTCTCAAAGATCCCCTGATGTCTATGTATTGCTGTTTTGTTAGTTTTGCATTTACAAAATCTATCAGTGCTTCATCTCCAGACATCTCAACTAGCCGTGGATCTATCGACGATTCATATGCTGTTCGGTATCTCGCAGCTCTTGAGGGAGATTTTGGTGTGATGTTTTTTAAAATAGTGGCAGCATCGTTTAATCCTGCAGAACTGAGTCTCATCCTGGTGGCCAAACTCAATTCCTCCACGCAATGCTTTTCACTGACTTCTAAAGCCCTTCTTTTCTTGGTACGTTCACTCGACTCTTCGAAACTCAATTTTCGAGGTCGCCCAGATACACCTGAAGTTGATGGCTCTCCAATTGGTTTGGTACAATTCTGAAAAAAATAGCGCGAGCGTTATACTATACATCTTGACCCATAACTCGAGTTTTCGAAACATCAATAAAATTAATTACCAAAATAGTTATTGAAGTTTGCAACCATTTTTCATTTTTTTTAAAAAATGCATCGTGGCTTCTGTGCACTTCGAGCCATCTACTTTTGATATTACAAAGTAATTTTTTTAATGAATCCTTTTCATTGTTGTCAATCGTGAAAGATTCGGATGACTCAAGAGTAATTTTTTCCTCAAAAATCTGAAGTTGCTCATCCAGGCACAATTTAAATTTCTCCTTAATCATTCCAAAAATATCCTGATAAGTGCACGTGTAATCCATGGCACGTGAACCTAGAATAAAACAAGTATGATAAACATTTACTAAAAATGAATGTGTTCATGGGAAAAATTTTAATCTAATTGTAAATGATAGAATAAATTATTGTAACATTTTGAACACCCGTTACATGAATCATGACTCTTTACGAATAGATCACTGGGTAGAAAATTATTTTATATTCCACAAGGACCGGCTATTGTCCCCAGCAGGTATACGTTTACCTGCTGGGGACTATGCGCCCAGCCTGAACAAAGAAGCCAAGCGTTGCGCGACATGAGAATTCCGGTTCCCAAAGCCAGATATGCAACAATCTGCAGAATTTTTTTTATAAATTCCAATCTTAATAACATTATCAATAGGCTACAATGTTCAAAAGTCTGGGATCTCCTGGGATCACAACTATTTTTATACTTCTTTTGGAAAAATAAATTTACAAGCTTGCTTAAAATGCATACATTGAACACTCTTTTATACATACAATATTTCAAATTTCAAAACACTATTTGACATGATAATATTCTACATACCTTCAAGATTATCTCCCATTTTACCGATTTGAAATCGGTAGCGTAGAACAAAATATATTTCACTTTGCGCGAATCGAAAATTTCAGCGTACAAAATCGCTACGTTCTTCACTCTCGAACGGTCGAGTTCAGACTGTCGTAAGTCGAGTACCGCGAAGGGTAGGGACCGGTCCTTTTACAATAGGGCGTACAAATACCTGGTCTTTGAAATGACATACATAGAAATACGAAATGAGAACACTCAATTTTTGGGTTTTGCCGATTTTTCTGGGATTCTGCCCACAGTGCGGCGTCGTCGATGGCGTTAACCCGCGCGCGCTCTCTCTCTCTCTCTCTCTCTCTCTCTCTCTCGCTCACGCTCTCTCTTTCTCTCTCTCTCTCTCTCTCGCACGCGCTTCTCTCTCGCTCTCGCTCGCTCACGCTCTCACGCGCAAAGTGTCGAGTGTCAAATTTATGATGTATACAAATGTATACAAACGAGGTTCAACTTTTCTCGTCGCAACGCATATTATCGACACATAGCTGCATAGACAATCATCGCAATTCACAATTTTCGAGTTTTTTCAAGCAATTCTCCGGCAACGTTATTTCTCTCTCTCTTTTTCTTTATCTCTCCGTCCTCTCTTTCACTTGTTCTCCGTATCTCGTACGTCAGTGTATTCTAAGCTATGAGATTGCTAATGATTTAGACTTTTTGTAGTTCAAGCATGATTTTTGGGGAAAATGCGAAATCAAATATTTTTGGTAAAAGGCCCATTGATATTCACTATTTTATTTATCATCAATATCCCTAGATGGCATTTAAATGGAAAAAAGTTTTATCATGATAGATTGATATCTAGATATTGCGAAGCTATGATGATTTAATTATTTTAGCAAAAATTTCAATCGTGTTCTGCCCACCGGTCCACTAATATTAGTTGTATACATAAATTCTATGGTTGATATAAAAATTAGGAAAACTTTTTTTTCATGGAGCAATTGGATTTTTAGAAAATTTATTATTTTTTCTCACCAAAGGTCTAAGCATATTAATGTAATTTTTTTCTTATCTTCTGCGAATAATATAGAAGTTCACTTTGAAATTTGAATCATAAACAATACAATCTTTTTTTATAATGTCTTTCCAAGTATGAAAGATCTGATTCTTTCATGATATTGGGAACCTAAGGAGCGGTATGACTTAATTCTGACATCAGCAATATGGCAACGTAAGTAAATAGCTCGCTCGCGACTCGCATGTGACAGCAGGGTATAGAGAGAAAGAGAGAGAGAGAGAGAGAGAGAGAGAGAGATTTGTCGTCAATTATTCTCAGCTCATTGCAGATTATGCTACTCACTCCCGGACGCAAATGCAGTAAACGAGTAAAAGCAACTTTCGACCCTAACCTAAAAAATAACCACATTCTGCATCCAAACTCCGAACTCTATATCTATATTATTGTTACGTGGACAAACTCAACAATTTTCAGAATTTATCCTAACAAACCTCGACGTTTCGCATGGTCGACGGGGCTTTGCGCTTCCTACTTAGTCAGTTCTTAGGTTTCGCTACCAGATGAATCTAACTTTGGATCCTGATACATTATCCGGCATCTCCGTGTCAATCCTTCTCGTAGTATTTGCATATCATCTACAGATTGCGAGAATCATTGATATTAATGAAGGGCTCTCGATCGAAAAATATTTGCTTTCTACTTTTCTTCAAAATCGGAATAAAAACATCCAAAATAATTTCAATTTTTATTGTAGTTAATGTTAACTTTAATTTGTATCATGATAAGACTTTTTATGATTTTTCATATATAATTGGCAGATTATAAAAAATAAGACATCAATGCCGAAGGGTTCTCGTTCGGGAAAATATTTCTATTAGTCCCGAAAAAAATTGGCCTTGAGTCTCATCATCGCCAGTATCATAAAACTGAATTATTATTTACATATGGTTTTTTCCGGTGATATAACATCAAGAGGGGATATTCACTCTCCCGCTTGATATACAAATGATTTTAGAGAGGGTCTGACTTCACGTGATTTCGTGTATAAAATTCAGACAAAAAGCACGGCTGAATAAGTATATAGATATTGACACTGATTCACGTAAAAAATCCAACAATGAATTTGAGAAAAACTTTTTTAAACTCATGAATAATGCAGTTTTCGGGAAGATAATGAACAACGTTAGGCGACATCGAGATGTTAAGCTTGTGAGGAAATGGGGTAGAGCTTTTTGGTGCAAGGGCTTTAATCGCAAAGGTGACATTTCACAGCTACACGAGCTGAAGTGAAATTTATGAAAACCGACATATGTTAAGTTTGCAATTCGCGACATTTTAAAAATTACCCGTCTTTATGACTTTCGTTATAATTACCCTGAAAAGAAAAAAATTCGATATAGTAAAATGACTTTACACTGATACCGGGAGTCTGAGTATCACATTAGGACCCTTCTCCGATATATACAGCTACGATGAAGACGATTTACCTTCATTTGATACGTCTAATTATGCACCCAACGTGGCATAAAATAAGCTAAAAAAAAGAAATAAATAAATAAGATAAATAAAAAAAATGTATTAGGACTCATGTAGGATGAAAATAACGGAAAGATAATGGAGGAATTTGTGGGTTTAAGAGCCAAACTATACACTTTCAGAGTCCAAGGTGACGAAATCGAAAAGAAAAAAGCCAAAGACATTCGAGCATCAACTTTCATATCGATAACATTTAACGATTATGGAGAGTATTTGTCCGACTACGAAAATGTAATTGTATACGCAGCAGTTCATCGTCAATCGGAAACATAGTGTCCAGACCAAGTCAGCTCTCAGCAGGAATGACAATAAGAGAATTTTGCTCTACAGTTCTACTGATACACTAATATGGGGTTATGCTATTAATAATGATGTAAATGAATGAATGGATGATGTGAACGAAGATAAATTGCAACATTGTAAAAATGGATGCGCATGGTGATGATGGCGTGATGATGATCATGACGATGATGATGATGATGATGATGATGATGATGATGATGATGATGATGATGATGATGATGATGATGATGATGATGATGATGATGATGATGATGATGATGATGATGATGATGATGATGATGATGATGATGATGGTCGGAAGATTAATAGAGAGAAAGAGATCAAAAATATATGTATCATAATTTTTTTATAATATTTATACGTATTTGTGATGAATGTGAAACGGGGAAAAAAACAATAATGTCAACAGTACAAAAAATATATATGTTCCGATAATTATTTTTATACATTGGATTCAAAAACGACGACTTTTGAAAAAAAGAAACAATGTGTGTGCGTCTGTGTGTGTGCGTGTGTATGTGTATACTTCTTATTTGATTCCCTCGCCATACCATAAAGCGGGAGGGATACGCTTTGTAGAGAGAGAAAGAGAGAGAGAGAGAGAGAGAGAGAGAGAGAGAGAGAAAGAGAGAGAGAGACGGAGAAAGAATCATGATGTTTAATTTTCAACGTGCTCGCAACTGTCAAGTGGTTCGAGTGGACATCAATGGTGGCCCACCCTCACAATGATAACCCATCCTTATAATCTTTCCCTCTGACGTTTTTAACACTATGATTATGATAGATTTTGATAGAATGAAGTTCTAACGTATTGCTAGAAAATTAAGATTACAGTGTCAGTACTTTTTCTGTATTTCATGAATTGTACACCGACGCATATTGTCGAAAATTTTTATTTCATGGTCCAAACAAAATTGGTTTATCTATTTCGTGACCTAATTTTTTTCAACACACAACACTCTCTCATGAATAAAGCAGAAACTGACGGACGTGATAATTAGTAAAACTTCCGACAAGGGCTTGTTTTTTCTTTTAGTTGCTCATAAAAGGATAAAAGGAATCGTGAGGTAGGTTTTATATTCAAATTTGAGCTCTTAGCGTAATAACACATGGATAATTTTGAAATATCTGTAAAACTTACAATACTCGTCCATTCGAATTTAAAAAACTTCGAACAATTTTTGATCCTGCACTTGGCCCAATCCATGCCCTTGGGCTTAGAAAACATCAAACCAACGCCAGCAAGTTTGTAGTACTCAGAATTCTCATTCTTATTAGGTAATATCGTATGCAATATTTCAATGGGCATAGATGTGACTATGCCAGACCAGTGAATTTTATCACCGATAATTTGTCCTGTGACAACATTTCGCGGCAGCTTGTCGAGTCAAGTTTGGATCCAGCTTGACGTATCACCGATTTCCGAAGCAAATATTTGGTATTTCTTGAACTCCGGTACGTTACCCATATAGTCTTTTATCATAAGTTTCAAAGATTGTTCTTACGAATTTATGCACGTAAGAGAGGAATTTTTTTCGTAATTAATTAAACACTGCATTGGAGTGGAAGAAACAGAAAGAGTGGGAAAGAGAGAGACAGAGAGACGGTCTCGGCTTGAGCATCGAACGTTCGTTGAGAGCATGGAGGTCACAAAAAGGAATCGGCGAGCCCTCTTCATATTTTATTCCATCAATAGTTACAAATTATTTTTGCTTATCCAACTATTGTGTGCATTATTCAAGCTCAACCATTTCACATATAGCTGACTGCCACGATTCTTTTATACATATTTTCAATGAGATACATATCAGGGTATTAAACACTATGCAGCTCTCGTTCATAGAAACCACCCGCAATGGGCTCATTTTTATGATATTTTATATTATATGTTATGAAGTTTATTTTTCTCACTAGACTTATTCCAAATATCCCCGTTGTTCAGTCTGATGTGTAACTTTTCTCAAATATATATTTAAACTTACTAATGCGCACTTTATCGCCAATTTTGAATTCTGCTGGTTTTCCCACCTCAGTTCTATTATAAATATCAATCAGTATTTATTCTTCATTCACGGCATCAACATTTTTCGGCTTAATTTTAATAGTATGATAGACAGTGTCATTATACTTGATAATTAACATATCAAGAATATCAAACCATTTCCAGTTTTGGCGAAGACTGAATTGAATCTACATTTTATTCTTAAGCGTAGGGTTAAATCGTTCACAAATTGTTGCTTTCAAATTGCCAAGCGTAGAATACAAATGAATATTAAGTTTTTTCATAAGCGTCTTGAATTCGGAATTATAAAATTCTTTTCCACGATTGAGGTGTAGATTTTTCGGTCTACGTCCTTTGGCAAGTATTGATTCCATTGCAGCGGTGATACCTTCTCTACTCTTGCTCTTCAATGGTTTGACCCATGCTCATTTGGAGAAGATGTCGATGACGGTGCAGAGAAAATATTATTGGAGTCTTCCCAGGTAGCATGTCAACATAACCCGAAGACAAAATAAGATAGGACAAAAAAACACATGACGAAATAACCCCAATGACAAATTACCATGATTACAGAATAACACAACGATAAATAACCCAATACGAAATTAACTCAACAAGAAAACAACACGTGGTCAAATAACACGAAATATTTTCGACAACTGTGACGTTTGAAAATTATAATCAGTTATATGATAGACAATATCCCTCACGGAATGCGGAATAATTTGTATAAATAATACATTTATCGCGTACGGTTTCGATGAATTTTTCCATATCTGTATCGAAACTCTGCATGTAAGGTTTCAAACAGCACCAAAACCAAAGTAGCTCTGCAACGGGAATATCCATTCTAGTAGCGAATTTCAACTCCCCCCCAT